>JAFNEN010000308.1:0-572503 GCA_019343175.1 Oedothorax gibbosus
AGCTGAAAGGAAAAGAGGAAGTTTGGAGATTCTGTCAGATGGCCCTGATTCTGTGTGGGTAAAAAGCAATGTTTGACGTATGGGTAGGTGTGATATCTACTGCATCTTGGCGTAGCTGCAATGAAAAGAAAATGTAATGGAAAACACTATTTTTTTTTCCGCTGACATGCAGTATTATTGATCATTCAGTGTAGATCATACTATTTACAAAAATGGCTTAAACTGCCTTGTAATTTTCTTCGAGTGTCAGATTTCCGGGACCACACCTAAACTGCAGCAATAAAGGTCATAATTATAATCAAATGGGTTCACGAGCACATTTACCTCGCTCCATTGCCCTTTGCAACACATGGTACATGTTAAAAAATGATTTTTCTTTATCTTTCTGCAAGTTTAATCTTTGATAAATAGCTCTCTCAGAAGTAGCCACTAATTTGTTAGATATGTCATCAACACTGAATATTTTCACCCAACTATTCCAGTGACGGAAAGGTGTATCATATCCCGACTTATTCTCTTCTAAAACCACAAAAAAAAATATAATTAATATTCTGGAAAATCCTAAACCTTTTTTAATACATAGTAGTTTTAATTATTTTTTTAAAAACTTTATAGGTGTTTAGTTACTAACACTATATATTTCTTTATCTATATATATAAAAGGAAAAGTCCTGACTGACTCACTCGCTCACTCACGTATCAACGGCCAGCCCAAACTACTGGAGGTAGAGCTACCAAATTAGGAAAATATTCTTTTTATATCATAGGCGTCATTTAAGAAGCGATTTTCGAAATTCGAACCCAAACGGGTGTAATAGGACAAAACGTGAGCCGATTTCTCCATAGGAATAGCATTGTAAGATTGGAATTTATACTTTTTTATTTTCAATTTAAAAGAATTTTCAGCGCGTTCAGCCTGAACGAAAATAAAATATAAACATGTTAAAGCACGTGAGTTTACTTTGTAAGATTGTTATTTGAAAATCCTTATTTTATTTTATTTATTGATTATCTTTTGAAATTACGTATACTGGACCATGCTTTTCTTTATGAAACTGTCGATTTAATACAGCTAGGATATAAAGTGCAAGGTCGATTGACTTTTGGAATTGGCGCCTTTTGGCGAAGTTGAAAATTTAAGGTAGGGTGTTGTAGCTATACCTATCGAGTTGTATGGGTTAGGGTTATTTTTAATTATCGAACTAGAGCTATACCCATGAGGGCTATTGGCCGCATAGTTAAGTGACGATCCGACACCTGAGTTGGCACCCAACGCAAATTTTAAGGGCGTGATCGTACGGAGAGTCGGGACTTTGAAGGATATTTAACGCAAACTCTCTCCACACAGGGTGTATTGTTCGGCATTTTTTGGCTGTACGCTTTTATGTCGGCAGCTATTTAGGCGATGCCCGGACCTGAACCTGGGACCTTTCGCATGCAAGGCGAACTCCGGGGCCTATTGGAAAGCCGCCCTCTAACTGATGGAAGGGCCTGGGTACAATCGGACAGGGAGAATCAGAATGGGAGGCAACAATTGGTATAAAATAAAAGTTTACATAAAAAATCACTGTTATTAAAAGTCTACCCACGCAACGCCGGGTTTATAAAGCTAGTATTATATAAACTTTATAAAAAGTAGGTTTGTAACATCCCCTTCTACAAAACATTTGTGTTCAACAGGAAAAAAGGCACTAAACACAGTAGTAATTCTAAACCCTAAATTTGTCTAGTTTTATTTATTTTCTTTCGACAATTCAATAATTATTTCTGATAGTTCGCTAAATTGATTTATATTCAAAGAATATATATATATATATATATATATATAATATATATATATATATATATATATATATATATATATATATATATATATATATATATATATATATATATATATATATATATATATATATATATATATATATATATATAATATATATATATATATATATATATATATATATATATATATATATATATATATATATATATATATATATATATATATATATATATATATATATATATATATATTATATATATATATATATATATATATATTATATATATATTCTTTGAATATAAATCAATTTAGCGAACTATCAGAAATAATTATTGAATTGTCGAAAGAAAATAAATAAAACTAGCCAATTTAGGGTGTAGAATTACTACTGTGTTTAGTGCCTTTTTTCCTGTTGAACACAAATGTTTTGTAGAAGGGGATGTTACAAACCTACTTTTTATAAAGTTTATATAATACTAGCTTTAAAAATCCGGCGTTGCGTGGGTAGACCCTTAATAACAGTGATTTTTAATGTAAACTTTTATTTTATACCAATTGTTACATACATATATATATATATATATATATATATATATATATATATATATATATATAATATATATATATATATATATATATATATATATATATATATATATATATATATATATATATATATATATATATATATATATATATATATATATATATATATATATATATATACTAGGGGGCTCCGCCCCCTTCTCGCTGTCGCTCGCCAACCCCCGGAATTGCTGCGCAATTCCAGGGCCCCCTGCTAGCTATCGCTTGCCAACCACCGGTTTCCCATAAGCCGCTTCGCGGCCGTCTCTCTGGTGAACGTAACTTTTCCAACCCAACTTTGCACAGGAATATGCACATTTTGCCATCCAGGTCTGTATCTATGACAAAATTATGTCGAGCCTTGGTAATATAGTTATATTCAGCCGCAAGCTCGCACCCTTGGATATTGATGCGCAATCTTATTGGCTCGTAAGCTTGCATTCTTGGATTCTTCCTCTACGCCCCTTGCTCGCTATCGTTCGCTTACCCACGGGAATTGCTGCGCAATTCCATTGAACCGCTTCGCTGCCGGAAGGATGCTCGCTAAGTGAAATTACTTTTAAAATAAGATATTGTATTACTTTTTTCAGTAATAACTCGCCAACCCCCGTTAATTTCGTAGAATTCGTCGTTAATTTCGCAGAATTAACCTAGCATGTTTTTACTCTTAGGTTCTTTTTAAAAACCCAATGGCTCACTCAAAATTTTTAAGTTGTATGACTTTTTTAAGTAATAATTCCATTGGCCGCTTCGAGGCATGCAGGGGGCTACGCCCCCTGCTCGCTATCACTCGCCAAATTAATTTTTTTCAGGTTCAGGTCGTTGGCTATTCCGAAAGAGAGAAACGAAACCTGTTCGCAACCAGATAAGTATATATAATTGGCCATGCGCAAATAGGTTTCGTACTTTTTCTTTAAAAATTGCTTACATTCCGGACCGGTTGGATGGCGTAACGTCCAAAGTGCTTCTGTGACCTTAAAGTTGAGTAGACCATGGACAGATACATAAAGACAAAAACACTATCATTTACGTAAACAAAAAATGGTGAAACGTTACACGTAGGGAGATCCTTGCAAAAACGCATCTCACAACGAAAAATAATAAAACTAAAAAGTAGGTTTGTTACAGAATCTATCACCTAAACCGCTTCCACACAATATTTGTGCTCAACAAAAAAAAAACGCAGTAATTTATACACTTCAGAAAGAAATTCACCAAACAGGGCCTTCATCTTATAATTTATTTCTAATTCATAACCCCCGGGAATTGCTGCGCAATTCACATCGGCCGCTTCGCGACCGGCTCGCTCGAATAAATAAGATTATGTGCTAGCAATTTAAAAAACAAATGTGGAGCAGTACATAAATGCAAATGAAGTAAAAAAAAGTTTTAAAAATCACACGCTAAATACAAACGATTAAAAATATGCTAACGAAACCTAATTATAAAACACGAAAATATACCATTAATGACTCTAAAAATTCTTTTTAAATGCAACAATCAAAAAGATCAATAATATAGTCCGGCATATAGCAAAAACCGAATACGAACAAATAAATAGAAAAAAAACCCCGAAAAATCAATGAATTCCACTTGCCGGCACGCCAAATTAACAAAATAGATAAACGCGCCAAATCTGATGCGCCAGTACGCATCGATGGCAACCCGATAGCGAACAACATCATAAAAAAAACACCGAGATTAAATAAAAACAAGAAGTTCATAAAGAACTAAAATAGCCTACTTTCCTGTTACTTAAATACTTACTGAAGTTCTAATCGGGAAAAAAAACTAGGTTCCTAAAGTAAATATCATCAACAGCCGTTTCTACACTAGATTTATACACATTAGAAAAAAAATCGAAACACAGCACCCAGCTATAATTTAAACTTCTAAAAGCCAAAATCAACTATTTTCCTTAATATTCTTTCGCAAATTAATTAAATATTATTTATCATCTGCTCGTGATTTATTTGTAGTTTGAAGAATAATTAAATATTTATTAATAACAAAAGTAATGAAACTACTCCGAACTGCATTAAAAAATAAGAAATGTAAATTAAAACTAAGCATAATTGCATGCAAAAGTATGCCTTGCCGCTTTCTTGGTAGATAATTAATGAATAATCAAAGAATCAAATTGTGCTACATTTTATGACGTCATTCCAAACTGATTCATGAAAATATTATTTTGCTTCAAATATGTTTAAATAAATAAAGTTTATCATGCCATTGTTGATTTGGCAACAGTGATTTAAATGACTCAAAATTGAATTTCAATGCTAATTCAATGGGAAATTCGCCGAAAGATAGTAGATTTATGTCCGTCCGGACGTACAGACAGACGGACAAAAAGTATGAAAGTTGGGTATCTGAGGTCATAGCTTTCTAACAAAAAAAGAATTTTTAAGATCCGAGGGATAGAACCGATTTTGGAAGAGGGATACGGACAGACGGACAGACGGAAAGACAGACAGACATCCGAACAGACAGACAGATGGACATCAACCGCATTTCAATACCTACAGTGATTTAAATGACTCAAAATTGAATTTCAATGCTAATTTAATGGGAAATTCGCCGACAGATAGTAGATTTATGTCCGTCCGGACGTACAGACAGACGGACAAAAAGTATGAAAGTTGGGTATCTGAGGTCATAGCTTTCTAACAAAAAAAGAATTTTTAAGATCCGATGGATAGAACCGATTTTGGAAGGGGTGTACGGACAGACAGACAGACGGACAGACAGACAGACGGAGACAGACAGACAGACGGAAAGATAGACAGACATACGAACAGACAGACAGATGGACATCAACCGCATTTCTATACCTACAGTGATTTAAATGACTCAAAATTGAATTTCAATGCTAATTCAATGGGAAATTCGCCGACAGATAGTAGATTTATGTCCGTTCGGACGTACAGACAGACGGACAAAAAGTATGAAAGTTGGGTATCTGAGGTCATAGCTTTCTAACAAAAAAAAGAATTTTTAAGATCCGATGGATAGAACCGATTTTGGAAGGGGGGTACGGACAGACAGACAGACAGACGGACATCGACCGCATGTCAATACCTACTTTTTCATTTTTTCAATTCTTTCGAATTAAAAAAGAAAAGTAGGCTAAAAAAGGCCAGCTGCTTTTTGTCTTTTTTTTAAGACAAAAAGCAGATAAAATTTCGTGATAGTTTTCACCTGTTCCGAAAATAAAAAAAACTTTTTGTTCTTTTTATAAAAAAAATGAAATTTTTTTATTCCAGTTTAGCAGAATTAAGCTAATAAAATAATTTTGTTATAAAATGTTTGTTTATTGAAAATGTTTATTAGAGTAATTGTTATGTTACATGTTTATTTTCCACTTTAGCAGAATTAACCTAATAAAATAATTCTGTTTAAAAAATGTTTGTTTATTGAAAATGTTTATCAGAGTAATGTTATGTTAAATGATTATTTAAAATAGTTTTGTCATAATTTTTTACTATCTTTTTTTACATAATTTAATCCATAAACCTTCTATCTTGCTATAATATATTTTAAGGCAAAATCATATTTTTAATAAAAATCTGTAAACCTTTTCTATATATAAACACAAAACCAATGTAAAAAGAACAAGTTAAAGAACTGTTCTTTTTAAAAGAACAGAAAAGAGAGCAACTGTTCTTTAAAAAGAACGTAACAAACCCCCCCCCCTTTTTTTGAAGATTTTCTGTGGCGTTTTGCAGAAAAGGAATAACTTTTTTTGTGGCTGACTTATTGTAATTTTTAATTAAAAAACTAATTGGAAATTTGAAACACAAATAAGTGGGCATCGAGGCATAAGGAAGATACACCTTCCCAAAAGAAATTGGGTTTCTGACATCAATATTTCATCATGTAATGGCTGCTGACACTTTCAAATCCTATACTCTGACTGACTGATTCATTCACTCACGTATCAACGCCCAGTCCAAACTACTGGAGGTACAGCTACCAAATTTTAGTAAAATATCCTTTTTATATCGTAGGCGTCATTTCAGAAACGATTTTTCGAAATTCGAACCCAAACGGGTGTAGTAGTGCCAAACGTGAGCCGATTTCTCCATAGGAATAGCATTGTAAGATTAGAATTTATATTTTTTATTTCAATTTAAAAGAAATCAGCGCGTTCAGCGTAAATGAAAATTAAGTTTAATTACCTAAGAGCACGTGAGTTTAATTTGTAGGATTGTTATTTGAATATCATTATTTTATTTTTTTATTGAATTTAATTTTTTTTTTTTTTGGTTTCCGAATTTAATTTAATTAATGTTTACAAATGGTAAGAAGTGAAGATATTGCTACAATGTCTCATGACTTTAAAGGCGATAACTATTTTTGATCTGATGAAAACTTCTAAGAAATGTTAATTCCATGTACGTATAGCGTACAAACTTTATGTTTAAGAAACTGTCAATTTGGTGCAGTTTTAATATAATGGCCGATTGAATTTTGGCATTGGCGGCTTTTGGAGAAGTAAAAAATTTAACGTAGGATAGCTTTTCCCATCCAGTTGTATGGGCTAGGGTAAGGCTCCTATAACAGGGGAGCTGACGCGATCGCCATCTTGAGTCTATCAGTTGGCGCAATTTGGCGGTCTACCGTTGAAAGCAATGTTAAAATTTCCCAACTTCGATAACGCGCTATAGTAAATGCAGGTCTAAAAGGCAATGAAAACTGCATAAAATCTGTTTCAAGCATGTTACTTTAATGCATTAAGAGCGAAAAATTTCATTTTTCGCTCATTTTTACCCCTTTAATTAGAAATTCTTTTATGTGTGCTGCGCGTTGGCAATGCAGCGCTAACTTGGCGACTCACAATGAAATCATGTCAGTTTTTTTTTGTCACCGGAAAATGAGCTTCAGGTTTGGCGATTTAGCGTAACTTGGCGACTTTTAGATTATTTTATTAAAAAAATCGCGTAGTTATGCCAAATTATGAATATTTTTTGCTGTATGACATATATTTGTACCTTATAGAACAATGCCTAGATTTTGAAATGGAATATGCTGGTATTTTTTTTAAATTTCATATTTGCTGTAAATTATTTTATTTACAATAATCTAGTGACTCTACAGCTACTCAGAGGCTTTTTTTGCCAATTAATAAATCTTTTTTTTATAATGAATATATTGTATTAATTACATTTCACACAAAACAAAATAAGACCTTTAGTTAAAATAAAATTGTATTGCAGAATTGAAACATACAAAATCTATTCAAACGTTTTGTTTTTATTAATCTACAATTTTTTAGTAAATACAACAATGAAATAAATTTAAATTTGTTTAACTTCATTAAGGGGGAATGGGCGCGCTGGACCGCGGGTCTCCAAACTCAAGTGGTAATCCAATGGGGAAAAAAATATTTCCTCTGCCACATTTCTCCGGCTGTATTGAATATTTTTACAAACGCATTTTTTTAAAATAATAAACGTAATAACTTACAAGTCTCTATAATCCCACTTTTTAAAATTGCTTCGAATACTTTTTGTAAAATTATTTATTGAAAATTTTAAAAAAATATTCAAACCGATTTCAAAAAGTGGGATTGTCGGGACCTGCAAGTCAGCAACAATCTGTTAGTAAAAATATTCAATGCAGCCCGAGAAATTGGGCAGAGAAAATATTTTTTTCGCCTTTGGATTACCGCTGATGCACTTTGCTTTGGAGACCCGAGGTCCAGCGCGTCCATTCCCCCTTAAGCATTTTCATTTAAAAAATAAAACACTACAAGGTACATAGTCAAATAATTTTTTAATGTATATACGTTCATTAATGAAATTATTGCAAAATGCAAGATTGGTGTTCCAGACTGCTGCAGTTTAACTAAGCAAGTTGTTGAGTACTACAAAAGAAGATTATTTTAAGAACAAATGAGATATTTTTATATTGATTTGCAAGAATTTATATCATTTCGCAATTTTTTTTATGCCAACTGATTTTTTGTTGGCTGAGCTTGAGGCATAAACACGTGTCGAGTTTTTATTAGCATGGGCACTTTTGGCTGCTAAATGGTTCCTTATTGCAATACATCTAGTATTTAAGTAGTACTCAACAACTTGCTTAGTTAAACTGCAGCAGTCTGGAACACCAATCTTGCATTTTGCAATAATTTCATTAATGAACAGAGGATCTATTTTTATTTGAGCATTTACAATTTTGTGCTTATTGTGCATAAGCACCTTCTCTGTTACCAGACACATATTATAGATGACACACGAAGGCTTCTTTAACCCTCCCAAGTTGCTCGAATTTACTAGGTGTTGTACTGCACTTGAAAGTTTTTCACCTTCTTTCATTTCTAACATACTTTGACAAGTGTCGCACAATTTACGAGTCTTGAGGGTATTTACTGCTGCACCTGCAATGTAATAAATGTCATTCTGTTCTGAAGTAGAAATTTTAAGTTGTTCCCAGTTTAAGGGCATCTTAAGAAGAGATTCCTGTCCTTGACTGTTAGAAATTTTGTTGTATTTCATTTTTGAGAAGGTCAAAAGGTGCCTATCGGTATCATTCGAATAGTTTGAGGTTTTGATATCACTCAAATATTGCGAAACACAAATCATCTTCAGGGCCTTAGAGGATTGAAGGGCTGTTGGCTTGCTGCCGGCTTTCCTGCGTATCTGGGAAAATACATTTTCTAAGGCATCTTGTGTTGTTCTTCCGGTTAAGAAGAAGTCGTATCCTCGATCCAAACAATTTTCTGAAAGTTGGATAATGACTGTTGTAGAAAGTATTACTCCTGTGTTAAGGGGTTTCCAACCTCCTGAAATTCGTAATGTTTTAAAGACACTAATAACATCATTAAGAAATGATATTTTTTTGTGTCTATTATTCTTTGTGATGGATTTTTTCCTGTGTCTTGCCGTCATTAGAGCAAACCACTGGCAGATGAATTTGATCCACCAAGCAGTGGTCAATGCAATTTCAGGTAGGCACTTCAACTTTACAGCTTTTTCAAGTGCTGCAGCTGTTTTGACTGAAAAAAACTGCACAGATAGGGCTACATTCATTTGTTGGTATTTTGTCGGAAATAAGTGTTTATTTTTTAGATGATGGAGCGAGCGTAAAGAAGAAGCGCTATTCAGCTCCTGCATCCAAAGATCTTTTACAAACGATCCCATTACTAAATTACAATTCAAGTTGTACTTTCTTTGCGTCTCCTCACCAAGCTTGATGGCATGACTCAATGTGGTATTCTATTTCTAGTGGCTCTAGGCTAGGGTAAGTTTGAATTATCGTCGCACTAGAGCTGTACACGAAGACTATTGGCCATAGGCGTCTTAATTTAGAACCACAGTCAATTGACGAGTCGACATCTGAATCGTAATCGTCGACTTTAAATGCTTTGGAAGCTTGGTGTGATACTAATAACATGGAGGTGAATTTAAACAAAACTCACTGTATGACTTTCTCACTAATGCACCAATCTTTAGATCTTAAATTACTTTATAAGGGCACTCACATCACCTTGTGCGATAAATTTAAATATCTTGGAGTGACATTTGACTGCAGATTAACATTCAAGCCCCATGTTGAGGATATTTCCGTCCACAAAGAGACGCACTTAAACGCCTAACTGGGGCAAGATGGGGTTCTTCTAGTCAAACCCTTCTCCAGACTTATCACGCATTTATCCTCCCTCTTCTGACGTTGTGAGCCCCTTGTTGTGGCTGGGAAGAATGTTATCGATACTCTGGAGAAAATACAAAATCAGGCCCTCAGAATTGTCACTGGTGCTGTAAAGACTACACCGATAGATTCCATGCTTCTCGTGACTAAGGACAAACCAATAAGAAGCGTAATCCAGGAGAGGGCTTTAATCCTCTGGGAAAGGATCACTAGAATACCTGGATGTTTCACGTTGTGGAGCGGGATTAATCTAGATATGACAAGAAATTTAAAAACTCAGGCAGGCTTTCTGCAGGGAGTTCTCGAGCTAAGAAATTCATTTGATCTAAATTGTCAACCCGAATCTATCGTCCAACCACAAAATCCAGTGATTTCTAATAATTATCAAATTATTCTTGATATTGGACAATCGGTTACTAAAAATTCTACGGACCCTGTTATTTTGAAAGCTCTTGCTCTTGAAGTAATTGACGTTTCCTATCCTGAATCAGATTGGCTCCGGATTTATACTGATGGATCCCTCCTGTCTGATAGTCCTAATGTAGGGGCCGGTGTCTTCTCCGAAATTTTTTCCTTTTATATTCCTGTCGGAGAGGGCAGTTCGTTTGACGGAGAAATTGCTGCTATCGGAATTGCTCTGTCCCAACTACTATGCCACTTAGATAAGTTTACAAGAGCCGTGGTATTAAGTGACTCCAAAGCTACCCTATTGGCTATTGTGTCTAACAATACCTTAACATAGGACATCCTGGACTGTCGTAATCACATGAAAAGACTGGAATCTCTTGAAAAAGTCATCGTGTTCCAATGGGTTCCTGCCCACTGTGGGATTCCAGGAAATGAAATAGCAGATTTCCTTGCAAAAAAGGGCGCTTCAATAAGGCAAAAGTTTTCCCACCCTCTGCCTTTTTGCACAGCTAAAAGCCTCGTCAAAACAGCTATCAGAGCTCAAGCTCAGAAAGACCTATTCAATCGTACCTCCACCAAATCCTGGGGAAATGCCATCCCAAAGCTACGAAATGGTCCAAGACATAGAGCAGTTGCTGAATTTCGCCTGGCCACTGGGCACGATTGCCTAAGAAAGCATCTGTTTCGCATCAATGTTGCTAATTCGCCCATCTGCCCTCTGTGCAGTCTTGGAGAGGAGATGGACTCTGCCCACCTCCTGCGATGTTCTGCCCTACGGAAGAGTACCCTCTCAGAGCGCTACTGGGAGGCGAGAGACAAAATAAGTTGATGGACTTTGTTGCAGTGATTTCTTTCTTGTTCTGTTCGCATTGTTTGAATTACTGTAACTGTCCAATAACTGCCATTAGAAATAAAAAAAAACATCTGAATCGTTTCTCAAACGATTGTTGTAAATGGCAATGGTGATTTAATTCTAATCAAAATGGGGTCTTATATGCTTTTCAAATGAGCATTACTTTTTGTATTTTTTTAATACATAATTGAAGTACTTCGAATTCGAATTATTTTCTGAGATTTTTATTGTCTTCTAATTTCGATGAGCTGAGTTTTTTTTATGTCTATAGAATTTGTAGTTTAGGCTATGAAAGTGGCTGACGGACGGACAGACAGACGGACAGAAAGATTATAATACCTTCCACTTTTTACATTATAAAAGTAGTGTGGAAGCTAAAATATAATAAAGTTTAAAATTTAGAAGGTGATAATTTTCTTTTATCGAATTAAAATAGCCCATTATAATTTTTTTGGTAAGTGGCAAAACAAGTACAAAGCATTCTTACATTCTTAGCCTAATAGAAAAGATTTAGTGATTTTTAAACTATCCAATTTGAAACACTTTTTTGTTACTTTAATTTCTTTAAAACCGTCTGAGGGATAAGCTGTTTTGAAAAACTTGCTTTTACGGAATGAAACTCAAAATTGTAACGAATTAGTTGTAGATATATTTTTAAATTTAAAATTAGGTTTGTGTAGTAAATGATTTTATATAAACGAATCATCAATACTTTTGATTTTAAAATTTGATAATATTTGCTTTGAATTTTTAAACAGCAAGTGTGCTGCTGGAAAAAATGACGGGTTTATACGATCTGTCGCTTGGATTATCAAACTTAATCTTACTATCCCACTCAAATTTTTTCCATACATATTTTATCAATGTATCATTAAACACATAAGATTTTCAAATAAAAAAAATACTATGATAAGAAGTTCTTAAATTATTTTATTATATTTTCTAATAGTTCGCTAAAATGGGGAATTGGCTTCATTATTGGTTCAGAAATTTTTTTTTGCCATGTAATCTATTTCCCAAACAATAAAAAATGCCTGCCAATAGGAAGTTTGCTTTTTAATACTTTGACTCGTGATTATAATTAGTTAAAAAAATTACATTCATTGAATACGAGTTACATTATTAAAAGAATGCAAATATTTTATGTATTATTACTATTTTCCT
The DNA here is from genome assembly GCA_019343175.1 of Oedothorax gibbosus. NCBI lineage: Eukaryota > Metazoa > Arthropoda > Arachnida > Araneae > Linyphiidae > Oedothorax > Oedothorax gibbosus. The sequence goes on from JAFNEN010000308.1 coordinate 12,453, forward strand.
TTTTTAACGAATGAAAGAAAGAACACGCTTCCCGGTTGTTAACTTTTCCACCCAGACTTCGAAAATTGCCAAAAAAAATTACGGACAATTTTGTTTTAATCTGACTGTTTATAATTTATTAATGACACAAGGTCATTTTAAAAAACGAACAATTGCTATATACACTGTTAAAAATTTTGTGCTTGGTTTCACCATGATATTGGTCCCTAGTAGCTGCAATGGCTATGTGGTGAAATGTTTCACCTTTTTTTCGGTGTTTGGTTGAACCATTTTTCTGGATTTGGAAACAAATACCTGAGAAATTGTTCAACCGAATACCAAAAATAGGGTTTAACGTTTCACCACACAGCCGTTGCAGCTACTAGGAACCATATTTTTGGTGAAACAAAGTGCATAATTTTTAACAGTGTAGATCAATATGAAATAACAGTTTGATTTGGATTTGAAATAAAAATTGAAGATCGATATGAAATAAGAGTTGAATTTGAGAGAAACTCTGCCATAACAGACCAATATAATGGTATTTTCATTAATAAACTATCGGATTTGGAAGTGAAAATAGCTTACAATCATTTAGTAATCGTCTAAAAATATAGATTCACATAACTAGATCTGTTACGATCTAGAAGACTAGAGTTGGACTCAGTTATTCAAATGATATGAGTTGTATGGTAAGAGTTTTTTTTATTCGTGTTAAATTTAATAAAAAATCGTGATCATGTATGACTAAAAAAGTCATGGTTTGTAATATGACAAAGTAGTTTTTTGGAAAGGAAATTCGGCCCGAACACATTTCAACGAAAAAGAAGAAATCATTTTTTGATAATATAACAATTTGATGAAACATTTAAGATCCAAATTGTGGTATTTTGGGGAATATAAACCATCCTTCAATCTAATGTGTTTCACAAGTTCACACCATCAAAACTAATAAACAAGCACGGATCCTGGTAAAGTAAAATAAAAAAAAAGAGATCCTAGAATCGGAGCTTCAGTTCTCAAATTAGATTGTCTCCCTGCTCTCCTTTTTTCCACATTTCGCAAGTCAAGAATCAAAGCTTGCTTCTGGTTTCCTGCATAGTCCTCTGTATAAGGCTGTTTTTCCCGAGCGATCTAAAAATACAGCCACCTCGTTGCCTTCAATTCGTTATTTTAGGGTGAGACAGCTGTAAAGGACATTTTAGCCAAGAATGAACGATCTTCGAACTAGAATTGACCTAATTTAAAAATCTAAACGTCCATACAATTTTTTTGTTGCATTTCGCATCCTATTTGTTAACACAAATGGCATGTCTCAGCCTTTTATTTGAGAGATTATGTGCAATTTTTTTTATTTATTTTAAGCTCTCGGTTGGCGGTTTTGAGTTTAAAGTAACTAAAATTCTCTCATGTAATGTTCTATTGGGCATTGGGCTTATTTTGTGCTTTAAAAAGAATACAACTTAAAGAAGTTATCTGTGTTGGAAATTTCTGTCTTGAGCAATAAAATGTTCAGCATGTTCTTATAATTTGCAAAACTTAGTATTAATTATGTCACGAAAATGATGAACTTGAAAGATAATTCTCAATCTCCTTCACTACATTTCAGATGGTTAGTTCTTACAATTTTTTCAAGCTTATTCTGAGTATTCTTTGGAGAGAAGTAGTACCACTACGGAATAGAAACGTCTTTCGGGTGGGTGACTTCGGATTTGTCTGTCCGTCGCTGTACGTTTCAAGTACGCACCAAAGCGTAGTGACGTTCGATGTTGCATCGTAACTTGTTTTTTCAACCAAAAAGTTTCCGGTTTGTTGAAAGTTTCAGTAAAAAATATCCACTGAAGAAATATTTTTAAGTCCCTTCCCGTAAATTTGAGAGATTATAGAGTAGGTCTCTAACCTATTTGATCTAAACTTTTGTGTCATGATTAAAAGGAACCGCTTCCTATTTAAAACAGAAAAATCTAAAATAAGAATGTGATAACAAGGGAATTGAATATGTTTATGAATTTAACACATTGCAATTAATAATAATTATGCTTACCATCTATTCATCTATGTTTACTACCCACTTAACACATAATAAAAAGAAACGGCGATTATGTGGTTGATTTGTATACTGTTAATTGTTTTGGATTTTATAGTAAATACTCTAGAATGGTCTTTTGATGTTTAGAACTGAAGGGACTTAGTGAGAGTCACATTACAAATATTAAATCAACCATCGGATAGTTGTGGTTAAGTAAAGTGGTTCAATACATCTTTAGCGCTAAATGTTATAAATGCGAAACTATATATTTTCTATGATACAATTATTTTTGTACCTCCAGATCTAAGTATAACTCTTTTCAAATATCAGAACCTTTATTTATTTTATAGCTGGAACATAATTTCAACTTGTTCATTATTTTTTATTAGCATTTATGTAAGTGGGTATATATAACTGACAGTTTAGGCATAATTGTAAACCGATAAGTAAGGCTGCAAAATGCTTTCATCGTGTGTGCAAACACTATAAGGTTGTACTTCCACCCACCTTTAGTTATTTTGTGACAATATGCGAAGAAAGAACTAAGCTACTGTTGCAATTCATTGATTTTTGCATGCCCTAAGATTAGTCTGTTTTCATATAACTATTCCAAATGACTTAATATTTTATTTAAATATAGTTTAGAATAATAATTTCTTTTGTTAAAAAAGTTTGTTGTTTTAACCCTTTAAGAGATAAACAACTTATTTTCACTTCAGGATATTTAAATTTAATTTTTAACTTACTACTTCTTCTTTTAATAAATGGTTTTTAAATACTCAAAAATATTTTACATTTTAAAATTTAATCATATTTTAAAATTTATAAATTTTTAAAAACTCTATGTACCTTTGGAAAAACTGGTAGTAACTATCCCTATGGGGGATACAGACGTACAACACACATATAAATATTTATTTTAATTAGATTTTATTAATTTTAAATGTTAAAGTATGCAGTAATCATTTATAATTAGCAGTTGCAGAACTATAATTGAAAAAATTAATCGAATTAAAATTTTAACTGATGCAGTGAAAACAAGTTTACATTCAAGCCAATTTCCTAACCCCTCAGAAGAACTTAACGAGTATATACTGTATAACTGAGAGGTTTGAGAAAGAATAGTGACTAGTCCGGAGGCTAATTTACTCTGGGACAGGAACCAGGGCGAAATAAATTGAAAGTTGTGGCGATACACACACCCACACATTTTATACCTAATACAATTTAGAAAAAAATAATATTTTGAAAAGCAAATTGTATTTTAGGTAAAATCTACATAATGGAATATCTTTAAATTAAACTCTTTAGCTTTCGATGTACTATATTACGGCAATATTTTTTTCTGTAAAAAAGGTAAACATTTTACCAAAATAATTTATGTAACTTAATACTTGCATCCTCATTTTCTTTACTTTTTTTGCTTATGTAACTTCTAACCCTACACTGTAGGGGCCCGCATGGCCGAGTGGTTTGAATAGCTGACCATTACGCTAGCAGTCTGCGCCCTGTAACGGGTGCGGGTTCGATTCACGCCTTCGCCCGGGGTGTACTTCCTTTCTCTGTGACAGTAAAAATTCTTTCTGTGTCTGTCTTATACTTGACGAAGGCTTAAAAGCGGGTCTCTGATCAAGCACACAAGCCGGAATATATATGTAGCTAACCTACCCTATCCCTACCCTACACTGTAAGAAAAAAAATGTAAATCTATATCAAAATATGCTGAAAACGTGGGTGCCAGGACATTTTGTTGTTATTTAACAGTAATTATTTTTATGTAAACAACATTGTTGTAAATTTAACAGATTTTTTTCTGTTATTTTAGCACTGTAAAAATGTAAACTTATTTGACTTTAAATAAGAAATAATAATAATTATATTCAAAAAGTACTATAAATTTTCGATTTTTTTCTTCTGGAAATTAATTTTCTGCAGGTTATGTTAGTGACAGAATTTTTAATTTTTTTTACCTCAAAAATATTTTAGGAAAGGATAGTCATGTAGAGCAAGTCTGTTGTTATTGTTTTTGCTTATCTCCTAGGTTTTAGCAAAACTAAACCAGGTCTATGATGTTAGTCACTCTCAAAAAGTCCAGATTAAGTGCAAGTCTAAGTTAATTTATGTATTTAGCTATTTGTTTTAGGAATTATTCTTTTATTTTAAGTTGAAACTTGTATCATCATATTTATTTTAAAAAAAATAAAATGCATTCGTTATTTATATGTTTTAAAATTGTGTGTGTGTTGTTAATACAATATGTTTAAAAAGATATGTTCTCCCAGGGTTAAAAACCTATACCTTTGCGAATTCTCTACAGACCAAGGGCGGCGCTATTTTAAAGAAGTGGACAGGTTCTTTTTAAGGAACAGTTTCTAAGTTTCACTTTAACTATCTTTAAACATTTAATGTAGACATATTAAAAAATATGCATATTGAACATCTTTGCGCCATTCTAGATACCGGAAATTAAAGACAAAACAAGGAAATAAAATGGACTTTGGCCAATTTAATACTGATGTCCTTCTCTTTAGTATGACAAATAGCAAGTAGAAAGGAAGTGTTCTTGTACATCCATCCCACCCATACTCTATTTCTAAAGGAATCTTTGTTTTTCTTTTTTACCTCAGAATATCGGGTGAGGCTGGGAAGTAGCGCATGTCTCGGTTAGGCCCGGATTGGAACAGACGCAAGGACCAATCAGGAGGCTGAAGAGTAGAAAAAAGATCCCTGTTGAGATCGTCTGAAAATATTCCCGTTTCTTTAGGAGTTTCTTTGCTGTGGAACAAGTGCCGTGCACTCCTCATTATAACAGCACCTCGGACCGTTTTTCATTCGATTTGTATTGGCAGGTAATTGCAATGATTTCTCTATTGTTTAGGTTTTAGTGTTTGTTGTTGTCATGTATTTAATTTATGATTTAATAGTATTGAATGCATTTATAAATGAATAGTATTGAATGTTAAGTGGTATGTTCAATCACTTTTCCGTTTCTATGGATTGCATCGGCTATTTTTGTGTTTTCTCTTTAAAGTTCCATGTTTGCCTATTTAAGAGTTCCGTTTCACGGTTTTTTTAAAGACATTTAAACACTTTTTGTTTTTTAAAAATGAGTTTCTCCAAAGATGATTGAAAAATCAATGAAATTGTTCGGTGGTCAGAGTATGTGATTACTATATTACTAAGATCGAAATTTATTTGTAGTCAGTGTGTTTTGATTTAGTATATTATTATCTGGTTAAAATTAAATATTTAAACTAACGTTACTTTAGTAATTTATATTGAAGACCGAATTTCGAACTGCTAAATTTTATTCTTTGTTTAATGCATGTGACACAACAACATTTCAAAGCCTTTTGTCAAAGATAAATATATACAATAAATTTAATCTTAGTAAAAAAACAAAATTTAAAAAATAATATAGCTGTTAATAAATAAAATATCTTTATTGCAAAACACCTTTTGATAGTTTACCCAAAATATGTAAACATTGGATAATGCCAAAACCAAGTTGTATCATTGTAACATTTTTATTTCGCAATGCTTATTTTAATTTATTCATTATTTATATGTTAAAATGCAATATTGTCATCTCTTTGTAGTTTTGCTGACACAAATTTACAGATAACTGTTGACTGCTGCATATTATGTTAGAAATTTGATACTAGATATATAACTTTTTAAATAACTTTCAATGAAACTAAAATATGGTTTAGGTTTTGTAAATAAATGTCATACGAGTAGCAATATTTTGCAAAATGCTTATGTTTTTTCACGATTTATTATTTCCACCTGAGAAGTTTTTTGGATGGAAATAAAATGAGGGTATGGTTGGACGTTGGTATGAATGTTTAAAATTAAACCAGCTATTTTTGTACTGAGAACAACAAATAAATCAAATCCATTTAATTTATTTTATTTTTTGAAATATAAATCAGTATTCGATGGGTGGACACGATTGTCGTATATAAGATAGAAACCTAAACAGTAATCTATGAAATATAAAAGTCTGCATGATTTTTAAAATGACATTTATTTTCTAGAATAAGTACACCACCGAAAAAAATTGTGATTAAAATTTTTTTTTTATAAAGTTTTATAAAATGTACCAATTAAGAGACAACTTTACCTATAGTTATAAAATGAAGATAAAAGAAATGAACAAAAAAATGAAGTAAAGATCTCAAATAAACTATCATAAAAGCTGGACAATTGTTTTTCATAAAAAGGACCCTTTTTCAATTAACAAAAAAATGAATTCAAGATAAATAGCACAATATAAATTAATTATTAAACATAGTCTACAGATTAATTTTTATAAGACTTCTATATTCAAACCGAAATTATAAATATTTCAAAGTTATATTACAATCCGTAAAATACACTATCCTCAAATACTCTTTCTAGAAACCCATAACACTTTACGAAGGAAAATAAACTATCCTCTTCCCATCCCACCTTATTTAGTGATGAGGAAGAGAACAAACCTGATCGTCTGCTCTATTTTTACACTTAGAACGTCTGCTCTATTTCTCCCCTACATTTTCTCTTCTTCTCTACTTCTAGAACAAATTTTTAGGCTACCGTTATTGATACCCTAGAGGCCTGTAATTTATATTTTTAAATTATGTTTTTTAGCCGATTTTTGTTTTATTTTGTTGCTTTTTACATTATTTTTGTCATTGTGTACGCAGTTCTTGCGTTGAAACAATTCGAAGTTTAACTTTTTATTTGATTTTTTTAATTTTAAAATTCGATTTGTGTAACGTTCTTTAATTTTTTTTATTAAATTTGATAATTGCGTTTTTTGTTACATCACTTAAAGAGTTAATTGTTTGTGTGTTTACAATATAATTTGTTTCTATGAAGGTTCGTTTCGTTTATATCTGATTTAAGAATAAAAAAATATTTACATTACTTTTTTGGACGATTTATACGGTAAATTCATAATTTATATTTTCACTGATTTCTAAAAACTTGAAATTTTCTTTAATGTTTAGTTTTAAAAGCTAAAAATCCTTTCATTTGTAGTATTTTTTTGTTCCTTTTGCGAAATGAATCAGAAGAGAATTTAAGTAATATTTTATTTACAATCACAACATATTTTTTGCATAAAAATGGAGTATTCCTTTTACTAAAAAAGTAGAATTGTTATAGTTAAAGCATTGAAATAAAATGCCTTTCAGATGTAAATACAAACATACAATGTACAAAAACTTTTCATAAAGGTTCTGTAATGAATGTTTTTTTTTCTATAAAAGCGAACCTGTTATCAAAGATTAATAAATTTATTTTTGTATAATTTACTTCCTAGTCTTTTGTTTCTCATAGATATTTGTGTTTATAGTTTTTTATAGCATGTAAACCGCAATATATGTAAGGATGTGAAGTAGATGAAACCAATACCTTTTTAGGTTTTTAAATCCTTTGATAAAATGATTTTATTTCCATATTTATATCCATAAAACAACTACTTAAAAATCAACTAAGCAATATTGAAATAACGAGTTTAAAACAACACACTACATTTTATTTAAAATAAAACACTATAATAAAAACATTTTTATAAAAAATGTTAAAAAATTCTTAAACATTTCAATTATTTAACTTTATTAATCGTAATTATGCTTTTGTTTTCTTTTAGGTCCCTTTGATTGGGCCTAACGAACTATAACCATGGCAGAGTAAGTATATGATACTGATAATATATCCAATAAATATTTTTCTAAACTAACTATTTTAAAATAAAGCACAATTCATATATTTTTTTTTGAAAATCAATACTTAAATAGTACTTTGACTTTTAAAAAAAGTTTATCATAGTTAAAAAATATTAATAGTCTTGACTATTTCATATTTTTTTAAAATTTGATTTTATGTAGCAATTTTTGAAATTTTAAAACATTCTAACGCAGCTCAACCCTTATTCAACAATGACTAATTATTGATTCATGTATATATTGTGTTACAAAATATAATGTATATTATTTATACATAATTATTCATGAAGTCATTATGAGTACCACTTCAAAAAATTCTTTACTAATTTATGAACATTTCTTTCATGAAACCTTTTGTGTGGAAATGAAAAATTCAGTGTAAGTATTCGGAACGTTTTATTTAACTTTTACACAAAAATAAAATTATGAGTATAAATATAATTTATTAAAGAAATTAACATATATATTTTTGATTTAGTTAAAAAAATTTTAATATCATTTATTCTTAATTCTTCATTCCTTAACTAAATGAACATAAATTTTAAACAAAATAAAAAGTAAATATTGTCAATCTAAATTAAATTTTGTCATACAAAAGTAAATATACTAATATAAAGTAAATTTTGTAAACAAAAGAAAATTTTGTAAACAAAAGTAAATTTTGTAAACAAAAGTAAATTTTGTAAACAAAAGTAAATTTTGTAAACAAAAGTAAATTTTGTAAACAAAAGTAAATTTTGTAAACAAAAGTAAATTTTGTAAACAAAAGTAAATTTTGTCAAAAAAGTAAATTATGAATAAATAAAAAAAAGTAAATTTTGATAATATAAAGTAAATTATTTTATAATAAGAAAATATATAAAATACTCAATGTCAAAAGTAAATTTTATCAAAAAAATAAATTATGTCATTAAAAGAATACTTTGTCATACAAAAGTACATTTTGCCATTATAAAGAAACTTTCGTAAAAAAAATAAATTATGTAAAGGAAAAAGTAAATTTCGCTGATATAAAGTAAATTTTGCTAAGGCAAAAATAAACTAAATTCAATCAAACTCAATTATTATTTAAAACAATATTTAAAAACTAAGGATGTGAAACTCAATTATTAGTAATAACAATATTTAAAAACTAATGATGTGAAACTCAATTATTATTAAAAACAACATTTAAAAACTAATGATGTGAAACTCAATTATGATTAAAAACAATATTTAAAAACTAATGATGTGTTTTTTCTAAAGGAGGCAAAGAGAGTGCAGGAGGAGAAGGACCGCAAGAAGGCGGAGGTGCGAGCCCGCCTGGAGGCGGCCGCACAGGCCAAGAAGGGAGGCGGAAAGAAGGGTTTCATGACCCCCGCCCGCAAGAAGAAGCTCAGGGTACGCTACATTCCCCTACCTCTCAATACAAATTAAGCACAGCAATGACGTTTTTGCTGTAATCCTTTGAGGGATAAAGACGCAGAAATCCGTCATCTGAGTGTCAGGTTTTCCAGCAACACACATAATTTTTAGGAAATTATAAATTTTATAATTTTACTAAATTCCAAAATTTAAAGTATGGAGGGAGGAGTAATTGTGAGCAATCCCATGCTACAAAAATACAATTGTAAAGACAAAATTAAATAAATTAATTTTTTAGGTGAAGATTTAAATATTAAAATCGTTCATTGTGAAAACAAGTTTATACTTTAGTCAATTTGATTAGTCCTCAGAGGGTTAAAATCAGTTAACCTTCGAGAAGGTCCGCGATCAAAACTAACATGAATGGTTATGCGTATCTCTCAGATACACTAGTACATAAAAATAACTTTTCAAAAAGATGTAACATATTTTTTAGCATTAGATGAATATTAAGATAGATATTTTCTAAGAAAAATATGAATTGCGAAATTCTGCCAAATACACCTAGGGCGTATCTTTCAGATACACGAGCCTTCTCGATTATTAAGTGTAGAGAGATTAAGTCTTTCAGAACAGGACAGTAGCCCATTTCTGAAATTGCATCGTCAGTTGTTGATTGCTCCTTTTCCATATAACGAAATTATCGGGTTGTTCGATAATTAATGTCGTTTTTTTTCTCATAGATGACTTGAATTGCATATTTAATGTAGTAGTAATTGCATGGTTTATATTATTGTCTACTATTTTAAAGATTAGACTTTAGACTTTCTGTTGTCAAAACCGGAGCGTCAATAGTAAACAACAAGTTGGTTAAAAATTTAGTTGAAAATGGACACACCAAATGCATTAACATATGCGAAACTTTGCTGAATCGTAACAAAAACGACTCATTTCTGGATTGTTTCAATCAAATGGATTGTTTACGATCACAATAGTCTGAAAACGATCATGGACCAAGCAAGATGAACCCTCACAATCGACATCTAAAGCCAATAAACACCAAAAGAAGATTATGCTTTCTGTGTGGTGCGATTGCAAGGGTATAGTCTACTTTGAGCTGCTTCCAAGGAACAAAACTATTGATTCAAATGTCTACTGTAGCCAACTATCGAAATTGAACGAAGATATTAAAAAAAATTGCCCTGAACTGGCCAATCGCAAAAGAGTTATGTTTCATCATGATAACCCCAGACCCCACACATCTTTGATAACCCGTCAAAAATTAATGGAGCTGAATTGGGAACTGATGCCACATCCACCCTATAGCCCTGACTTAGCCTGATCGGAATCGAAAGTTTTTATCATTCAAATAGTAGATAGTTTATCATTCAATAGAGGATAGAAACAAATGAGTTGGACTAGTTCTTTGCTTCTAAAAACCAAATCTTCTTCGAACGTGGTATTTTTTAACTTACCGAAAGATGGAAAAAGGTCATCCAACAGAATGGTCAATATATAATTAATTAATGTTTGTTGTTAATATAAAAAATTCACTTTAAAAAACGTAAAAAAAACGTCATTAATTATCGAACAACCTACAAATGAAACACACATGTCCACTTAGGACTAAAACCTTTTTGAGTTCTGAAACAGTTAAAACAGATAACGAAGTTGTATGATTGTGAGTGTTTTAGAATGGAAGGTGGTCCAAGTTAGAATTGCCATCTCGTCTAAATGATACCATTTCGGTGGCGTCATATATTACAAATGCACAGACGGCCACTTTGGACATGTATAATTTTTTTTTATGAAGCAATGAAACATATAGTGAAGTTATAAGTGTTTCTGAACGAAAAGTGTTCCAAGTCAAAAGTGGCCTCATCTGATTCGGACATAGGTCGATCAGGCCCTGTATATATTACTTCGGCCTAATGGTTTAACCTTGTATAATTGTATATATATATCATGTATGTATTTCCAGACTCTGCTGAGGAAAAAAGCCGCTGAAGAGTTGAAGAAAGAACAGGAAAGGAAAGCAGAAGAGAGGAAGAAGACCATTGCAGAGAGGTGTGGACCACCCAAGCAGTTAGAAGGCATCAACGAAGGTAAATACAATCCATATCGACTATAGTTACTAGATATGGGCTCTAACTAACGTGGAGAGAGTCGTGACATAACGTTCTAGTTATTTTGCAAACTATTTTCACTGTGATAATCATTATTCTTTTGAACGCAAGGCGGGCTGCTATAGGCATAGATGGCACTGAATTGTACAAATTGACTCGGTTGGAGAAAGGAGGAATTTGCGCTAGCTCTTTAAAACTTGGTTGGTAAAAGGAGGAATTTGCGCTAGCTCTCTAAAACCAGTAGTAACTACGTACCTATTAGTACAAGTCAATGTTGAGTGACTCCAATGACCACACAATTAAAACTTCAGCAACGTTCACACGTGCTACAATTCTCGATTTGTTTTATCTTATCAATGAAGGGAATATGATTGCATTGCACAGTGGGTAAGCCATTCGTTCTCCACATTTTAGGTTCCGGGTTCGAATCCCGTGTTGTAACGTCATGGATGTTTCTTTGGTGGTCATTGTTAGGGGCAAAGATTGTTCTCCAAATAGAGTGCTACTTCACAAGTGACCATTGACCAGCCTTGTAGTGGCCTTGGTTACTGAGCTGCCTTTAGAATAAAAAAATTATAAAAAGAATACTGATTTCGAACATTTACTTCGGTTAGCGATTACTTACCAACTGACTGCCATTTAAAATGGTTCTTACAATAAAATCCGTATCAGATATGAAATTTGTGAAGCGTTTGAACGTCACTATATGAAAATTTAGCATCAGTAACATATTAAATGCCAATTAGAAGCAAGATGCAGATAAGTATCAATGGCCTCAACTTACAAATATATTTTCAACAATCATTATAGTAAATTATACCAGTCAGCGACATAAATAGAATGGACTGCTCATTCAATAGTCCAGCAGCTTCCAAAAACGTACCAAACATGAAAATCGCCAAGAGGAGAAAGGTTGCAACATATGGCAACTTATCGCTACCGTTTCGTTAGAACTATGCCAATTGTCGCCAGACCTAAAAACCAATAAGAGTAGGCTGGCAAACCGGAATGGTGACTCACATGTTCCCAAATCACGTGGGTTTCTAGCATCCAGCCGCATGGCGTTTTTTTTATGTTTTTTCCCCATAGTTCTTATTTTTTTCTTCTGGCTTTAATGATAAATATTTGATTAAATTCGTCCAATGTTGGATTATTCTTAATTATGTATTTTTTAATCTTACATTTGCAGAAAACTATTTTTAATTGGTGGTATCTTTTAAAGTAACATGTACAAGATGCCAAAATCTTGTGTAGTTAATTGTAAAGAGTGGCGTAAAAAAGGATTTTTTTACACTTCACAGGTAACATTAATTTAGTTCTGCATACTTTAAGTAATTGGGTTCTTTATAAACTACACTTTTGATTTTAGGGAATTTATTATAAAAGCTCTTTTATGCTGAAGAATCATCTTCACGAATAAGTGAACGCTTGGTAAAATTACTAATTTATCTTTTGGGCCAAGTTAAATAAATTAATGATCTGAACATTGACATCTTAAAAGTAGATTATTTTTAGTACATTGGCAAAAAGTAACTTGTTTTTGCAATTTTAGTTTTTTAGTTATTGATATTTAAAAAGTCGAACGTTTGTTAAATTGAACAGTGAATGAATTGAAATAGCGATTAATCTTTGTTCCCTTTCTCAACTTCTTTTTCATACCACTAGATTGTCGACCTCATATGTTCAAGTCGTTGTGGAAAAACTCGCCAACTCTTCGCGATCACGTGCTGGGGTAAAATCTTACCCCAGCACGTGACCATGAGGGGATCGCCTTTAGGTTTGCCAATGCGCAGTCCATTCTATTTTATGTCTCTGATACCAGTACCGAGATTTTTACCACCATTAAGGATTAGAGGTTGAACCATTAAGGTATAGGGAAGTTAAAAAAGTCTAGGCAAAATTATGATTATAGGATTAATTTTTTTTCATGAAGAATGAAATTAAATTTCAAGATTTATTATTTGTTCTAGAAGTGCACTTTTAATACTTTTGTCGTAACTAGAATGACATATCATAGGAAAACTACTTTTCAATTAAAATCTATAATTTCGAAAATTTTATGAAGATAACGATATTTTAAAATTTTATCAGCCATAAATAGTGGAATGATTTTACAATTATCTTAAATGATAAGAAAATTTTCATTATTTTAATTTAGAGTAATAAGCAACATTCTAAATTTTTTGATATTTCAATTGCTGCATAAAGAAGTGTATTATGCCTATTTAATAGCATTTAGTTAAAAAAAATAAAGTAGTTTCCCATGTAACTATAATGTGTGCTTTCAGTAGACTTGTGTATACAATTTATGCATGTTTACATGTTTTGAACTTTAAGTTGTTCTAAAAAAAAGATTTTTGTTAAATGTGTATAACGTGTAATTTTTAGATTTAAATGTCTGATAATCTTGTTTGATTATCATTAAATTATGGCATGCGTCAATAATTTTATCATTACCTAACAGTAATTGCTTTAAGATTTTTGATTTTTAAAAGTGCTTTGAATGCTTCAAAATTTGTCCTGTAAAATTTATTGCGTAAATTGATTGCTATTTAAGTAATTTTCATTATTATAGTTTCATTATTCATTTATTCTATATACATTAGAGTGAGTATATAGTGTTAAAAGCTTATCAATATTTTCTTGAAGGACTTAAAAAAAATCCCATTGACAATTAATATAATATATGCATTAATATAATTGGGAATTATTTGTATTCAAAGCACTTGTTCTTTTGTTGTGATTAAACATTTAAAATAAGAGTAAATAAAAGCGTTTTTGTTAGTGCAAAAATAACTATTTATTGTAGTAAACTAAATAAAGAATTAAATTAGTATATTCTCTTAAAACTGACCTCCAAAAATAGAAATGAATTCGAAATTCGTTAACGAAGTTTTGACACTTATTTAAAATATTGAATTGAGTTTATAAAAAATAATTGTAATGATAGATTCCACGTATTTGGCTTGTTTGTACCATGATTTTTTTTATTTACTTTACTCGTCTTTCGTATTCCGGTAGCTGGGCTGCTGTGAGTATACTCCTCGGCGCAACAGCCCAATAGTGGGCCAAGGCATGCCGTGCCCATTTCAGCTTTCGTGACCTAGGGCTCTGGGGTGCTAGGCATATGTCCCGGTTAGGTGGTCAGCCTCACGCGGAACCCCCAGTGATTAGTTCCCAACATGCTTGGTACCCATTTTATCGACCCACTTAAGGGATGAAAGGATGGGTCAACCTCGCCCAATCCGGGATTCGATCCCCGGACCTGCGGCGTGGCAATGCGAAGCACTACCACTAAGCCACTGGGCCTCTAGTGGGAAGTATTTTCAAAATGCTCGAATCTGCTTAATCGCATTTTTACCGACGTTTAACTTGCCAAGTACATTTTCTTAGATTTTAGATAAATAAACTCTAAACTGGATAGTGTAGCTGGCTAGTTTTTCAAATGCAGCATTTTAAGTTTTGAAACTTCTTTTTCACTACATTTGAAACAATTTTGATATAATATTTTTCCAATGAAACTTATTAATATTTAAAGAAGTTTTTTTTGCACTTTTTTCGCTTTTATTTGCTCTTTTACATGTTCCCACCAACAACAGTACTTAATCTATAATGCCTCTTTCTCTTTTTTTTGTTCCACGTTTTTGTTCTACCCCGACTATATCCATTCCTCTACCTTTCTTCCCAACCTCCAAAATATCCTTCGCGAACTCGCAGCCGGTATTCAGGCCATCTGCAAACAGTATCACCAAAGGATCATGCAACTAGAGGACGCTAAATACGATCTGGAATACGCAGTTAGACAGAAGGAATTTGTGGTATGGGCCATCATCACACCTCGTAGCGCACAATGTCGCATGATCGTCTTTCGATATCGTAAAGTCGGGGTGATATCGAGAAGGGATCATTTGGTGTTGTGTGCTACGTACTACTATGATAATAACATCGGATTTTTTACTATCTTTTGAATGAAAAGCAACGGCACAACTCACGCTTTGTACTTTTTGTTGTTTTTGTTTTTGATGGGCTGTCTCTTTTTTGTCTCGCTGTCTCGTGTTTTTGTAGCTTTTAGATCTTTTTTAACGTTTCGAGTTCGTCAGTCTTGGTGGTTTTGTTAAAAAATGTGAAAAACTTTTTGTCTGATATTTTGAAACTTAAACATGCCACGCAGACATTTTATTACATGTTTAAGATATTTGAACAACTGTTACCATTTCCATTTAAATGTGCAGAACATATCAATCTGTGCTGCATTACTATATTTTTGATTCACACGCAAAACTGACGAATGAGAACACACCTTCTGTTGTAGGTTTTTTCATGTGTAGATATTTTGCTGGTCATGGCCGTTTAGGTTACATCCCTTTTTCCCCATTCCCCACATTTCCTGCCTGTTGATGTTGATCCCTTCATCCTGCCTCCCCAATATTGCATGTTGATCCAAAAAAGCTTTTACTCAACTTATTATTTTGCTTTTCCGCAACCTGCTTTTTGCAGCTGAACTAATGCAAATCTGCAAAGAATTGCACGAAAGAATCAATCATTTGGAAAGTGAAAAATACGACATGGAGTATCAGGCAAGGCACAAGGAGTACAAGGTCAGTCAAAGTCATTCTAAAAAAAAAAGATGAAACCGAGGTCTACGTTACCATCAGAGTGAATTGTTCTATAGAATGTTAGAATTATTTTAAAATGCGATATTAAATTCACTAAATCCAAGTTGATGCTTATGACCAATCCTTTTTATTTGGAATTACACTGAATTAGGAAATCACAAAGGTAGCCACACTTTTTTTTAAAGATTTTTTAAAATCTCTTCTACGTCGACATTTTGTTTCGGACGATAAATTGTTATGAAAAGATCTGAATGACGGTCTTGCGATGTAATCAATAATATAATTAAAAAAATCACATTGAAGTCTTTTAGGCGATATAAGTTCGATATCGTTGTTTAGGCGACATTTACAAGTTAATTTTTCGAAAGTTGGTTTTGCTACCACTTAAATATAGATATTTTCAATTGTAGGTGAGTAATGTATAAAATGATAAAACTTTATGAAGATCGTTTAATATTATGGATCACTATAAACATTAGACATTAGCATACAAAATACCTATGTGGCTACTTCAAATTTAAAAATCTAAGAAACTACATTGCATCAAGCAGAAAATTATAAACATTAATTTTCATGTAACACAATTTTCTACACGAGTAAATCATATTTTTAAGGTATTGAGTGAGTGTAACCGATTATTTAAGTAAATATATATTGGAAAAAATATATGCATTGGATTTCAAGAATTAACAAAATACTCTTATTATGAATAATTAAACAAATTAATCCGTTTTGCATATTTTTTAATGAATTTAATTTGTTTTTTCTCTTAACCTATAAAAAGATACAGTTTTCACAAATAACTATTTATTTGAGGGAGCAAGTGGGTGCGTGATTTGTGGTAATCTATGGAAAAAAAATTCTGACCGATTTCTCTTAGATTTGAACTTGTATGATTAACTAAATTGCATATATTCGTGCTAAATATTGGAACATGCACTAAATATAATAGTAATGCACATTTTATGTATTTAATATCATTTAATAAAGAGGGTCTTGTGGAAAAAAGTAACATATAATGTGAAAAAATAATATTGCCTGTTTCTCAAAAAAGAAAACTTTCACTTTCCCTTTTAATTTTGAATAAAAAAGAAAATTTTCATTTCTTAAAAAGATATTTTTGTAATTTACTAACTTATGTTTGAAAATTTAAACCTTGGTAATTACTAATTATTTTATATTATATTTCTAAAATTAGAAATAAGAATTATAAAACTACCTATTTAGGCTGAAAAATATACATTTAAAAACGTTATACATAAAAGTAAAACATATAGATGATACATAATAATGACTACTACTAATTTTTTATGCCTTTTAAAATTATTATGTTATTATAAATTAGAAGTATAATCAATATATATGAATATGATAATCTTTTTAAAAATTACCTAAAATAGCATTATTAATTACATTAATATTTTAGAAGACATATCTAAAACTAAAAAATATAAAATAAATATGAATTTGCATTCCCATCTACAAGCAAAAAATAACAATAGCCTGTACTTCCAGATTAACGAGCTGAACATTCAAGTCAACGACCTGCGTGGCAAATTGTAAGTAGTTATAGATTGTAAAATATTTGTTTTGATATTCTATATATTTTTGATTATTAATAATTATTTTTTAATTTCAGCATCAAACCTCCTCTCAAGAAGGTATCCAAATTCGAATACGGAAAGTAAGTGTTAATTTTTAAAGTTAATAATTGATTGTTCATTCATTGATTGTTCAGAAAATATTCATATAAACAAATAAAAAGGGAATTAAGGAAAAAAGTTGAGAAAAAGTTTTTTTTTTGATTGCAGATTATTTTCTACAAACAAACGATTTTTAATTAATTTTTATATAGTTAATGAAAACAAAAATATTTTTACTAAAAGTTCATGCAACTAAATAAATTACTTTTTTAAGACCATAATATTTTTACGTAACTATATTTACTAATATATGTTTTAATTTTGTTTGGTGGAATGTAACTTGTGATATAATATGGCGAAACATAGCTTCACGCAGATGTTGTAGCTACTACAGGAACCGATATCACGGCGAACACAAGCGCCAATTTTTAATAGTCTACCCGGACCGTTTACGAACCCTGTTCAACGGCATAGAATCCAGGCTCGCTGACCACTACATCACACAAAAAACATAAAGCTTATTTTATTAGCTTCCACACTACGTTTATAACGTAAAAAGTGGAAGGTTTAATAATCGTTCAGTCCGTCCGTCTGTCTGTCCGTCTCTCTGTCACCCACTTTCATAGCCCAAACTACAAATGCCACAGACAAGTGCGATACGTCAAAAAATTCAGCGCATCGAAATGAGAAGACATTGAAAATCTCAGAAAAAAAATCGAATTTGAAGTACTTTAATTATTTAAAAAACTGCAAAATTTAATGCTCATTTAAAAAGCACAAGAAGCCATTTTTATTAGAATTAAATCCCCATTGCCATTCCCAACAGTCACTCGAGAAACTTTTCATCTTTTAAATGATAAATTAAAAGAAATTTATTTTTGTTTACATCAACCAGTTTTAAATGACGTCATATATATTTCCCTAAGAGATTCTTTGTATGTTGATATGAAATGTTTTAGTTCTATTTAAAAGAAAGGAATATTACATATTTATTCTTTGAAATATAAATTAATTTTTGCAAACGATAATAATTATTGATGAGAAATAATTATTGTATTTTCGAAATAAAATAAATGAAACTAGTTACATTTAGCGTGTAAATGTTTATTATAGAATAAATACTGTGTTTGGCGCGTTTTTCAAAGTGTTCAACACTTAAATGTTGTGTGGAAGCGGGTTAAGTGACTGATTCTATTACAAGCCTACTTGTATTTGTTTGTGAGTGTTAAATTTATCCTAGGTTCGACAAACTGATGCGAGCTGCCAAAAAGGCCGACCAAGGCTTCCGCGGAATGCTGAAATCTGTTGAGAAGCCCAAATTCACAATTGATGAAGGAGTGAAAGAGGTAAGAATGCCTTGGTTTTTAAACTTAACCAAATAATATTTTAATAAAAATATTTAAAATCTAATAAATTATTTTATGTTATTTATATTTTATGTGCATTCCTACGTAGAATATTTTTTTGTTCTACCTGGCATGGCTTAAACTTGTTTTAACAAGCTGCGTTTCTACCCTTTGTTTAGATTTCTAGAAAATTTTCCTTCCCAAGTATCAAAAAAGTAAATTAAGATAAGAAGGTTTATTTAATAAAAATCGTTTTACGTAGTAAATGAGTAGAGTGGCAACATATTTATTCAGAAAATATACTATAGTAAAATAATATACTGTAAAAGGTTTAGCAATGATGTTGTTAAAACTTTATGTTAGTTATATGTGAGTTCAATTTGTGATCATTACCCTTATTATATTTATTATCAATGTTAAGAGTTCAAAATAAAATTTGCATCCCTACTTTACCTTTGCCACAAACTTAACTACAATCATGTTGAAAAACTTCGTATTGCAAACATAATTACTCAACTTCAGGTATTCAGTAAACTTAACAATGTGTTTCGATAGACATTCTATGTTATGTTATTTTTAAGTATAAACCTAAAATTACTTATACAGGGTGGTCTCTACAGAAATTCTGTAGAACAAACAAATGAGTCGAATTACTATTCGTTTGGTAGAGGAGCTATTGGCGACATGAAAAAATCCTATAAAAATGAAGTTAAAAATTTTTTTAATTAAGAGAAGGATGGTACCACTGATGTGCATCCTAGCTTAAAATCACCATAAAAATTTATAGACATAGTAATTTCTTTTAATTTCAGCAATATTATTGATTTGAAGATCAATAATAGGAAATAAAAACAGGAAATTTTTAAACTTGGGTATATAAAATTTGTGTTTCTTGAAAAAATTCGTTTTTACAATGACATTGCCGGCACTTTGGCATCTTTCACAGACGTTTACAATGACATTGGGTCCGATGTTTCCTATCAGAAAGGGAAAACATTTATTTTCTTAATGGAATTTTCCCTTGCGTATTGTGCATAGCCTCTCACAAAATGAGTGGTAATTCGGAACATTAGTTTGTTCGATATAAAATTCTGAGTAGCGTCAGTTTATTTACTACCCCCCCCCCTGAATTTTCCTTGTACTTGAGCCCGTGTACTATATATTATATTTTGTTTCTCAACAGAAGACAGCCCCCGAATGGGCGGCAAAGTAACCACTGTACCACCATCGGCGACAAACCTTCGTGTGATTGGAACCACTTTTCTCACTTTATAAACTATTCTAAATGACACAACATCAAATTGACTTGTAATCCTCATAAACACATTTAAATAAAAAAAAGAATTTTTGTCAGTTGCGTACATGTGTATTACCTAAGAAATTATTACTTTTTATACAAATTCGCGATTGAGTTTTGCCACAGTTTTCATTTTTAAGGCGAAACGCATTTTGAGTCTTGTGAATACGGATTTTTCACAAAGCAAATAAAACGAATTTTTTGACGTAAATTTAGGATATACTTTTGCCAAGGTTTTCATTTTTAAGACAAAATACATTACATTTTATACGAATCCGCAATTGAGTTTTGCCATAGTTTTCATTTTTAAAGGGAAATGCATTTTGAATCTTGAATACTGAGAGAGATTTTTCACAACGCAAATTTAAACAATTTGTCGACGAAAATTTACGGGATCAGTAAAAAGAATTTTGGTTCTTTTAGTATACAAGGATAATGTATATTATTTTTAAAAAACCCTTATTTATTTTCCTGAAGATATTTTTTAGTTTTGTGCGGATGTATTTTTTATTTCCATCCATTTTTCATCAAATCTTTTTCTGCTTTTTGTGTGTCGTCCATATTTGTTTTTAAAAAAATATTTTTGTTTTTATTTTTGTTTGTCTATGTTTGTTTTTTTGGTTATTTTATTCCTTTTATTTTGTAGTTTTGTTTGCGTTTTTATTTTAATTTTGTGATGCATTTTAACAGTAGAATTTATTTTTAAATTAGATGCTAATTTAGATCGCGTGTAATATTTATTTTAACACTTAAAATGCTTATCGCTTATCACAAACAATTAAAACGATGCCAGTATTGAAAGGTAAGTTTGTGTGATTTGTTCATAAGATAATTTTCCATGTGTAAACAATACAATTATTTTATAATTACTAATTTTAGTTCCATGGTCATTATTTTCATTTAAATATAATATAACCTTTTTTAGGCCTGGCATCCATTTAAGCGGAATTTTTATTTTCATTCCTGGTACTACAGACCTTATGTTAAATTTTAAGAATTAAAATGGTTCGATATAAAAGGATCTGGAAATAACCTTTTTGCCTTTGAGTGAAGGTATCAGGCGTTAATCAGTCGTTGAAGGTTAACCACGGAGGCCACAACACTTTTCGCGAATTAGAATTGAGTTAGCAATTTGCTAGTTTTGATTTACATAATTAATGTACTGTTTCTGTGGGTCGGCATTCTATAGATGAGTTGTTTAGGCACCTTCCTCTTGTCGGGAAGGCCTGGGCTTGAATCAGAGCCATCATATAACTAGATTTGTTCTA
Organism: Oedothorax gibbosus; assembly: GCA_019343175.1. NCBI lineage: Eukaryota > Metazoa > Arthropoda > Arachnida > Araneae > Linyphiidae > Oedothorax > Oedothorax gibbosus. The sequence goes on from JAFNEN010000308.1 coordinate 33,818, forward strand.
GAAAGAATGAAATAAAATCCAGTCAATCACAGGGTCCTTGAGTATATAGAGCTAGGCTTGCCCATTGAACGCACAGGTTTTTTTTAACAGGTTTTTATTAAAACATATTTATATTTAACGATCAGAACACCGTGTAGCTTGGTATTTACGGTTCTTTAAACTTGCTTGTATTAAACGGTTTTAAAACTGTTAAGGTAAAAATATCTTAAAGCGTAAAAATTTATAGTTAACTAGATGGACAGAGTGCAAAAGATTATTTAGCTGGTTATTTTTCAAAGAAACTTCCAGCAGTGTACATTTTAATTTTTTTTTAACAACTTCTTACTCATTGTCACCTGTGTTTTCAATTAGGCCAAACCCGACTGGGCCTTGGGAGCCAAGAAGGCGGACGCAGGCGGAGAAGCCGAAGAGTAAGGTGTTCAACGTTCCACAAATAGCAACTAAACTTCCATCCACATCTCAAGAGTCTACAAACTAACCACACAAAAGCGATGCCGACGTCTGCTACGGTGGATTACGCGGCAAAACATTAACCATAAATTCAACAAACTCAACTGTTTATTCAACTTTTTTTAACTTGCAGACTGTTGCATCTTTCTTACTGCTTAGAAGTGATGCAGGGGTTTTACATGTTGGAACATCTATTTTTGAAGCATTAACTGTGCAAATTAAAAGTTGTATTTATCCGTAACGAAACGTCGAACATGTTGTATCGCGTAACAAGAATGTAATTAACGTGATTGCTGTTAAGTGCTGGAAAATGTTATGCCATTTTTCTTTACAAATTGTATGAATAAATATTAATGTTCCTTGATTTGTGTTCTCTTTTTTTTCTTTATACAATAAACAAAATTGAAAAAAGTAGCCATATAAATCGTTTATTTAAATTTTAAATTTAATTTTACATAATTTAATAATGAAAAACAATATAAATATTTTTTTAAAATATAATTTCTTGATTTATTATTTAGAGGGAAAGTAAATATAGATGTATTGTTGTAATGAAAATAAATATTAAATACGCAAAACATAACACCCATTACGGTTAAAACACATAAATATTTTTCTATGGTTTAAAATTTACGGTTTTTGGTATTTTCTTTAAAAAACACAAAAAAAAAATTAGTTTGCAAGTTAAAGATTTTTAAGATCATTGCCAATTCATGTCATTCAAGTTTTTCGCAAAATTTTATCCAACTTAATTCATTTGATTTTCTCAGTCAATACCATTATAAAACAACAAGAAAAAAGTATGACAAGTAACTTAATTTTTTGTTTAAACATTAAAAACTGTAAACAGGGCAGTAAACGTCCATATGACTGGTTGATGTTCTGGCATCTCGGCCATAGAGCCTAAACATCATAACGTTAATATGTATTTTTTAAAAAGTTATTACTTATTTATGAGATTTATTGGAAAGCCTTATTACTATTCGCAAAAATAGCATTTCTTATGTATTTCTTTATTTATTCTTTATTGTTATTTGCTTACTGATCTCAAGTTAGATTTGAAATTGACTACTTTTGGCGAGCATAAAGTGAGGAAATAATTTCGTAGGAAATGTAGGAGTTTGCGAATTATCAAAAGTCACATTACTTCATGAAGAAAGAATTATCAGAAGTGACAAAATTCACTTTGACGATTAAAGAATCATCAATAAAGATATTTTTTATTTCTGAGAGTGTATACATGAAAAAAACACACTATAAGTTTATTTATGTAACTATTTATTAGAGGGGTACAGGCGTAAAAACCCATCTAATGGCTGTCATTTAACATAGAGATTATTTTACCATAGTTAAAATAATAAAGAGTTTAAAATTCAAATTTATGACTCTGCAGTGAAAACAAGCACACACTTAATAAATAAAATTATTTGCTTTATACAAAAAAAAAAGTATTTGGAAATTTTTTTTTCCTTCTTTAACAAATACAAGATTATGTAAAACGAAGATATTTTTTTATTTCTAAGAGTATTCTGATAAGATGCTTTCAATATAAATTCCCTTATAAATGAAAAGGACTAATGTTTGTTCAAAAATTTAATTTTGAACTGCTTTTTTGGCATGTGTTTGCACATTTCTAGCGTATATTTTTCTATACTGGTGGATTCAAAAAGGAAATTACACTTTTTTTTTTAACAAACCGTTATGGTGCAATTTTTTGGCACCAAAATAAGTTTATTGTAAGGTTGAAGTAATTTTAAGTTTAAAAAAGTGTAGCGTTAATTTAAAAATTCTTAATATTGTAGAAATAGGAAATAAAAGATTGTTTTATGAAATCTCAAATAAAAAAAATATGTGGGCTATGCAATTGAGGTTTATCATCTGGGGACCAGATATGTTATACTTTCTGTAGAATAAACACAGTAAAGGCAATTACGTTTAGCATTGCTGGAAATTTGAGATTCATTTTTTAAATGCATTATTCTACACCGTTGCGATTGACAGCTGAGCAGTTATATTTGGCAATTTTTTTTATTTTTATATCCCAGTATTTATTACTTTTTCAATTATTGAACTATTGAATATTATTTTAAATAGCATTGAACTAAATTTTTTTCTTTTACAAAATATGTTCCTTCGTTATAAACATCTGAACTGAAATCATGCATTAAAAAGAATTCACTCTCACTATATATTTTTTATTACTTTTTCCTAAAATCACCAAATATGTCCCCTTTAATAAGTTTGTAGAAAAATGGTTTAAAATCACAACGTCTATAAAAGTCACAAATTTATGTACATTAATTTTTTTGTTATTGAAATAAGAGTAATAAGTAAGTTTTTTACTATAGACTAATCTTTGATTCATGTCGAAAATTAATTAATAATAATTTAATTTCATAAGTGTAATAATCACCTCATAGTTTGGTTACTGTTCACTAATAAAATATAGTTTATTATACAGTCCTGCACAAAAGTTTAGACACAACACAAATATGATGTTTAACAAATTAGTATTTAAAGAGGAGAATTATTATTTATTACACTTAAACATATGCACATCTATATTCAAAAATATAAATTTAGAAAATGAAAAAAGAAATATATGGCGAAGTAGCCGCAAAGATAGAAAAAACGACAAAAATCCGTTGCACATAAGTTTAGGCACAAATAATTTTTTTTTTTAATTTTTGGAAACACATAAAAAGTTTTAATAGTTGATAAAGCTTTCTCTTTTTTTATCAATTCCAAAACACGTTGTTTCATTGAAAGCACAAAGCTTTTTCAGGGTTGCAGGCTTGATATCGTACCATGCTGCTTCAATAGCTTCTTTAAGTTTAGAAACTTTGGTATATCTTTCCATTGGCATGTACAACTTTTGTAAGAATTCCCCATAAAATTTCTATAGAATAATAGTTGGGGCCATATGTAAGCCAATCGAGAACCGTGATTTTTTTGGCTCGAAACCAATCTTTCGTTGAGCTGGATGTGTGGATAGAGGCGTTGTCTTGTTGAAATTTCCAGTTAGGCCCACATAAAAACTCCCCCAACATTTACAAATTACTCTCGAGGGTTTCCTGGTTTTTTTCAGAGTTTTGCTTCCCCTTTGTAAACGCTGAGGAAGTCTGGTCGTTTACAGAAAATCCTCCTCAAACCATCACTGACCCTCCACCTTGACTTCGGCTAAACTAAGTCACAGGACCTTTACGAAGATCATGCCAGTAGTAAGAAAACCTGTCGGAGCCATCCAGGTTCCATTTTCTTTTTCATCACTAAAGATTTTTTTGATGATTACCTCTAGCCATTTATCCCTATATGACGTGTGCTTCTGAGCCCATTTAGTCTTGCGTCTTTGTGATGAGTCTGCAACCGCGGCTTACGTTTAAGTTTAGATTTTGTTTTAAATCCACATGCCACAATTCTTCTACGTATAGTTTCTCGGGAAACCTTGTTGGCAATTTCAGTTTTAATCTGGTTTGCAGAGCAACGTCTGTTTGCAGCAAGTTTCCTAATTTGCCTTTCATCTCGTTTGCTGGTCGCCCTGGTTCTTCCAGACCTTGCTTTTGCCTGGTATACATCATCACGTGTGTAAAACTATATAAATACATCTTTTGTATCTTTTCAGTTCAAGTGAAATATTAGAAACTGATTTACCTCGGCTTTTTAATTTCCAAATTCTTATAATCTCGGCAAATGAAAACTGCTTTGACTATGACCTTTGATAACACAGTCACTTCCGCTCAAGAATTTGCATAAACATTACATTTGTGTCTATACTTTTGAGGCATGGCAATTTTGCAAAATTTCGACTTGTTGATGTTAGACAATTTTATTTAATTGTTTCTGAATTTCTTTTTGTTACCCTTTTTTCTTACGAGTTTAACAATATATATTAAAAAGAATTTAGTGAGAATTAATGAATACTATCGATATTTTCATGAATTGCTTCTGTGTCTAATCTTTTGTGCAGGACTGTATTGAACAATTGTATATGATTATCATAATTTACATTTGTAAAATTTTAAAATTTTATTATACAAACTACATAACGTTCCTCCGTAAAATCAGCAGACGCGTAGCTCCCTTTTCACGGAGTAACATTACTCGTATATTTTAGTGTAAACTTACTCCATAAATGTACGGTAATGTTACTCCGGGGAACCAGAAGCAGATTCGGACCCAGATTTTACGAAGTAAACTCCTTATTTGTAAAGAATACCTCATAAGTTCATCGTAACGTTACTCGATGAAGCAAGAGTAACGTTACGCTAAGGTTTTACAGAGCGTTCGGCGCTATATGTCCTGTTATTAATTGTTTTCAATGAACCCATTGATTAATTCCGATTACTTAACTGATATCACAAAATGCTTACAACCTAATAGGCCCTTTAAGTCAGACCCTATATTTCCTGGAACCAAGTGACCTTGCAACCCGTATTGGATGAAGGACGTCATTGTTTCAACAGAGAATAGCCTTGTTCCTTGCTGACGAAGAAGAATCCACTCGAGGAATGGAACACAATAAACAAAAGCAAAATTCGGGACACAATTGCAGGGCCGGAAGTGTTTGGTAAACAGCCAAGAATCTAGCAGAGGAACTTCAAGCTTATTGGTAGACATTGCTTGAATTTTAAATGTAGTTGTTATTTCAGAATCTTATAATTAGTAGAAGTATATATGAGCAAGTAGTAAAAATGTATTAGTTTTAATTCTTTTTGAATCGTGGCTAAAAATTGCATATTTAAGGTTTCCAAGGTTAACATAATTTAGAAAATGAAATGGATCGTAGTGAAAATTTGGCAAAGAACTCCATCTGTTAAAAAAATAAGAGTAAGAGAGAGAGAGAGTAAAAATAAGATTTTGTTTTAAAAACTATCTCCATCATCAAATAGGTATCATTTTTTAAAAACCCCATTAAAGTTTAATTTTAAACAAATAACATTCTGAAAAAAATTTCATTTTTAAAAAAGAAATTTGCCAAAATTGGTATCGCGATTTTACAGAGTGTGAAAAGTTAGGTATATCAAAAAATAGCTTTTTACTTGGAGAATCATCTGATCTGAAGTTTTGCACTTCCATTACATTTCATATATAGAAAAATAATGGATCTGATTAATGTAGATAAACAATTGTACCTTTTATTGATGAATCAATGTAAGTAATCAATGTATCAATAACCATTTTTCAGGTTTTTTGAACAAAAACCTGATAATGGTTCAACCGAATGATGAAAATATGGCGAAGCAATTCAACATACAGCCCTTACAGCTAACATAGGAACCCTATATTTGGTTTAAAAAAATCGAAAAATTTAAAACAATGTAATCGGTAATAAAATACACCTGAAAGTTTGACATTTTAATAAAAAATTTAATATTTTTTAAATACTTTTTTGATTAAAATTATATTTTTCATTTTAAAATATTTAAAAAAATTGTCAGAAAAACGGGCAGTCCTCCTATGCTTTTACACGTTTCAGGTATTTTGGCGCTGACTACTGTTTCAACTATGAAAATTAGAGTGCCGTTACTTTTTTCGCAAGCTTCTTTTTATGAACTACACCATCTATCATATCATCCCAACACGAATAAACAGTCATCCATCCTTCATTTGATTCATTAAATGTAAAATAAAAGAATAGAGTTCGATGGGGAATATCCCTCTACACTTTTCCCTTTTACTATTTTAGTGAAAGAAGAAGCTCTTACTGAAATTTCTCTGTGGACTTGGCCCCTTTTCACATTTAGCGATTTATTTAACAACTCTTCTTCACTCTTTCAACTCTCTTGAAAATCCCATTAAATAGTATCTTCCATTGAATTAAAGAACTTTAAAAAATGGTTGAAACTTTGGTATAATCTGATTAGAATATAGCCTTAAGAAAGGACATGAGTGAAATGATTAAGAATTAATCTATACCAAATTTCTATGATCATTTTATAAGAACTTAATCGATTTTACTATGCCATATGAATCAATAAATGTAAGTAGGGATCTTTTGGTCAGAGTAATATATCCATATATACAAACTTCACGTTTCATGAACATATCGAAAGAAAGAGTGAGTAGGGAAAATCTCTAATGGATGCAATCTAATTTTAAAAGTAACAATTCTTTCATTTAAAAATTTAATTAAATAACACTCAGAAAAACTACCTGCTATATCATCAACCCTGGCTATATACATCTACACCATTACCCTCTCTGATCAAATCCGATAACAAATAACATAACTCCACATTGTAACAATAATACATAATAGACTACATCTACCTCCGATATTATCAAACCCAACTCTACATTTACATCATCATTCACACCGTTGATCACCTACGGTTCCAAAACCCATAAAAAAACCTCCCCATGTAAACAATAATATGTAATAATCTGTATCTATCTCCCATTTATTATTTACCCAAATCCTACATCTATTAGCATCTCCTCCATCTCTAATCAAATCCAAATTTGAATAATAATAATAATAATAATAATAATAATAATCCGGTCAGTAAAAAAAAATAGAGGCTATTTGAAAAAAATATTTAAAATTTTAATGAAAATTTAACAAAAAAAAATAACATTTTTATGTAAATTGAAAAAATAAAGAAACAATTTTCTTAAAAGCCATTGAATTTAAAATGTTTTATAAACATTTTATTGTAAAAAAATCATCGTGATGAAAGTGAACTGATCGAATAAACTTTTGTTGTAGTTGCTTTTCCATCCTTATTCAAATAAGGATTATTATTTTTTTATTTAGAGTTATCCGAATTGTGAGTTATTGTTTGATGATTAAAAAAAATTATCAAACAATAACTATCCATCAAAACAATATCATATCATTTTCTACATCTACCTCTTATATAATTATTCCAACCCTACATCTACTAGCATTCCCCCATCACTAATCAAATCCGGTTCAAAAACCGATCAAACAATAACTTCCCATTCAAACAATAACCAAATTTTACTTCAAACAATATTCCTTCTCGTTTTTCACCCGGGTGATGTGCAAGCCTACGTCACCAAACCACGTGACCGCCGAGCACCTATCGGGTTTCTCGTGTGCCCATAATAGGCAGTGGAAGTGCCGGGGAGTGAGGGCATGGAGAGAAGGAATGCGCTTTTTTATCTTGAGCTTCTTTTCTTTGAGCTCCTAGGATGTTTCGTTACTTTGTGAGGGATGGGCGGGAGTTAGGGGGTGGACTACAAATGTAGAAATGTTTTATGATTGATAATACGGGGCTATATTCTTTTGTTGCTGAGTGTTTTAAAACTGATTTTAGTTATGTTTGGTTTTTTTTTAATCAAGGATTATAAATATGATATCAGTTTTTTTATAACAGCTCTACGGTTTGGAATAATTACACTTTTTTGTGTTAAAGAAGTTCTAGAATTCTTTTTATGTAATACGTGTTTCTTATATAGATTTTTAAGCTGAACACCATTTTTTTTCCTGCCCCTAACGATTTTGCCACAAAATAACATTTCATCTGAAAGGGGGAAAATACAACCTTTTCCATATAAAAAAGATTCTTATTCCAGATATTGAGTTAAAAGGTAAAGCAAAACTAAAGCCAGTTTAGTATTAAGCATCAAAAACTGACGTAAGAAACACATGCTACATTTTAAACCAAGTTAAATGCAAAAATTTTATAGAGAAACACTAATTGCATTATAAAATCAACGACCCAAATACAACTAATGGAATCCGTTCAGAAATCCTAGGCACCAAAACAGCTGTGTGTCCTATGAAACTACAAGAAGTATGAACTGAAAAATTCTAAAAAATACTAAAGAATTAAAAAAAGTCAATTTTTTTTGTAAATGGGTAGAAAATACTCATTTAGATTTTGAATAATAATGTATAGTTTTGAATAATAAACTAAGTATTAAAATATATTGATTGAAAATATTGCATGATTTGTTTAAGATACCGACATTTCCTAAACAGTTTTTACGTTTGAGTCTTTTAGGTAGTTAAGTTACATCACAAAGATCAGTAAAGAGGCTATTTAGAATATTTTGTACGGGAGTTTTTATGAAATTGAAAAGTGTACGGAGAAAATTCACTTAGATACAAACCAAACTTTGAAATTTTAATCTATCTTTGACTATAAATTAATTTTGCTCACACCCCACAGTGGTCTGGGAGCGGCCAAAATGCCAAATTTCGAAGTGTTCGCAAAATGCAAAATGAATAGATATTTAAATTAATAGATAATTGAATAGTAAGATTACCAAATATAAATCATTACAAATAATTTTTTGATGTATTTATAGTTACGAAAAGTCAACAAATGAAAAATAGCCAGTTTTGAGGCGATACAATTGAATTCAAAATACACGATTTATAATTTTATTACACAATTTTTTTGCATGTGTTTGAGTTTTATAAAAGGTTTTATTTTATTTTAGATGATTAAAAAATACAAAATAGTTTTTAAATTAGTTTTTGATTTTAGTTTCAAAAATACTATGTTTTTAAATATTTGATAGAGTGCAACTTTCTTGCTCCACTGTGCTCCAAAGTCTCATTAAAATTAACTAGTTTTCCAAATCTTATATAAAAGATAAATCTAAATTTCAGCTGCGGAAACGTACGGAAACCATAATTACAAACAGAAGTGTCAAAATCTAGCTGTTCAAAAATCGTCGAAAAGCACAACGCTGCCGCGCGTTGCTCCACGGCAGCTGTTAATCTAGAAACAAAGTAACAAAACCGACAGGTGTTTCGACCACTTTACTTACAAAGTGTTTGATTATAAATATATAAATTAAATACTTGTATTATCTTTGTAAGAGAGAAAAGGTTTGACTTGTTTACAATAAGAATGTTTTCAAAAGATGCCCATTGGCTCTTGGGAAGAGGGGGTTGAGTTACATGCCAAACTCTGTTCACAAGGTATTGTTTCATGGGGGGAAAGTGATTTCATCATATATGTTACCCATAGGAAGTTTGACCAAAGAAGCCCAAGAGGCCAAAAACAAAGACTTTCGGTGGTACAGACGAGAACACTCAAGAAAAAGTACAAATAAAGATGTGTTTAACTTTCTTACTATTTCATCGGACCTTACAACTTTTGCGCAAAGCCTAAAACCAACAAAAAATTAGAGCTACACGAAGACTAAAAAAAACTATTATATTAATATTGTAATCTTAACGGATGTTAAACAAATTTATTATGTTTTCAAAGCAAAATTTTTTAGTGCTTCAAAACAATTTTAAGATTAAAATCCTTTTTATGAATCTGTTCTATCAAAGTGACTTTTATTTAGTTCCTAAAATACGTGTAGTTTTTGTTATTTCAGATTTGTTAATATACTTTTAACTCTAAGATCATTATATAGTACTTTTAAATCAAATACGATATTATTAATAAATTATTTATTTCCTAAGCCGTATTAAAATTAAACGAAATTTCATTAAAAAGTCTTTAGATGAATATTAATACCATATTTGGCCTTAACATCTTCAATAATAAAATGTTGTTAATTTATATGGTCTTAAAAAACTGTAGACGGTTAATTTGAAAGTATATGTTCTGTGTATTCATATTTTTGTACGATATTTTGATATTAAATTTGATATTATTCCACAACCTTTAAAAGTTTAATATTAAATAATTATTCCACAAACTTCAATGTTAAATATTTTATAATTATTCCACAAACTTCAATGTTTAATATTATATAATTCATGCGTTCAAAAATTAGTAAAAAAAATATTCACATTAAAAAAACTTTGGTTTCAATTAATTTTATAAGCTAAATTGAGAGCAGAAAATATTGAAAATAGTGTACATATTTTTAGCTTGACGTTTCATTTTTTAAAAGATTTTGTTAGTGTTTTGGCTTTTTGTGACTGATTACGTATTACCATGACCTAAGCTTACGCATATGCACTTGCCCAATATATGTTGATTAAAACGTTATTCTTTATACGCAATTTTCACATTACATCTTCACATACTATTTTTTGCATTGACTGTAACTTAAAATACATAGGTTTTACAAACTTGATTGTGTCCTATATCGACTCAGATGGGTCAAAAACCTACAAAACCGAATTTTTGTACATTTTTGTCAAACCACAAAAAAATAAATGAATTTTGACCGTTTTTCAGCCTTTTCCGACCACTGTGCACCCCTTTTAAACGCAGCACACGTGTTTGAATTTTTATTTTACCGAGAACAAGCAATGATAAGGAGGAACACTTGTTGAAGGTCAGGAATGTGTAAATGTAAAATATTAAGCAGTACAGGAAATTGTATAAGGGATTTTAAGCGGTTAATAAGTTTTAAAGAAAATAAGGTGCTCTTTTGCTACGAAATTGTCCTTTTATTTTTTTGAAGGATTGTTCATTTTTTGCTTTTAAATATGATAAATATTTTTGTAAATTAGTGAATTTATTATTACCTAACGAATTTTTTTGGGGGAGAAGGGGGGATTAGAAGGACAGTATTTAATCTCAGTTTCATCAAATACCATGCTTAAAATAGTATTTGTAAGTAACTTAAAATGAAATACAAACAATATTTTTTAAAAGCCGTTCAATATAAAGTGTTTTAATAAAATTTTATTGTAAAGCAATAATCGAAATTGAAGAGAACTAATTGAATAAACTTTTGTTGTGTTCGCTGAGGTTTAAAAAAGCGACTCGAAATAAAAACAATAAAAAAGTTTTACTAAACTTAACTCATCAACACTTTCGAATAAACATATAAAATAATTGGCGTATTCTACAAATATAAATTCTAATAAAAATATTGAATTTGGTACTAAAACTTATAACATTTTTCATAAAAAAACATTAATTTCTTTCCATTCTGTACACAGACAATTTATTTTTACTTTAAAATAATGTTTATTAAAAACTACCAATAGGTTCATATTGCAGAATTTATAAAGTAACAAAAACTTTTACTCTAGAATTGAAGGAGTTTATAAGGGTGAAGGTCTTATAATTTTATTTATTGTAATATTATTTCCATTTTAACAATACGTGTTATAACAGATGGATTTATACGAAAACCATTTCAAGATGTTTGAAACAAAAATATTTTTTTATAATGTTAATAAATATAGTATAGGTGTTTCGCACCTTTATGACGTAACTTAAATCCTTGAGGGATACGAATGTATAAAACTGTCTAGGATATGTCAGCTTTATGAACCTAATACATCAGATTTATAAAATTTATAAACTAATTATGTAAGATTTAAAGATTTTAATGCTATTAAAAATACAGTACTGTATATTTGTAATACTGTATGCCGTACTTGTAAATACTGTATGCCGTACTTGCCAATTTTGTATACCGTATTTGTATACTGTAATTGTTTTTGTATTTTCAAATGAAAAAGAATAATTTTTTTTAATCTTTATATAATACATATACATCAATTAAAATTTTTATTGCAAGTTAAATTTACAGTATCGCTGTAATATTAATCATTATTTTAAGAAAATGTTGTTGATATTTTAATTAGCTTCTATCTCTCGCCGTAAGATGCCGCTGTGCTACAGACTTGCTGTTCTCTAAGAAGTTTTAATTTTTTCGGCGCGCTTTTAAAGATCGTTTTCGAGCGGCAGCACTTTACAATCCCTCGGATTCGAAAACAACTTGGATTGAAAATTTCATGCGGGATCGTCACCTCAGTGCGTTTCTGAGGTTCATTTGGAATTAAAAAGTGAGCTGAATTAGCATGTCGAGTGTAGTGTGGAATCAAGTGTTAGGCTTTTAGCAACTTTTCAAATCGTATTTAACAATAACAACAAAAAAAAAGCAACTTTTAAAATGAGGAAATTAACATAAATTGAACAGTTAAGCACTAATTAATTTGTATGAAAATAGCTCGATATGTTGTGCGTATCGATACGTAAAATGAGAACACATCCAGCAAAAAAAATAATTAATGAACTAATTCAATGAAAAAAATTAGCTATGCATGAGTGTCTAAAATAATTACCGTGGTTCTTTTTTACATTTATAAGTAATTTGTAGTTTTCTATAAAATACAAGTCCATGGAATTTGATTTGTTAAATGGAAATAAATTGAGACAATAAAAATCTTTCACAATTGTTTTCATAGTAAGCATAAAAAATATGTTCTTGTCAGTAATGATATTTTGCATTTTATATTTTATAAACCACTAACTACTTACCCAAATACCCTTTACTTACATTATAAAATATTATATAAAAAGGGTTAATTAATACAATTTTTCGTATTTATAATTAAAAATAAATAAGTTTAAAGTAGAATCTTTTTGCAAATCCTTTAAAACAAAAATCTAATGTACAACTACTTTTTCGAAACACTTAAAGTTGGAAAAACACTGACGTTTATGCAAATAATATTAAGAATTATAAAAATATATGCAGTTTAGACTGGAAGAAGTAGGTTGCGAAATTAAACGGAACTCTACATACATTTGGGTAATTGAAATTTAAATATTATTAGATTTTATTAAAATAAAATAAGTGACATCAAAAGAAACAAAATATTTGCTGTATTTTTAATATGCTAGAGCATCGGAAGTAAGCTATTCCTTTTAATGATGAAAATATTTAAAAATATGTTTGTGCGTCACAAGGATGCAGTAGGTATTGTATTTCTGTTTAAATAAAAGCATGAAAAAGAGGTTTTCATAACAATGCTACCGTGTGAAGGTAAACTGCAGTAAATAGACTAATAATTTGAACCATTGTTATACGCACTAAATAATTCTAACCTATAAAAAAGTATACAGAAAGAGTGATTATTTCAAAGAAAAATAGCCCAATTGATTATTATGATTTCTGCAGTTCACTTGCCAACTGCTGAATGATTCTATGTTTAAACCTTTAGTTGTTAGAATAAAACTTCTATACAAAAATATAATTGACAGTAGCATTTAAAATAATAAAAAAAAACAGTTGAATATCAAAAAACATAATAAATAATAATTGAGAAACATAAATATGTATTTTAATTAGCACTTTAAATTTAATATTTGTTTGCACATGTTTATTCCCAAAAGCCAATTGAATATGTTTTAAGTTTTTTAACAAACATGAAATTCATAAAAAATAAAATAACTATGTTTAAATATATATAAAAACTAAAGTAATTTGCAACGGAATTCCTTGCGGCTCTAAATAAGAAGAATTAAAATACATACTTTAAGCTCTTGTTAAATAATAACAAACAATATTTATTTAAGCAAAGCTTAATGCCTTGTTAAATGCAAAAACTGTTAAAAATGAAATATGCGTTATGTAAATTAGATTTTTTTAAAAACTTTAAATAGTATTATTTATAACAATGAGCTTATCAATTTTAAAATAATAAAAAAACCCAAAAATAACTAATATTTACTGATACCTTATTGTTTAAATAATTACACAATAATGTCAAGTTTTAAATCATATTTATACGACGTTGCTACACTATTCATGAACAGAGAAAATTAAATTAATCTTTTTCATAATGTCAATATATATTTAAAGGGAAAAATAAATATTTTGACTTCACATGAATATTTTATATTGTTTGAATTGCTTATTGTGCCCTATATTTTATTTCAAAGCCTATCAATCATCAGCGGTTTAGGAACTATTTTGAGTTTGATTTTGGTTTCTGATAAATAGAAAACAATAGATCTAAATATATATGGTCCTGGCGACAAGTATGGTTAACTTATTCGAAATAATTTACCAACAATCAGCTATTATAAAAATGTACTTTAAACTACCATTTAAAGTTTTACTTGATTGAATAAATGATGTTTTCAAAATGTACACTACTTTGAGGTAATCTGCATTTCGGACCATATTTTTGTGGAGATAATTAAGTCCATCCAGGCTATATGTTTTTAGAGAAAACAATTCAAATTTATTTCATTTATTTTAATACTTGAATATCTGGTAAACCGCATTTGGTATTACAATTTTGTCTGCCAGAGTAAAACACACAAACAAATTTATATAAAATTCCTCTAACGATATTCAGCAATGCAAAAAGGATATGAGACTCATTACTTTAGACTATAAATATTGTAAATAATATTTTAATGATTTCTTACGTCTAATTAATCTTTTCATAATTTCATTTATTTATCACTCAAAATTTTGTTAATATCGTTCTTGAAAGTTTTTTTTGGATAACTTAGGGCTTTACAGAATAAAATAAGGGAATACTTATGTTTCAACAATGCTGATACAATAAAAATAAAAATAATTTGCTTTGCAATATTTTCTATTTATTAAAACCATCTGAAGTATACAATCCGATATAACGCTTCCAATATGACACCTCGTGGTTCTCTTGTTTATTTTAATACCAATTTGGCTTTAAAAAATTAAAAAATAAGTGTTTTTTGATCAAATTATGTAAAACAAGATTATTTGAACCAGTGTAAAAGTGTTTTGTTTTATCAGTTTACAGTCTAGCACGGAGGCCCAGTAGCGCAGTGGTAGTGCTTTGCATTGCCGTACCACAGATCCGGGGTTTGAATACCGGATAGGGCGAGGTTCACTCAACCTTTCATCCCTTAAGTGGGTCGATAAAATGATGACCAATCATGCTTGGGAACTAAACACTGGGGGTCGCGCGTGATGTTGACCACCTAACCGGGACATATGCATAGCACCCCAGAGCCCTTGGTCACGAAAGCTGAATTGGGCACGGCAGGCCTTGGCCCACTAATGGGCTGTTGCGCCGAGGAGTTAAAATTTTTTAAAAAACATTCTTGCGCGAATGAATGATTTGTAATGAATCTTTGGCTAAACGTCGGTAGGATACAAAATAATAACTTTCCAACTAAAAATAAATATATTCAGGGTTGTGACAGACCGCAGAAGGCCTAAGTGTGCAGTATCTATTTCATCCTAAGATATCCTAAGCCTTAGAAGTATTGGCGGTATAATAAGCAGGTGTTCTCATTACTTGATCACACTAATTCAAAAGTTTGAATGCTTAGCTGCTAAGCTAATTTGGGACTCAATTTACTGTCCCACTTAATCAATCAAATACTAAGTAAACCTTACCTATATCGGAATTCGAAGCCAAAACTCAGATAGAGCTTGATAGTGCTAAGCTATACCACTCATACTTAATATTTTTGACTTCTAGATCCTTTATAAGCTTTAAAGCAAAATAATTCATTAGACATTTTCCATTAAAGATTCTTAAAATTAATAATAGTTTACAAACGGAGAAAAACTATTGCTTACAACTTTTCTCCGCTATTTTCCTGTCAATATTTCCTTTGAAACAAAGTTAAAAATTTCAAACGTGAAATTCTTAAGACCTTTAAAGTGTTATTACTGCAACGAAGTCGTCGAAAAAAAATCAAGTAACCCCAAACTCATGAAATTTACTTTCAATACTATACTTTAGCGAAAACACTGCACCAGGTTTCTAATATTTAAGAAATTAAAATTTTGAAGGCCATTTTACATGTGTCTATTCTTCATTAAAACTGTTGTTACATTTAGTTTATACGTTTACCATTGATACTTCGACTTTATTTCGACAAATTATGAAGCTTTGAATTTGTGTAACCTTAAATGGAAAAGCTCATAATATTCCAAGCACGAAGCAATCAACAGTTGAGCCTAGACGGGCGCTGTTCAAATAAACAAAACACCCATAACATCAAGCCCTTTTCCCGTTTCTCTAAACTATCTATTTTGGGAGCTATAAGCTCCTTACAAAATTCTCGGTATACATTGTTTGGGTTTTCATTCCAATAGATTGCTAGGATAAAGAGCTTTTCAGGCAAACAATGAATGTAGTTTTCTTATTTTAGTTTTATAGATAAACATACTAAAAATGAAGTAATTAGCGCATTCTAATGCGATTTTTTGAAAATTAACTTTAAAAAAGAATGCAACTTTTTCTAAAAATATTATTTATGTTCTTAAGCCTTTAAAAATTAACTTATGATAAATATTTAAATATTAATATGTTTGTTCTGATGTAAAACTATAGGTCATAGAAACTGTATTAAATTTTCATTCTTAGAAACACGATTTGTTATTGAGATGGAAAGACTTTTTGTTCAGCTCGTAAAGATAAGGTTTAAAGCCTTTTATCTGTATTTTTAAATATTGAAATAACAATAATTCTATTTTTTCATTAACAAGCAGAATTTAAAACTATCTTACTTACAAGAAACTTTTAGAAATTATTTAAAAATCTTTGTAATGTAATTAACCTTAAATAATAATAACCTCTAATTTTTAAACTGGGTACTACATAAGCTCAAAGCTGCAGAGATTTGTTGGTAGAGGAATCATAGATGGTAGAGGTTAAAACCAAGACAAAGAAGGTTTTTCACACTATTTTAAAACAAAACAAAAAACAAGTTTTTTAAACAAAATTTTGATGAAGCACTTGGAAGAGCATCAGAAAGTGGACTGATTGTCCCCGGTTCAGATCCCAGTGCATACGTAGTTTTAATTTATGGATCCATTAAACGTTATTAACATTTGATTACGTTGTATAATTATGCAAATTATTATTGTATCTAATCTTTCAGATATGCAAATTCTTATGTTCTTATAATTCTCTCACATTGTGTATAAGCTAGTTGCCTATTCCGAGTAGCGTTGTTCTTGTACGAGAATTAAAAATGCTACACTTACTATAAAATCTCGTTTACTTCTTCAGACTACTCGACGATATATTTGTATAAATCTGTATCAGCTCTTAGCAATTAGTGTGTTCATTTAAATTATTATTAATGATACAATTGATAAATCAATCATTTGAATATTATTGGCAATTGCGTTTTAGGTAAGACATGCGCCAAGTATTTATTACAAAAAGTCAATCTTTTCCATCATTTAATTAAATACGACTTTTATTTAAAAAAATATATACAATTCTTGTCACAGATAAATTCTGTTGATAGATATAAATTTAAGAAAATATTATGTAAAGTTTAGTTTGAATTATCGTCGTACTAGAGCTACACGAGGGCTATTGGCGACGGGCGTCGTATTTTAGAACCACAGTCAAGTGACGAGCCGACACCTGAGTAGGCACCCAACGCAACCGTTAAGGGCAACATCGTACGCAGCGTTAGGACTTTGAAGGATGTTTAACGTGCACTCCCTCCACACGGGGTATTATTCGTCAGACATTTTTGGATGCACGGGCCGTTTATTGGTCGGTAGTTATTTTGGCGATGCCCGGACCCGAACCTGGGACATTCCGCATGCTAGGCGAATGCCTAACCAACTGGGCTTCCCAGCCCTATTATATAAAGAATTACTTTGACCGATAGCTTTATATACATCAAAGAATATATATTATTATTGAAATTTATCCAATTAATAAAAATATACATTTAATATGAACCTAATTTTAAGCATGTGTATAAATTAAATTTTTTGTGTTATATTTAATTTATGATCGTCATGACAGTGAAAACTTCTTCTTGCAAGCTTTGTTTATATTCATTATATGCACAAAGGAATGTTGTAAAATAAATTTTAGAGGTACGCTAAGGAACATGGTCTGATAGAAGAAAAACAGCCAGAGTTCCTTAAAAATTCACAAAATGTATAGCCTGAACAAAAATTGCAAGGCAATTCATGTTTATTAAATTTGTTGCACGTGTTCTTCTGGAAAGAAACATAAATTGTTAAATGAAAAAAGGATGATAACGGAGAATTTCCCCTCTTTACCTCTTTTTATATTTAAAGTTTCATTTTTGAAATACAAATATAATGCTTTCCGAAACTGTAATAACGCAAAATCTTTTACCGTTACTCATAAAACTTGAGTTAGTAAGGTATATTTTTCTTGAGTTGAGCTACTATCGAGCAAAAATTGGAGAAAATAATAATGTGTCATGGACTAACGTCTTTTATATTGCTTTTTTTGCTAAATCATCAAAAGACTTGACAGAATTCAAAAATTATTTTGTAGACTTACATACGCGCAGCTATTTCAATAGTTTAAATTCACATTTGATGATCCTTCTTTCGGTTGTCAGTTACGAAATTGATTATGATAGAAACGGAAGATTCTTAATTCTTGCAGTAAATATTTATGTTCGCGTTTATAGTTTTACACCCAGAAAATTTGTATTCCGACTAAATTTTAAGCGGTATTGTAAGACCTACAGTTATTGAGACAAAAGCTTTAGGTATGTTAAGTAGTTTTGTATATTAATGTGTGTTTTATTGATAAAAATTATATGAAATTTTTAAATTTTATAAAAGGAAATTTGTCTCTTATTAAACTTTTCTAAACATTAAATAACATTCAAATTTTATTATTAAACTTTATTTGTGTGTGTATGTACAACAATTGATTTAAGAATTATTAAATTGTAACAAACATAAACCAATTAAGACAACATACATTCCCATCATTTAAATTCATAAATTTTTAGTTCGTATTTCATTACTCATAGTAACGCTTATTAAAATTTTTACTGAATTGCGAATTTCATTGCCTCTTTATCTTAACATTTTAGTAAGATTTTGGTAATTTTTATGTATAAACTATATCTCCATGCACACTTTATCGAAGGCAAAAGATATTGCGAAATAGTTAAACATAGTGACATTTACATATTAAGCATAAGTAAGGACACATAACAATAAAGGAACGTTAGTTGTCAATTAACCCAACCAAACTGTTAAAAGAATACTTATTTTCTATATATTAGACAATGCGGCGTTAGTAACCAAAGAAAAAAAATATATACTATTTTATTAGTATTCCTAAAAGCATAAATACACTTTCTTATATGAATATTTAAAACACATCGTGAAAACAAATTATCTACGAAGACCGATTTGGTTGTCATTCTTGTCGTCATAGCGGCAGTTTATATTTAGAAAGAGCCAATATACTATATTTTGAGAGTGCTGCAACCTCTGGCTATAAATACCTTCTAAGTTCCAGTCGAGTTGTGATGAAGAGAAAAGTGCTGCTCCCCTAAAGGAAGGAGAAACAGAGACTTTTATTTTCATTTACTTGTGAAAGTTTCTTAATATTGGTTAAGTTGCGGAATTGATTTTATTTATATTTATTGTATTGGTAGTCATAAGTTTAATTTGATATAATGAACATAATCGGGGTTAATTTCTCAAATTAGGAAAGGTTTACTCAGCCTTTTATTACTTAAGAGGGACTTCACGCCCATAGAACTAATGCATAGTGACACATCGACAACTTTGACGAAAGTTGCTTTGGCTTGTTATCCATTTACCAGGTATGTGAATCGATCATAACACAATTTGTCAAAACAAAATTGAACAGATAACACCGGTTATCTTAATTTTAATTGATAAAGTTTAAAGTGTCGTCCTTATGCTGATATTTTAGCATTTTAAAATTCTAAAATAAAATTAAATAACTGAAATTTCGTTTAAATTTGTTTAAGTCATGTTTGTTGATTAACTGGGAAAAGGTTACCGTCAAAACAATGTAACTGGAAGTTGTGATTTCAAATAGAAGCTTTACTCAGCCTCTTAAACGAGTAGATAACACGAGGAAAAAGCAGGCCCAGGGACCAAACAATAGTTGTTGGTTGGCCCATGACTGGGACATAGTGTCGCATCAAAGAATCCTTGGTCAGGAGAGCCAAAATTGGCACCGCAGACATCGGCCTACAATGGGATGTCACGTCACTAAATTTGATTTAGTTTAAGAATAATTCAAATTTCTTATTATATGTATTAAGCATTTTTTACTTGTTTCCTTAAAAATTCAGTTTTTTAAGGCTAGAGAGATTTTAATTATGTTTTGAGATCCATTAATCTAAATATGACTTCATTCAAGAAAACACTATTAATATAACATGCGTATGAGTTTTTTTTTATTATAAACAATCTATGACAAAATAATATTTAATAGATTTAGTTTATTTTAACTTGACTTATTATGCAATGCTTATAAATATTACTTCAGTAGTTTTTAAACGTCTTAGTTTCAAAAGCGTTATAATAGTTTCAGGCTTTAATTTGTGTTCTAATAAAATAAAGTTAAAATTCACAAAATAGTTGTAAAAATATAAAAAGTATTTCCACTGATAAAATATTTGGTGTAAAGGTTTACAAAATAACTTTGAAATGTCAAAAAGTTAATTGCATTTTAAAATAATCATTCATTTAAAGTAATTTCAATCTCTAAATCCAATTATTTTAACTTTTCCGGAAATCTTAATCAATATTAGCTTTTCCGTTTTAATACTCACCGAAATCAGTGGAAATACTCAAAACAGTATAATTTTCCTAAGAATCCATTAAATAATTAAATACGAATTAATTTAATTGAATACTAACTAATTTTGGCAATTATTCCAGTTGTTACAAGGGATTAAATTTCCTTTTACATCCGCTTATGTAATTAGAATTTGATTAACATGTTCAACAATAATTGTAGATAAACAAACTTGAAATTCAATTCGTAAAACATCTCATGTTTGGCTATTTATTTAAAAAATATTACAGTAATACTAACATAATATTTGCTAATTTACAATCGAAAACTTACTTTGGTTTCAAATTTAAAATTAGTATTTAATTCGTCAAAATAATTAAATTAACTCTTTGAAGAATGTAAAGAGATTGAACAAAGTTATAAATTTATCTTTTATTTATATAAAACTTTTCTGAGTTCGTACTGACATGTATTCTATTTTTTAAAGTTATTTTTACTACTTTTCGCAATTGTGAATTGTAAAAGAACATGTGGTGGTACCGAATACATAATTCATTCTGTACTACATAGCGGAATTAGTTATTGGGTAATAGTTTAGGGTTGAGGGGGGGGGGGGGGGTTAAGAAAATAAACGATTAAAAACTGTCAACTGGACGTCCAGTTTTAAAACAAGCAGTTCTACAAAATACTTTTTTTTGCAGTTAAACAAGAAGTCTTATGCAGAGAAAAATAAATAATTCGTCCATATATAATTTATTAAGTAACCTTTCTTAGCATTATAATTTCACAGTAACTAAAATACATAATAAATAAGTAAAATAAACCATTAAGTTCATTTTTAATTCATTACTTGAAGGTGACATAACAGCTCAGATGGTAATAATAGCATATTCTAATTTAAAAATCGTACAACTTTTCTTTTTCTAAGTTTTTTTTTATCTTAAATAAATGAGATCTGATCAAAATGAGAGTAAGGCTCAGAATGACCAAACCAAAGTCTATGGGTTCGAATCCAACTTCTCGTGTTATTGAAATAATAGCATTTTAACTTATTTATCTTAAACACGAAAGTTTATATACTAATTAGCCTCCTCTAGCAAAACCTGATAAAATAATGTAGTACTCCGATATTAACATAAAGTAATCTATAAGATCTAAAAATCCACAAGAAAAAGAGTGGGTTGCTAAAAAAGTAGTGTATTTCTTCTAGTTAATTTCTTCAATTTTCTTCTGAATCCATGGCATTATAGTATAATTATTTACAGGATTTCCAATTTCATAAAATGTAGTTTATTCTGGTTAGTTCTATTAGTTAAAATAATAAGTATTTTTTTCTTAAAGAATAAATTAAGATTTTTTATAATTTTCTTATCAAGTTGGTAAATTTCAATTTTATAAACATGTATATTTTAATGACTACTTGTGGTTTATTTTGTAAATATGTCTATGAAAAATGACTGAACGTGATATCAGAAACTAAATAATCTTGTAAATTATTTTTGATAATTTGAAAGTTTTGAACGATAGTCGAGTATTTTAAAGGAATTGAATGTTTAAAAACATATTTTTTAGTAATTTATTTCTAAATGGATGGTAAATATTTGAAAATATATAAAAAATGTTGGAAACAAAAAGAAAAATCAACTTTCTCTCCTTTAAAATATTTGTTTCATTCTTTATTTGCTGTTCATTTCTTTAACAACACATTAAAAAATTTATCTTACATTGGTATAAAATAATTGATGATATTTTTTTGAAAAATATTTAACTATACATCAATAAAATGAAAACAAAAATTCCAATTCCAAATTTTTTCTGACGGTAACACAAATGTAAAGCTGACGTGAATGTTTTGGCGCTTTACTCGGGTTAACTTTAACAAGATTAGACTGTAAATGTTCTGTAATAACCTGAACTTTTCCCAATTATTCAGAAATTGGCATCAAAACAAAATAAGATAATAAAACAAACTTTATAAACACGAGACATGAGACCAACTCCTCTTACTTTCGAAGTGTTGCCACATTTTATTTGGAAGATTGCCCGCCACGTTTCGGCATCGTATTAATCGCGCAACGAGAGCAAGATTAACACTTGGACACGATAACTTAATTTGTTTATAAAAATGTGTCACAAACATATAAATATTTAGGTATTTTCGTTCTTTTTGAAGTTAATCACCTAGATAGAAATCTTTTCAATGGTGTCTAGTGCCGGTCTATTTGAACTTTACTATTTTTTTTTTGTTTTAGATACTTGATTTTATTATTTGTTTTTCAAAGTTAAAACGATAGAGTTTTTATTTTTGTAAGCGAACAAGTAAAGTATATATATTTCAATACAATACTTAAATTTATACCTTAAAAATGTTTGTTTGAGTATTAACAGAGTTCCTAATTTTCTAATGAATATAAAACGATTGCAATCATCACTTTCTAAAATTAAAAACTATTTCTAAATGTTTACAAAAGGAAACAGCAAAACTACACATAATTTGCAACTTGCCTCATTTTTTAAATACATATTTTAAATATTAAACCGTTGATTTAAATATTATAATAATAATAATTAAATTATAATATTTTTTTATGAATATTTTGTAATGAAATAAAATTCGAGCAAGTAAAATATCATTAAAAAATTAAATTCTAATTATAGAAGTTTCAATCGTATATTATCAACTTATTTACGGGTCCCGGATGGCCGAGTGGTTTGGATCGCAGACCATTACGCTAGCAGTCTGCGCACTATAACGGGTGCGGGTTCGATTCCTGCCTTCGCCCTGGGTGTACTTCCTTTCTCTGTGAAAGTAAAAATTCTTTCTGTGTCTGTCTTATACTCGACGAAGGCTTATAAGCGGGTCTCTGATCAAGCACACAAGCCGGAATATATATGTACCTACCCCTAACTTATTTACGAAAAAAAAAAACTATTTAAGAATTTCTATTTAAAAGGTCGTTAATACAATTATTTTTAACTTCAATTTAAAACTACAAAATAACAAGCACTATCTGTCCAAGTAAAATGTATCCTCTCCACTATCTATCCCACGAAAGCAATTAATATACTGGTGTAACATCTAAAAAATCCTAATAAACCAACTCTCATTAGTAGCAATCGAATGCTTTTAAGTCTAACTCGTAACCCGACACCCCTTTGGGACAGACTTTTATTATTAAACATCACGTCCCCATTAAAGATGCACTTCAGTTTCTCTTCAACAATTACAGACCTTTCTTGTGACGTCACTATCCTTGTGTACAAAACAGTCCACTTTTGATTCAGTGAGGACATTATGCTAACGTAGTTTCGAAAAATTGTAACTGGCGATTCCTGTCAATCTTATCTTGTTTTATTCTTATAAATGTTGTCTAGTCAAAAATCTTTGATTATAGTGTGGATACTAGTGTCATTACTATTGTTGATGTCATATTCTAAGTTGAGGATTTTGATGGCGAGGTACTTTGAGAACAGTACTGTTAAATTTCTAATTTAGCATCATTATTAAAACAAAGCTCGGATTTTTTTCAAAGTATCATTTCACTATAAAACTAAATTAAGTGCTATATGTATTATAATATTTAGTAATTGAAGGAATTGTAGATTTATTTTAGTATGTAAAACAGTTAACATTCTAAAGGATAAGCTTTTTGGCTGCCAAATATAAACTTTTTTTCACTGCATTCATTTCAATTATTAAATTTTTATATTTTATTTATGTGTAAAATTATCATGTCTCTAAAAATCCTTTACTTTTCTAATTGAATTAAATTTTCGAGATTTGCGCCCACGAAATGGAAAAGTACCAAAAGTTATTATCGTTATCAAAATAACGATTCAGTTTTATGTTTTAAGATTCTTTTTAACACCCCTCCTAAGAATCTTTGTGAATGCACCTTTTACACAACCCAAACAGAGGTACAAATGGGTTTTATTAAAAACCTTATTTTGAAATTTAGATAGTAATTTAGTGAGATAGAAAGCGTTTAATTGTGCTGTTTTCATAAGTTTGTCGAATATCATAACTCAGTCGAATATAGTACAAATGAAAAAAAAAATTGAGTTCGAGAAACAACTTTGTATAACTTACAATAAGAAAAAGATTTAAAAATGCGGAAGATGATGAAAGGTTGTTTTGAAAATGAGGTGGTATCTTCTTTTAAAATCGGGTTACAAATATTTGTTTTCAAATAAATATAAAGAATGCCTTATTCTGTACATAATTGCTTGATAGGCCATAGTTATTGACCATTTAGTTCTTACAAAGATAATTTTACTATGCCTTATATAACCGTCATTAATGAGCATCAGTAAATTGTTTAGCTTTTTTTTTGTCAAAAGTTCTTTTTTTCCGCTGTTTCCTTATGCTCAGAATTTGTGACTTTCGATGAAAATTTAAAAATAATATCACGATACATTAATACTTCATAGAAGAATCGTAGTGATGTACTTAAAAATAACGAGATGCATTTAGAGACTGTTTAATAAAATTTTCCCGAATTTCAACAGTTATGCTCTAATTCTTCTTATAGCTGTTCTTATACTAAGATCCAAAAAACACCCACCTAAAGAACATATTTAAAAGAATAAAAAATTAATTGTCTCTCAAAGCTCCTACGCTTATTCGGAACGAAGTATCTAAATTAAGATCCATAAGAACTGGCTAGCGCCTTGTATCAGGCCGTTTCTTTAATAAAGAGCTATACAAAAATAAATTATATTTACTAAAAACCATTTCTTCGATTCCTTGTAATTATGGTTGTAAAATTCTAATGGTTTCGTTTGACAATTGAAATCTTGGTAAACAAAATATAATGATCACAAGTGGATTGAAAACAATTTGTTAAATGACATTTAAATTTCGTAAACAGTTTAAAAAATTTACTAGGTTTCACCTAAAAAATGGTTCCTAGTTGCTGTAACGGCTGCATGGGGAAATGTTTCCCCTTAGTTAGGAATTCCATTGAACCATATTTTAGGTTTTGTTTTCCGAAATCTGAAAAATCGTTTAACCTAAAACTGGAAATTTAGTGACACGTTTTGCTACACATCCGATGCAGCCAATATTAACCATTTTTTTCTGGTGAAACCATGTACGAAACTTGTAAAAGTGTATAGCTTTTAATGGTTGCCTACAAAAATAACAAAAATTCTTAAATGTTTTCTGTAAAATAAAAACAGCAAAATCGTACAATCTCTAGAAGGTTTTTAATGTTATGCGTTTGATTTTTAAAATTAACTTTAATGGTTCTGTAATTATCAATAATTAATAACTGATTAGGTTGGGGTGGAAGCATTACTACGAAAAAACCCCATTCATATAGTTGATCTCAAAGCTGCAAAATAAAACATTCCCAATTTTTAATGTTATGTGTTTTATTTTGAAAATGAACTTCAGTTGCCCATCAACAATTAATAACTGATTAGTTTGGGTTGGAAACATAACTACGAACACAAAACAAAACCTCAAGACCCACATTCAAACTAAAAGACCCATACAGTACTCCCATGGCGCCCACACCCATCTCCCAGATCTAAATAAAGCCCACAAGCAGCAATGGTAGGCACAGGTTTCAGACCCGACCCTCTTTATCCGAAGCTACAGAAATAAAGTAGAACTGCAGGTTCGAATGGCAAGCCTCTGTCTGTTCCAAGTTAAGGCAGGATCCCAACCCCAATATCATGTTCTAAAAATGTTCGTCAGGCGGTAGAATTTTTCCGTTCTTTGGCAATCGGCCCACAAGGGCTAGAGTTCTTTCGGGAAGGCACTTGTAGAGGTTGGTCCGCTTCTTTCTTCCCTTGTTGGCTGGATACCCCGAAGGCGCCTGTGGCTTTTTCTACTTAGGTAAGGTTGCTGCCTTGTCTTGCTATCTTCTTAAAGGCGAAGCTGGATAAGTGATTGTTTTATTATCTGTTCAGGATTTGTGAGTAAATCGAAATTCATTGATGATGTATTGCTTTGCTTTACCATTGAATACTTTGCTGTGAATAATTTGTAATCGATTTGCTGGGGTTCTAAAAGGTTTGCGTGAGTTGACCTAGTGCAGTAACTCCTTGTTGGATTAGTGATTGTTTTATTACCTGTTGAGGATTTGCGAATAAATCTGCTGGATTCCTTTGTTTTATCGATTGTACTATTTGAATACTTGGTTGTGAATAATTTTAAACGATTTGCCGGATTTTAAAAGGTGCGCTTGAGTTGACCCAGTGTGGTAAAGTATTGCTTTGGTTGTATTATGTATTTTTATTTTATTATTTGAGGAATTGTGAGTAAATCGAAGTTCATTGATCCTCTATTGCTTTGTTTGCACCATTGTACTATTGAATACTTTGCTGAGAATATTTTAAAAACGATTTGCTCGGATTTTAAAATGTGAGCGTCAGTTGACCCAGTGTGGTGAGGTTTAAATTTGGTTGAATTACTTATTGTTTTATATCAGTTGATGATTCGTGAGTTAATTGAAATTCATTGATGTTGCATTGCTTTGTTTAGCCCATTGTAGTATAGTATACTTAACTAGCTGTGAATAATATTTAAACCAATTTTCTTGGATTTTAACGGTGTGCATGAGTTGACCCAGTGTGGTAAGGTGTAACTCTGGTTGGATTAGTTATTCTTATATTATCGTTTGAGCAATTGTGAGTAAATTGAAATTTACTGATGTTGGATTACTTTGTTTGACCGTTTACGAAATCTATTGTTTTATTTTAAAAAGTTTCAACTGTAATTGAAAAATATATTTTTTGTAGTTGACTCCAGCACGAAAAGGCACCGGTTGTCCTTGTTCTCTTTAAATTGAAGCTAGACTATTGATTGTTATATTAATTTATGTCTAAAATATTCTAGCTTACCATTATAGGACATTCATCATTTTGCATTGAATAATTTTAAATAGATTTTATTGTGTTTATAAAACTTGAACACCTGCATTGAATTATTGTTTCTTTTGTTCCTCAGGAATAGTGATTTTTCAATTGTTTTCAGATTTTTAAGTCAATTGAAATTAGTTGTGGCTGAAATGTTTATTTTTGTAACATTTTCCGATTAGATTATAATATTGTGTTTAACTTACAATCGATTTATTATGATTCTAAACATTTTAAGTAGCCAAACTCCATTTAAGGTAACCTCCATTGAGGTAAGGTGTTGCCTCGTTTGCTATTTTAAATCGAAACTCGATAAGGTATTGTGTAGTTAATGGTATCATTTTATAAATTTGCAAAGTGAACCAAAATTTATTGTTACTTTTGGTTATTCTGAGTTTTCGTTTTTCAATCCATTATTTTATCGTGAATTTTCGAATATATTTATTATGTTTTCAAAAGGTGACTGGAGATTTTTAACGTTTGGTGCTGCATAAAATTGTTGAATCGTTAATAAGTAGTTGCATTAAGGTTTTTGGAATACTATATTACATTGGAATGTTTTTAGGATTTCGATTGACTAAGAATTTTATGTAATAGATAATTGGCGAATCTTTCTAATTAAGTTCTAGGTCATACGTGGTATTGGAACTTAGAAATTCCAGTACCCATTGAACATGTAATAAATCAAGGAGTTTTTTTTTTAAAACAAGGGTAAAGTGTTTTCAAGTTGTATCTGGATTCAAGATTTAAATTTGTTCTATCTACTTTTGGGAATTTCAAAATAAATCTACATTATTTTTTGAGTTTTTCCAAATTCGTTAAAATAGTTGAAAACCTATTCATGCGTTTTGTTAATTACGATATTCTTTGTTCTCACACAAATATTATTAGGTTAGGTTTTATGTTTACCGGCTGCCTAGTTCTAGTCTCTATGGAGCTTTAACACAGCCAATTAAGCCACGTAATTTAGAACTCTGGTCAAGTGATGAGCACCCAAAACAAACCAGGGGCGCCATTTTGCGCTTGTTCGGGATTTTACACTCCACAGGTTTAAAGAGCACATATGTCGCAGTGTTCTCAGAACAAATGCAGACAATTACACAACACAAATATCCATACCCATATGCCGGGATTCGTACCCGGGACCTTCTGATTGCCTGGTCAGCTCCTTGACCATTCGTACGTCCAATCGGCAAATAGTGTTGAGTTTCTGCGTGCAAGACTTTGGAAAATGCAGTTGTTTCTTATTATTTTTAGTTAAACAAAACAATTGAGAATTGCGCACTATAAACTCATTATAATTGAGGCTACGTTTTTTATGCCCTAGTATTTATTATATTTTTAGCACTGTCTTGAAAGATATGGTTTAAACGTTTCTGGCTGTTCATTTCTAGCTTTCGCGAGGAGCTTCGACGAAGTCACGTATGTGTCTTAATTTTAAAAGGTTGTTAAGTTACGGCTTTTATTAAGACAACCAAATTACAAAATTACCCGATAACAAAATTACATAGGCGACAATTATCATCTGTTATCTTGTTAAAATATTCTTTATATAAAATATAAGTATTATTATATTAATAAGGATTTTCTCTTCCAGGTGTAAATAATATTTTTAAAGTAAACACATGGCTGACAGCGACCGAGAATACAGGTATGTATTTAACTTTTTATAGTTGAAGGGTCAGTTTAAAATTAAAATTAATTTAGAATAGTAGATTTAAAAAAATAATTATAAGAATCTAAATAATCATTAAAACTTTCATGAGTGTTTTAAATTTATATAATTCATAATTTAAATTAATTATACTGTAATCTTTATTAATCTATTTTACTTATATTACGGTTTGCTTAATTATCCAGATTAACATTGTTCTTTTAAAATTAAAGTGTTATGTGCTATAAGCTTTACATGAAACTAAACTATTATTGATTTTTTTAGGAAGTCTTGTTTTGGTATTTAAAGGTACATTGTGTATCTAAATATATAACATTATGTTGCTTTTAATGTCTTCTATTGTTCTATATTTTTTTAATTATAGTTCTCGTAGGTTGTAACATTGTAGATGCATATCCAATCATATTAGATAGTTTAAAATGCGCTTTTATAACCATGGCTATCATTATATATATTTTTATGTTCTCAAAATATTACAAACTATTAAACAAACTGAAAATCTTATTTTCAAGATAACTGTTATTTGCATACCTTTACTTAATTAATGAGCTTTGTTGAAAATTAAAAAAAAAATTGATAATTTTTTGTACTATATTTACATTGACCTTTGGTAAATTTATATAAATAATATTAATATAATAAATGATTTAATTTTTAGAATATTTTTAGTTATATTTTCGATAGAACATTTAAATACCAAATCATTATATGTTAAAACGTTAAATGACCAAAATTTATGTAGAATAAAAATTTAAACTGTCTATTTTTTAAATCATATTTAATTTGAATATAAAATTATTATTAATGTTTTTAAAATTACAAAATTATTTTTAAGACTATATTAATTTAATTATAAAAAATATGTTGACATAAAGATTAAAACATTTTTAGATATTTTATTTAGAAAACAAATAATCTAATTAAAATTCTAATACCATTAACTTTAGAAAAAAAGTTTTAATGTATTTTAAATCAGTATTTTCGTGCACATAATAACATGAACTTATTTAAATTACAATTTTTTAAGATTATATTTTATAGTTGACGCTAAAACATTTGATATCAATTTATTTTTTACTTTCGAAATTTTAATGATAAATCGCGTGCACATAATACGACTTATTTAAATATTTATTCTTTTAGAATTATTTTTAATCGTTATTTACAGTATTACGAAAGAAAATAAAGCAATAAAATAAGATAATTTGAAAATATTCCAATTCAACAAAATAAAATATCGTTTGGTTTTTATATTTTTTCGTATCTCGATAGCCATGGCTATAGCTATTAAATGCATGTATTGGAAGGCTTCTAGTGATAATACGTAGTGCCCTGATACTTCTTACCATTTCATATACTGCAGCTGAAAGAATAAATCCACACAAGAAGTGTTTTGAAGCTACTATTAGTCAGTAACCAAGCTTTTGGGGACTGAACTTACTTCCCTTACTGATCAAGGTAGGATGATGCCCCCTTGTGCATTGTCCAATCCGTGTGACGATTTGGTTCTTCCTGTCCCACTTGGTTCCTCCTAAACATATTTGGTTCCTCCTAAACTTTTTAGTTCCTCTTTAGTACCACTTTGGTTCCTCCTAGAGTTACTACATATTGGCTCTGCTAACGCAGACACAAAAAAACGCAGGTAAAATTAAATCTCGGCATGCTTTAACATCCACGGAGAGTTCAGATTCATTGTAATCTGAGCGTCAAAATTGATAGTGAGAGCTACAAAAAAATGCATCTCAGTTCTAAGGAATATGCCGAGTCTGCAACGCAGACAAAATTCTGATACACTGTTAAAAATTTGGCGTTTGGTTTCACCAAAATATATGGTTCCTAGTAGTTACAACGGCTGTGTGGTAAAATGTTTCATTATATTTTCTGTATTCAGTTGGACCATTTCTCAGGTTTTTGTTTACGAATTCTGAAAAACGGATAAACCAAATACTGAAAACAGGGTGAATCATTTCAGCACTCAGCCTTGCAGCTATTATTAATCTTTATTATGGGGAAACAGAGCACACATTTTTTAACAGTGTAATATTGGTGCTATCAAAATTCACTGTCGACAGAAGCTTAACTGCTTAGCTACTAGACTAGAGGCAACTAATTTACCTCAGGCGGTGAAAGGAAACGTTAGCCAACTCGCCAAAACTACGACTTGTCATGAATTTTTTTACTTATTAGTAAAAGAGTCAATATTGAGTGACCCTAGGTTAAACCTTAAAAGTTTAATTAAACCTCTTCCATTTGATTACTCCTTTTAAATTTGGATATTGTTTTACCAATTACCATTTGGTTCTACCCCTTTACCAAGCGCATGGCTTCTCCTATATACTATACCTCTGCAGTTGCTGCTTTTTTTTAGCATGTTTGAAATCTGTTTTTTTTAAACCGTAGTATGAAATTTTCTTTTACCAAAAAGTTATAGAAGTACAAAAGTTATAGAAGTACACGTTTCATAACTAATTTTGAAAAGCTTTAATTCATACATAAATATTAAATATTTTGCATGGAAAACGAATGCCATGTGCAATGTAAGTATTGGTATTGGTTTAAGCTTCCAAACTACGTTTAGAACGTAAAAAGTGGAAGCTTTTAAATTTTATTACACACATGCAATCTTAAAGTTGTATTTTCATAGATTTTTATTGTTGTTATAATTTTAATTTTGATAGTTTACAGATTTTTTCATTCATTTTGTAGTTTAAACATCTTGAACTATAATGATACCTGAAGTAAACTAAACTGTTACTAACTTCCATATATAAATAATCAATATAAAGCATATACCTTTTTATTCCTTTGTTTAGAAACAGCATCTGTAACAAAGTTTGAGTTTTGTGAAACATATTAATAGACAGTTTGTTTATAAATTCTGAATTATTAATCGATTTTGATCTTTTTATTTCTTATATTTGCAAATTATTCTCCCTTTTTTACACTGAAATTGTTAAGCATGGTGTTAATTGACATCATTAAGAAAGAATGTTTACGTGTGCATGATAAAATATTATTTAAAAAAAAATTAAAAATCATTTTGAATTATCATAGTAATTGAATATTGAGATTATGTTGACAATGTGAAATAATGATTTTATATTTTTTTACTACATTTTTTTTGCATTTCAGTTGGTTTTTTAAATTAAATGGTAGAACATTTGGTATTTTTTAAGGTTTTTAATTAACCATTTTTCGGATTTATATTAAAAAAATAGAAAAAATCTGTATGAAAAACATAACTCACACAAAGCCAAATTTTGAGTAGACTGTCTTGATACATATTTAATTTGAAAATAAAAGTATTTTTAAATTTTAAGTATCGGGATTGAACTTCCGTTGTCTTTTTAATTTTTTAAAAATACTTTTTCTAAAGTAAAAAATGGTATTTGTTGTAAAAGTAGTTTAAAGCTTAAAGTTTAAAGCTAATAATTTCAATTTAATATAATTTCAACTTATAATAAAAGTTAAAATCTTACAAGCTGTTTGGAAATAAAACAAATGTAATACAGGTAACTTCTTTAGGAAGTAATCATCTGTGCATCAGTCTATTTAGTAATTTCATATATCCCCTTAATAAAACAAACAAATTATATGTTAACCATTTATTATGTAACCCCGCATTTCATAATTGAGATAAAAATAACAACAAAAAATGTAGTTTAAATGATCTAACTATAATAAATGTGAAAAAATATATTAGCTTCAAATGTTTTCCAATAAAATACATATATTTATATGATTTTACGATTAATTATTTATAATAATTTACAGTGAAGAAGAGGAGGAAGAAGAAGTAGAAAGGTACGTAACTATTAAAAAAATAATTTTGCATAATTTAGTTTCTAGTTTAATTTTTAGCTACTTCAGAATGTAATTATTTATCAGATATAAAAACCGTTAATATTATATTCATATATTTTAAATTTAATAACAATTTAATTTGACTATTAATACAAAGTGATAACTCTTTAGTTCAAATATGTGTTGAAATATGAAAGATGTAGTTTCAAAATTCACTTTCTATGAGTAAAATATATTTTTTCATCCTTCTATTTATCACAATGAAATGCTCTTAAAAACTGTAAAAATAAACTATACACAAAATGTAAAAATACTGTAGAATATTTATTGTCGAGAAATAATATAAGAAGTTTAATCAATAATTTTGAATGCAATTTAGTTTAATGGAGATATTAAATAAAAAAAAGCAGTTTCGTAAGAATTACCTTTTAAGTCGATATTTATATATGTACAATACATTTTTAGTCGAAAGTTAATTTAGTTGTATTAATGTCTTGTTTTTATATATAATGTATGCTATTATACCATACGATTCAAATTACCTTTTTATTTTTAGGAAAAAGTACGTATAAACTTTTATTGAAGATATTTAATCACCTGCCAATACAATCTTTGAAGTTTGATATCTTATTCAGGAAAGTAATCATTTATCTCTACTATCACCTATGTGTATTTATAAATAAATTTAATTTTTAATAAAATGTTTTTTTTATAAATCATCTAAATCTAGATCGTAACTTAATTTAATAAAATAACTATTTTTCCTGCAATACCACGAAGAAAAAACAAAAATAAGTAGTTTAAAAAAACAATATCTAGATGAATTTTTTGTTATATTAGTGTTTTAGTTGCTTTTTTAAAGTTTTTTTTAAAATTACTTATAAACATATTGTTAGCTGCAGATTTTGCATGTAATTCATGACGATAACGCTGCTTCACAAAACAACGCTAGTGTGGCTAGTATTTTAACACATTTCATAATGTAAATTTCAAACATACATAAATGTCTTAATTTTAGATCGATAGGTCGATTTATAATTATTTGTACACTGTAAAAAAACGTGTAAATTTCCAGGTTTGGTCGTCAGCAAAAGTCTAAGCCAAATTTTCATAAATTAATGTTTTGCCCGTTGCTCATAAAATTATGTTGAAGCCCGTAAACTTTCTACCCGTTGTATTATGACCAGTTACCATAAAATAATATTGTACCCACGCGTAGAATTTTTTCAGTAGAGATTAGTGTATAAGATGGTTTAGAACCTTCTCGATTAGAGGTGGGCGTTTTGACAACTGAGCCATTGCGAATTACTTTCTATATGGGTTTAAATGTATTTTTTCTTCGGTTTTTCTGGCGATTAGAATGCAGCTCACTAGAATGAACTTACATTTGCTGGATAATCAGGTTTAAGAAATTTTTGATTTATGCATTTATTTTTCGTTAAAAGTAGTTCGTGGTATGTAATTTGTTCAAAAAAAGTAACGTGCTTCAATAATATAGATTATTTAACACTAGTAAATTATTCTACGAAACATTAATAAAAATCCAAACGATTAGGCACATAAAGGGGATAATTCTAGCTTGATTCTAGTAAGTTAATCTACTAAAATTATTAAATAACTAAAGAGATTGTGCAAATGAACGACAATTGTAAAAATTCGAATTTGCTCTTGGTAAATTAGTACACCAGTTGTTCCACGAAAAATTGAACCGGTTAGTTATGTGAATGGAAATGGTTAGAATTTTAATTTAGTTCGATTAAGTGATTCCACAAATTTTCCCACGAAAATTAAATTAAATTAAGATGATTAATTATACATGACAATGACAAAAAATTCTAATTTGGTTTTAGTAAGTTATCTGAAGAAGAAAAAACTAAATATATTAGACATGTGAATGACAACGAAAGAAGAATAACAAAATTCGATTATTGTAAAACATTCAACAAAACAGAAAACTTATCTCAATTTGCCTGGGTGCAGTTTAACATCTTAGCAAAATTTAGTTCTTTTTCAACGAAAAGCTATAGTTTAGTTCCTGGTGCTAATAGCTTTGATTTTTCTTTTCCTCCAGGCCATCCGGTGGACAAAAAGCAGCGTAAGTTCGTTATGTATAAGACTGAAACATGCACTTATCCCCCTTCCACCTCTTTTCCTTTTGAATTGCCACAAAAACGTAGTCCATTGCATGCTACAGAATAATTTTAATTCAAAAGTTCATGTTTTAAGGTCTTGTTTGGTGAAACAAATCTCTATACAATTACAAAGTCGAAACCTATTTCTGAAAAAAATTTATTACTTACGAAACTCACGAAAATGTTTCCAAAACGGCAGACAAGCAGTATCTATTTGGTAAAGGAATTAATAAGTAATACAATGAAAATATTAATTACTAAAAAAGGAGTTTTTGAACATTGGTCCATCTATCAGACTGTTTGAAACCACTCTTCATCTCGAACTAAAAGATATACTTATTTCAAATTTGGTACACAAGTTCCGTGTTCCTGTCGGACGTCATAATATGGTTTTCGAGAAAATAACGCTTGTATAAAGTGCGGCTGCCTTAAAAAATTTTGGTTTTAAAGGTATTGCTGAAAAAAGAAAAGAGCTGGAAATCTGTGTTTTGGTACACAAGTTTCTAATGCCTGTCGGACGCTATTATAAGGCTTTCGAGAAAATCTCACATCCGCAAAGGGTAGCAGCCATGTAACATTTCGGGTTTAAACATATTGAAATTACCTTATATATGGTGCCCTTTAAATCCATTTATTTATGGAGTGGTAATTTAAAATTATGTGATGTTACACACCTTTGGTTTTTTCAAAGTTTATGACAGATGGTAGGGCTAAATCAATACATTTATGTAAAACATTCGAAAGTATTTAAAAATGCTAACTTAATAAATCCTAAAATGTTAAATATTGATATCACTTCATTTACTAAATAGTGTTTGTCTGCATTTTAAATTTTTTTCTTGAGTATCGTTCGCACACTTTATTCAGAAATAAGTTTAAAATTTCCTATTTGGAAATGCATAGAGATCTTTTACCATAGAAGACCCTTTAACTTACTACCGTTTTTCTAGTAAGACTACAATCTCTTTCACCTTTTTCATTTTGTTTTGTTTGAATTTTGATAATTTTATTTTTAGTTTGCTTTGAATGAAGCTTTTGGTAATGATTTTTGGTTTGGTTTTGTGTGAATATAATTTTAATAATATTTAAAGAAGAGTGTTGGTTTTGATTATTTTTAATTTTTTTAAATTTTTTTTGTTTGAGTTTTTATTTACGTGTGATACAGATATATTCAATAAAAGAAACACTTATGAAATTTGAACAGTTCATAATTTTTTTTTCAAATATTGAAATAAAAAGAATCTTTAGTTTAATTTGATTAATGTTTTAAAGAGAATAATTGTACAACAAAGATTCTTAACGAAACTTTTATGTATAAATAATATTAAAATAAAGAACAATTCATCATAGGGTCATCATACGTCATATCATAGGTTCATCATAGGTCATATGATATGACCACGAACTATTATTTGAGATAAAAACAATTAGCTCGCTTGCAATTCTTATGGCATTTAATATTTTAACAAATGCATAACTGAGATCAACAGTAGGTCTGCACGTTCTTCCTCAGCATGCTAAACTTCAGTGCATGGATTTTTTCGCCCAGCCAACGAATCTACACTCTTAAAACAAACGAGCGGTTTTAACTCAGTCTGAGTTAATTTACACTCCTTTCCGTTTTCCGTGCCGAAAATGCACTTCCCCTATAGGAGTGGATTTCACTCCTTTTGCGGAGTGGGTAAAAGAAATAAAAGAAAAAAAATCTACGTCCTACACTCTTAAAACGAGCGGTTTTAAATCAGTCTGAGTTAATTTCCACTCCTTTCCGTTTTCCGTGCCGAAAATGCACTTCCCCTATAGGAGTGGATTTCACTTCTTTTGCGGAGTGGGTAAAAGAAATAAAAGAAAAAAATCTACGTCCTACACTCTTAAAACGAGCGGTTTTAAATCAGTCTGAGTTAATTTCCACTCCTTTCCGTTTTCCGTGCCGAAAATGCACTTCCCCTATAGGAGTGGATTTCACTTCTTTTACGGAGTGGGTAAAAGAAATAAAAGAAAAAAATCTACGTCCTACACTCTTAAAACGAGCGGTTTTAAATCAGTCTGAGTTAATTTCCACTCCTTTCCGGTGCCGAAAGTGCACTTCCCCTATAGGAGTGAATTTCACTCTTTTGTTTTAAGAGTGTAAGAAATACTGTGTTATCTAGTTTTTGAACTGAAAGACATTTATTTTTGCAAAAAAACCCGCAGCAGTATGATAGAATAAAATCAATAGATATTCAGTTTACTGAAATTAAGTAAATACATTCAATTGGCTTGTTTCAGTTGACGTATTTCCTTCCAGCTTTCCTTCCAGTTTCTCCTTCGATTGGTGTTCTGTTCACTCGTGACATTGCTTCACCAATCGAGGCTTGGGAAGGATTTATTTTCATTTATTATTTCTGTTGTCACTGAATACCTGAAACATATCCAGTATAATAACTTATTTTATAATTAACTTTGTATTGGAGTTTTCGACCAAAATAAACTAAAAATTATTTTACAATGAATAAATTTCAAATAAAAAACATTAACTATATGAAATAATTGCTTCTAGCAGAGAAGAACCAAAAATGACTGAAGCCGAACTTATCATGGAGGTAACTATAAATCTTCTCAAATTTAAACAGATTTCCTTGTGAAACAAGAATTTTTGTTTCTATAAAACTATGGAGATTCATTGAAAAATCTGAATTATTTGCACATATAAATAAAACGCGCGCGCGTTTCACAGTTATGAACTATTATTATCTTGATGTCTTAATTATCGAAACCATTTTTGTTAAAGTTGTATAAACTAGCGTTACTTTTAAGTAGGTAGGTAGGTTGGTTGTAAGTTTTGTCTATTACTAGCCTACATGCGGAGACTAAGCATAACCAATTGCATTTAGTAATTTGAAATCCTGGTCAAATGACGGGTTCGATAACTAAGCGGGTGCCCAATGCAACCTTTGAGCGACATCGTATTCTACGCGGAATTGTGGCTTCAGAGTCAACCGATTTAACAAGCACGCATGTACAAGCAGTGTACTCAGGAAAAATACACAACACAAAATATCCATACCTACACAGGGGCTGGGGAGCCCAGTCGGTTAGGCATTTGCCTAGCATGCGGAAGGTCCCGGGTCCGGGCATCGCCAAAATAACTGCCGAACTATAAACGGCCCGTGCAGCCAAAAATGTCCGACGAATAATACCCCGTGTGGCGGGAGTGCACGTTAAATATCCTTCAAAGCCCTAACGCTGCGTACGATGTCGCCCTTAACGGTTGCGTTGTGTGCCTACTCTGGTGTCGGCTCGTCACTTGACTGTGGTTCGAAGATACGACGCCCGTCGCCAATAGCCCTCGTGTAGCTTTAGTGAGACGATAATCCAAACAAACTAAACTAAACTAAACCGTACCTACACACTGGAATTTGAATCCATCACATTTTGACTGCCTGTCCAACTTAGCTCTATTAATTAGTCAAATATTATTTTTAAGACAACTTAAATATAAGACATGAGAAGATCAGAATTCTGATAGATTAATTTAGATGAAATTAACTTATATATTAATTTAAAAAAAATAGTTAACGTTTTTATTCAGTAAATAGGTATTAACACAGTTCTCAATTGAGTCTTTATGCGCTAACAAGGTTCGACTGTATTATGTCGTTACTTTCAACTAAGGCGACAAAGTCGGTATTGAAACTAATTACCTTTGTTCATTTATTAAAAAAAGATACTCGATTTAGTATAGTTAACTGACATTTTTCATGGTGTTAACAGGAGAAGTTGAGGAAGAAGAAGGAGGAGGATGAGGCCATGTGGCAAGAGTACATCGACCAGTGGAGGAAGCAGCGGGCAAAGGAGGAGGAAGAACTCAGGAAGCTCAAGGAGAGACAGGTCAGAATCGCACCTGATGAACCAAATATAAAATATTTATGTGAGAGTGTACAGGGTGGCGATTTTAAAAGGGACCTCAAATGAATACCGCACTAAGTTTGACTAATGATATAGATTTATGAGCCGGACTACACCCCCCCCTACACTATTTGATCATTTCATTAAAACTTAAAAAAAAAATTCTTATGACGTAATGCATACATTTTGCGTAATTGATAACTTTTTTTGTCAAGCGTACCAGTTCAAAATATTCCATAAAAGGGTGCAGTTGCAAAAATCACATTCTTCTAAGTATAATTAAGGTATAGGGCGTTCGTTGGAGACTTTTGATAATGGTAAATTCAATTGTATAATCGTCAATGAAGGGGCCGGACCTTCTATCTTGTTATACTTTGGAAATTGTGAGTTTTGCAATTACATCCTTCAATATTACCTCTACCTATTTTGTCTAGATAGCACGTTATTTAATCGTAAATAATTGCACATTGAACATGAATATTACACTAAAAAAGATAAGGGGAAAAAATCAAAACTAAACAAATGAATAGACGATTTTTTTCTGTATATACCTTAAATAGCAAAGTGGTCGACATCCCATTGCAATATAATTGGATATTCTTCCTCTTCTACTTAGCTTCAGAATCGAATAACTAAATATAAAATCCAATCCACTCAAGTCCACAGGAAAATTTCTCTACACGCTTCTTCTTATACTAAAATGTGAAAGAAAGAGCGTGGTGGGTAGTTCTCCCTTGGATCAGTCCCATTTTTATACTTAGTTATTCATTTACAAATAAATAAGGTTTTTTATACGTTTTGTTTTAGGCCAGGCGTAAGGTAACGAGAGCCGAACAAGAGAAACGAATGATGGAGTTGAAGAAGAGGCAAGAAGAGCAAAGGTTGAGAGAAATTGTAAGTGGATTAAAAATAATTCAATTTTAATTAGTCAGGGACAGGAATTCTATTAAAAATGTCCCTGAAGTTATTAGCCATTTCGTTTTATTGACTTATATTTGTGAATTCTAGATGAGAATTAAAATGCAATAATGTATCAGTAAGGAATATAGAGTCGTGCCAAAATACTATGTTCAAATTTTGAATTTTCTTTCTGAAAAGTCTATTATTATTATGTATTTATCTTAAATGCTTAAATATTTTGGTTTTTAGACACGACGGTGTTGTATTTTTGAGGTCCAGTGGCTTAGTGGTAGTGCTTCGCATTGCCACGCCACAGGACCGGGGATCGAGTGCCGGATTGGGCGAGGTTGACTCAGCCTTTCATCTTTTAAGTGGGTCGATAAAATGAGTACCAAGCATGCTTGGGAAGTAAACACTGGGGGTTCCGCGAGGGGCTGACCACCTTACCGGAAAATATGCCTAGCACCCCAGAGCCCTTGGTCACGTAAGCTGGAATGGGCACGGCAGGCCTTGGCCTACTAACGGGCTGTTGCGCCGAGGAGTTTAGTTTAGGTGTTGTATTTTAATTGTTGCAAAGGAAATTGATGCTAATTATTTTAATTTCATAAGTTGAAAATTGAAGTATTATTATAAAGAAAAAATTGAAGAAGAAAATTGAGGTATTCTATTTAAAGTAATATTCTTCACTACAAAAATCCGCAAAATGTTAAACAAAGGGGGCAAGCATGTCATATGATTACATGGCTTGTAAAATTTTCTTTGAACACCCATTTGGCTTGTGTGCAATCTAGGAAAAAAATAAATCTCGGCATGCTTTCATCTTTGGAGAGGACATGTAAATAACAACCGCACCGTCAAAATTATTAGCCAGAACCACCTATAAACCACACAAATGACCGTCAGTTTCAGACAATTCGCCGAGTCTGTCTAATAAGCCGTAAGCAGCCTAAATCTTAGATTTCTAGGGTAGCGGTTGTTATAGAACGATGCACTCACATTAAGTCACCGAAACGTTATCCAATTCCCATGACCGTATATAATGATTTTTTCTAAAGCAAAGTGGTGATGGTGACGATTGCGTTGTTTTGGAAAATCAAGCTTCATTAGATAATAAAACTCAAACTCTTTTCATTTTGTCGATTCGCAGGAGGAGAAGAAGCAGAAGGAGGCGGAGGCAAAGCGCAAACGTCTCGAGGAGGCGGAGAAGAAGCGCCAGGCCATGCTGGAGGAGCAGAAGAAGATGAAGGACGGCGTCAAGCCCAACTTCGTCATCCAGAAGAAGGAGGGCGGAAGCGGACCCGAACCCTTCAACCCCAGCGGGTTCGACAAGGTAAGCCCCGATTGAAGAAGACACGTTCTTATACTCTTCATGCCTTACTGGCACAAAAGATATCTAGCCTACTTCTCCAAGCTAGCCAGTCTTTGGCTTAGGTTCTGGCATATCCCAGACCGAACAACTACCTTCTAGTAAGAACACAGTTTTTCTTATTTCTGCTGCAGGGGTGACAGGGGACTTTGTCTAAACCTTTATGTGATATAAAAATAGGTATCAGCCTGACGTGACTTGCCAGTGGCCACCGTAAATGTCTTAAATTTTCTAATGGTTTGATTACCAAAGTCCCAGTTTTTTGTTTACTCTATTTTTTTATAAACAATAAGGTAATCAATTATCTTTCTGGAATTATATACTAATTGAAAAACATTACTTTTACCACACGAAAAATTTAGTGTACGACACTTCAGCTTTATCTAGTGACGTTTCAGAAAATTTATGGGATAACGTTATACCGCAAAATAGGAGTAAAGTTTGTGTTAAGTTATTGAATAAATTTTATGTAATTTCACCCGATAACTTTTGTGTAATTTGCTGCAGAATTTGATGTAAATTTAAAATGCTGCCAGATTAGCTGGCTCTATAAAACTGGAGGCAGCTAAGCTGGCAGTTTTAATGAGTAAAGGCAGTAAGTCATTTCATGGAGTAACGTTATAAAATGCATTTTTGCAATGTATGATTCAGTGTTATTACTGGGTTCAATGCTAAACATTAACTGTTCTTTTCAATAGATGAGCCACATCGAGCAGGCCCGCAGCGAGATGAGCAAGTCCAAAGAGCAGTTGGCTGAGGACAAGCAGATCGCCCTGACCTACCGCGTCAAGTCACTCAACATCGAGAATCTGAGCTCCGACAAGCTGAGAACCACCGCCGAAGATCTCTGGGCC
The DNA here is from genome assembly GCA_019343175.1 of Oedothorax gibbosus. Classification (NCBI taxonomy): domain Eukaryota; kingdom Metazoa; phylum Arthropoda; class Arachnida; order Araneae; family Linyphiidae; genus Oedothorax; species Oedothorax gibbosus. The sequence continues at coordinate 75,927 of JAFNEN010000308.1, forward strand.
AAGATCGTGACTCTCGAGAGTGAAAAGTACGATCTGGAGGACAAGATGAAGAGGCAAGACTACGATGTAAGAAGTCCCTACATTCTTTCGTACATGATTCCTTGGATTATTGTAATTTTTACTGGTGATTTTGGTGCCAGATATTTTCATTGTTCAAAGAATCTTTCGAGGTTCCGAAGGGTCGCGGTTTTCAAGTCAACTTTTTGCATTAAACCCATTGACACGAAGGTAAAGTGCAAGTAAAGTAGAGCATAATATTAACTTCTTGGTACTCACGCGTAATAGTTTCGTGTAATGGTTATGAGAGTTCGGTCATTTAACATGAAATCAGTACATTATTAAATGATTTAAACCCTTAAATCTCAATAAAACTTTACCAATTGATATTTAAATTTTAAAATAGTTAATTTTGTTTTAGTTGAGGGAACTGACTGAAAGGCAAAAGCAGATCAACAGACAGAAGGCTCTCAAGAAGGGCATTGACCCAGCGTAAGTAAATTTTATAAAATCATTATTTAATAAATATAATCACATTAGACTTCAAGTCTAAAATTTCTAATTAATTTAAAATGTGTCTAGTATCTACTTTGGAATTTAATTCTTTGTAATATAGATTTTTATGGAATATAGTTTTTAAGACTAAAATATCAATTTCAGGGATGTAAACTTAATTGCATATTGAAAACTATAACTCTAACACTTTTAAATAAATATCTTATTTATTTGGGTTAGATTGTGACCTAATCTATGCATATTTTCTTTTACAGTGAAGCTGAAGGCAAATACCCGGTAAGTTTCTCGTTTCTCCGGTTTTATTGGAATAATTTAATTGATTACAGCAATGTATACTTTAACTGTTTGAATTACTGACATAAACTTAAAATTAAAAGTTTATCATAATTGGATTTTAAAAAACTAATTTTTTAAAATATATTTTAATATAATTAATGATGTAAATTATTAAATATTCAAGAACATTTTATTTATTTTTAAATCAATCCTTTTTTAAAATTTGTTAAATAATAAATGTGTTTGATTAGAGCTATTAAAGACTTTGAGAAACTGACTTGATAAATATTGTTTTGGTTTATTTGACATAATAAATATTATACTATTGCAATTAACTCCCATAAAATGTTTATTGGCACATAGTTACTTCATACTTATTGGTACATATAACCTTCTAGATTTGTAGGGAATATCACTTGCCCCTCTTAAGTTTAGCTCTCCTTAACAAAGTGTCTTCATTCTGGGTATCCAGGCACAAAGGTATCGAAACTGTTGAGACATTTTGGCAAAAGCTGGAACTAAGACCGCTTTCATAGGCAAGAGCCTGTGCTAGGTCTTTTACACAGTTTTGTCAGGAAGACTGTGAGACGGCCGTTCCTGGCCTATAACTTTACAACTTGGCAAATGTCAGCCAATCAAAAGGCTGGCTAGGGAGCTGAATCAGAGTGCTCCATTGTGGAGAGCAAAGTAATTATTTATCCATCAGGAAAGATATTTGTACAACAATTAGACTACTAACGGGTCACTGTGCTCTGAATAGACACCTGAGAATGACGAATGTAAAACATGATTCCCCCAGTCCCATTACCATTGTTACCACGAACTAACTTTTAAATTTTTTGTTGGGACATAGAGAGATCTTCAGAATGTTATATGCGATTTTGGATACGCATTTCACTAGACAGCAATATTACATATTGGAAAATTAAAAATTGACAATTGGTAATTCAAAAATTAACGTTTGCCATTATAAGGAACCAATCACCTGTCCCATTACTACCGTTACCATGAACTAACCTTAACATTGTTTGTTCACTCTTTTCCTGTACTTCCCCCCTTGAAGCCGAAGATATCTGTCGCCAGCAAATATGAGCGGCACCTGGACCGAAGGTCATTCTCAACCAAGAAATCATGGTTTGAGGAAGTAAGTCGGTGGCGGATCAGTGAAAAGGGGCATCATGACGACATTTAAAAGCGTCTGCTGAAAATGTTGTAAGATCCATGAAAGTTGAACATGAAAATGTTCAATTGGTGAAGACGATATAGCATCGATCAGCGAATGGTATACTAATGGTTCTCTTATAATTAACTTTGGGATTGTTGGTTCGAGGCAGCTTTTTTGATTTCATGCATCTATGAAAAATTTAATAATTCTCGTGCTTTAAATTTTACAATTTCAAGATAGACATGGAATATTTTTCGAAAAAAAAAGAGCTCTCAGAAAATACTGTGGCCTAACTAAAAAGTTTAGCTCTTCGGGTTCATTCATGATGACCCAAAGGGACACCACCTTTTGATTAGGAATTTCTGAGTGGTGGCGCATATTTTGACTTATCTCAAAAGTAATAAGTTACCAATACTCAGATAGTTTTAATACTTTTTTTCAAATATTTCATTCGATTGGAAATGTTATGCATCACAGCAGGCTTGAACAAGAAACAAATAATCAATTAGTCATGTACCTCAAAGAGCTAAGCAGAACAGGGATTTCGTCGGGCGTCATAATTTAGAATCCAAGTCATATAACAGTTTGGTTTCAGAACAAAAAAAACTACCCCAGCACCACCTATCCCAAAGAAACACATCTCTCCAGCTGCTTTTCCACGTTCTCATGATGGCCCTTATACCTTATTGTATGATGTGACTAAATGTATTTCATTGTTTTATCGTAGCCGAAAATTCACGTTGCTAGCAAGTTTGAACGTCGTGTTGACCGCAGGGCTTATACTGACAAGAAAGCATTGTTCGATGGTGTATGTATAAGAAATAGGTTCTTGTGCTTCCTATCCCGTTTCCCTTCCTGCGTAGTTAGACATGTGTGCTATGCTGTTTGCCTTAGAGTAGATAAAACCTACTTTGTTTAGATTTTATTTCTAGGTACTTAAAAAACTCTCTTTAATGTGTTGTTGATACGATGTTTCTCATTATTGTTGTGTTTTGGTACGTTTAATATGTTTTAGCCAAAAAGGGATTTTGTAATTTTTTTTATAAAAAATAACACACTTTTTTCTACAACCATCTAAATGACCATTATAAATTTATTTATCTGACCAAATTCTCAATTCAGAGAGTATTGCAGAGTTTTATTAAATCCTTTTCGAATACAATTTTATATACAAAACAACTATGTAAGACCTTACAACAAGTTTAATAATGATAGTTTACTATTTTAAATTTACTGTTACTCTAGTTAAGTATCCTTATTGCTGTTTTTTTTAAATAGCAAAGCAAAAAGTTATATACAATTCACTGTTAAAAATTTTGTGCTTGGTTTCACCATGATATTGGTTCCTAGTAGCTGCAACGGCTGTGTGGTGAAATGTTTCACCTTTTTTTTGGTGTTTGGTTGAACCATTTTTCTGGATTTCGAAACAAAAACCTGAGAAATGGTTCAACCTAATACCAAAAAAAATGGTTTAACGTTTTACCACACAGCCGTTGCAGCTATTAGGAACCATATTTTTGGTGAAACAAAGTGCCTTATTTTTAACAGTGTAGATTTTTAATAGATATCTTTCAATACTGAAAAGTTTGTAAATTCTGAGGAACATCGTAAGTGTAGTTGTGCTTTTGCGCTTTTTATTGTTAACCTTTCCCTCTGTGCCTCGAAGCAACGAGTCATTTTGCATCGAAGTTGCCTTCTTCAACACATTTTTGCCAAGTTCAACGAGTTTTGGATGAAATATTTAAATTCTGATGAATTTCAAAGACGTTCAGAAAGTATAGGACATTTTTTGGAGAACATCGTGGTATTGTTTTGAATGAATCATGGACTTCAGTATTAATATTAAATGCCTTCATTTTATTATAATTGTATTATATTTTGTATGAGTTCAAACTTGTAAACTTTTTGATTTTTGATTTTATTACTCTTTTTGATACTTTTTTGTAGATTTTTACTACTATTTTTGATACTCATTTAAAAACTTTTTGGAAATTGTTTAGTTATTTTGCTACTTTTTTTAGAATATAATTTTTGTACATTTTTGTTTTAGAATAATTTTTCATTTAGAACAAAACATTTTTGAAAAATATTTTTTTAGCAACAGTCACTTTTGGTTTTTATAATCTACAAATGCATGATATTAATCTTGCTGAAAATACCCTTTTACTTCTATTTACTTTGATTTTTATTTAATTATTTATAAGCTTTTAAAATAATTCCATGGTTAGCATGTACTTAAAAAATAAATTATTTATTGTTTCTTTTTTAACACATATTTTTATATTTTTTAAAAGTTTTTGCATGTACTAAAACTTTGCACGAAAAAATGTATCATAAAATGTATTTTCTTTAAAATATACTTTTTATCTATGTTTTTCTTTTTAAAATTATTTCTGCAAACTTTATTTGTATACTATCTTTACTCATCTTTTACTATCTTTTCAAGAGCGTTTTGAGATGAACTTTTTTTCGATACTTGACCATTAATTTGAAAGTCGAAACTTACAAATGGCTTGGTGATGAAACATTTATTTAGCCACATTTTAAAATTTAACTTTTAAATGTATTTATTGTTTTAATTTTCAAAACTTTAAACCTTAACTACAAAAATTTTGTAGCAAAGGATTTTTGTAGCATTTAAAGAAATCGATTTGTTTGTTTCCACTTTTATGAGAAATTATAGTATAAAACCAGTTACATTAAGGTAATCTTGTCTTTAGCTAATTGAACGTTAAAGAAGAGTGAAGGTTTCACTAGATTTACCATTATTTTATATAATTTTTTTGCAAATGAATTTTATAGAACAGTAAATCTAATAGTAAATCAAAGGCAACATTTAAAACAATGCTTGCTTCTAAAAGCTCTCAATTTCTGTCTAAATTTTGTTTACTGCTTCTCTTCATTTATTAACTTTAAACACTAACTAAAGCGCAGACGCTATTTTAACCGACTTTATATCAAACTTTTTATATTTGATTTAAAAATCTGATGAAAATTGACATGAATATGAAATTTGTTTTAAAGTTAATAAGTCATTTAAAGTAAAATAATATAATAATAAATTAAAATTATTATTAATAAACCTAATTATTATATTTTCAAAAGTAAGTTTTCTTGAATCACAAAAAACATAAAATGTACAAAAAGGTTCAAAGTTGTATTACGGAGATATTTTATTTTGTTTTAAATGGGAACTAATCTAATATCGGGCTTTGTAAATCCCGGTTTATAGAAGTAAACCGTCGTTATATCGCACTTCTCGGTAGACAAACCGATTGTGTAATCTATCCAATTGAGTGTATAATATTATAGAGTTTTAAAATCTATATACTATTTAAATATACAAGAAAATAATAATAAAAGCTAAAATAATCAAAGACAAAACAATCAAATAGAAATTTTAATACAAATTGTTACAATAACAAACAATATTTCATTACTACTTATTTTCTTATAAATAAACCAGAGCTAAGGTGAACTTTTTAAACTTTTCACTCATAGACTTATAAAAGTAACAACCAGAAGTTCGTATCGTTATTATATTCTGAAAATAAAAAATTGTAAATCGTTAGACATGTGAAAGCCGTGACACATATCCGAGAGTTCGATATAACATGGTGCTAATGGATAATTGGAGTATTTTTGATCACGAAGCAAGTGGAAGATAAAGTTTTAAAATTCTAAATCTAAAAACTGATTAAAAAAAATTGATACAAAATGAAAGACATCTCATTCAGAAAATTTGGTCCTGAAGGTCAACTTTGGCTCTAGCCTTGGCCTGTATTAAATACAGATACTTAGTATGTGCAGTTTTCTTGGTTCAAAGTTGTCCTACTAGGATACATAGTGCATACAGTATTAAAATTTATGTAAATTGTTTTTGAATCCTGAAACTTTAAGCTATTATCTCTGTTTGAACGCGTATTAACCGAGTTTGAGTTTGAACTACAAGTTGCGGATGCAAAGTAAAAGCAGTGAATACATGTTCCAAACAGAGATAACAGCTGAAAGTTATGGGATTTCTTTTGCATTTGTTGGATTCATAAAGAAAACAACGTTAATTACTGGCCCAAAATACTCAATAAAACCATTTAAGCCAAGAATTAACGTTTTTTTCTTTCACGAACCTTCTCATGACTAGTCTAAATCGATTACATTATTGCCTAACAACGTTAATTCCTGTCACAACATACGCAATAAAATTGATCCAAGGAATTAACGTAGTTTTCTTTACTAATCCTCCCATGACTCTGACCTGATTACACTAGGGCCTGGACGTCACGGTGAAAGAACAGAACGAGAAAGTGTGGGCCGAGAGGATGGCCCAGTTCAAGGAACGAGGTGCCAAGCAGCTGCCCAAGTGGGACCCCACGGCACCCAAGGCAAAGGAGGTCGTCGAGCCCAGGACATACGATGACGATGACTTGCTGGACGTGGACCCCTTGAGCTTCGGAATGATGGAGCCTGAACCTCTACCCCCGGCAAGACAGCCATCGCCCCCTGCCCAAGAAGAAGAGGAAGAAGAAGAGGAAGAAGAAGAAGAGGAAGAGGAGGATGAGGAAGAAGAAGAGGAGGAATAAGGGGTTTGAAGTGTTTTCTTGGGTGAGTTGGAATCTATAGTTATAGTATAGAAAAATCCGTTAAGTTTAAGGTTTTTAAACTGGCAATTGATGAATAGAGTTCTAAGAAAATAATCGCAAAAATACTTAAACTTTCTGTAATTAATATGGTAAATTCTAGTCAAAATACGGTTTTAAACTTTCAATTGAATTCTCAGAAAGTAACAGTAAAAATACCCAATCTTTCCGTATTAAATACGGTACATTACAGTTAGAAAACTGTTTTGTTTCTTAAAATATTTTTTTTTTCTAAATTGAGAAAAATCCTTAATCCTCTAAAATCCTTTGCGTCTAGTTTAAAAATGTATCGTTTAGTATTTAGTATTTATTTTAGTTTACTATGCGTGTTATTTCAACAATCTATAAATACTATGTAGTAAAATTACTGTAAAATTTACGGTTTTAAACTGGTGTTTAGTATATGGTTTTAAACTGGTGAGTTGTAAGAAAATATGCGTAAAAATACCCAAACTTTTCGTAATTAATACGGTAAATTCCATTCAAAATACGGTTTTGTTTCTTAAAATATTAAAATATTATTTCAAAATTGAGTAATCGGCTTTCTTAATCGGCTTTTAATTTAAAATTGCATCGTCTAACATTTAATATTTATTTTATTTTAATATATGTGTGAACTTTAAAATGTTGGCACAGGAGCCAAAAACAATGCCAGATTAAGAAAAGAAGCCAAATAATTTGCTTATTAAAATTTAAGCTGCTCACAATAATAATTTTTTTTAATGAATATGCCGATTTGAATTTACTACTTCTTTTAATATTAATATCTAAGCCAATCTTATTTTCTTTCTAGGATATCCTGGCAAATAGCTGTGAATAGCAAAATTTTCCTGACATTTATTTGGTTACATGGAAGAACAGTATTTGGAACATCACACTTTTGGAAAAATTGAACTATATTTAAAATCAATGTAAAAATTACCTTTAAAATACTACAAATAATTAATGCACTCAAACCACAAATAATATAGAGCAAAATGCTCAAGTTTTAAGTATGTCTTCTAACATCTGTCATTCCTTTAATTCCTCTTCGATTTGTTTCCATTTGCTTATTTTATTTGCTGTAAAATATGTCAATGAAACGATAATCGTGAAAATGATTATGTTATAAACAACATTTGTTTCATTTTCTGTTTGTATTCTGCTATGGAGGTTTATTTAACAGTGCATATTCATAATGTAGCAACAACACCATATTGGCGGCTTGTGTGTATGTATCTGTTAAATGTTACCAATATTTATTAAAAACTTGCAATGTTTTGCTCTGTTGTGTTTTGTGTGATTTATTTTTATTGCAAGAATCACTCTTTATATTATAGACAATATTTATAACTTAGAAATATTATCTTTAGAAATAATTATATTAAATAATCACAGAATTGAATGAAAAAATTAATTTAAGAAATGATGCGTAGTATTTCTATTCAAATATCTTTAAAACACGCAAGTCATGCTTTTAAGTTAAATATTTTTGTTAGCCTTTACAAGTTTATCAAGTAAGAAAACAGTAATTAAAATGGAAATTTTAGTTTTTACCGGGTTGACAGCTTCTAAAAAAATTTCGTTTTAAATCACTCAATCTTTTTTTTATCACTCAATCATTTTTTTTATTGAGCTGCAAAGGAATACGTTGTCTATAATAAGAACTTATGACTGATTATCCTTTTACCAATATTAGCAAAACCCTTTAGTACGAAGAGTCAATATCATTTGTGGAAAACCCTTTATCAGATCAATTTAAATCGATATCTGTTAAAATCTATACTCTGAGTTCAAAATCTACGAACTAACATTTGAACTAATATAATTTATTGATAGCATTTTGAAACTTAATCAACTTACGTAAACCAAGTTTTATTTTTTAAATTTGAATAAAAGAAATGTATGCATATTTGAATACATCTAAAAAATTCGCACGAAAAATATATCCTTAGAAATCGGTAAGAGTCAATAAATGAGTGAGTGATATTGATGATAACTTCCATTACATTTCATAAGAATTTTACACTATACATGCACATAAGTCAAAACATGCTTTGAAAAATCTGGCTTCAAGGATTTTAAAATTTCTCAAAGAAAAGTTTTACATTGTAAAATATTTTTTTATAATGGTCAGAAGGTCACAGTCAGTCAATTATTTTTTTTTGTCTACAAGCTTTTAAAAATTGGTAACTTTACATTCACAACTGGGATATATTTTGAAAGCCTTAATTTCGACTAATATATTTTACAGCATAAAATCTCATATTCTGTATTAATAACAACTTAAATAAAATATATTTTGATAGTTTTTGCATAATTAATGAACATAAAAAACATAGTTCGAATTCAAAAACAACAGTAGCAATTATTAATAAATACTAAGTATATATTTTTATTGTCAATGTATAAGAATCAATCACTCAGTTTATTTCGTCTACATCAGATCTGATAACTTTACAGCCAATTCCCCATTATTATTAATAATATACTTATTAGCTCGAAATACCTATCTTTTATGCACTATCTTTTCTATCTAATTTGTTTTTATCTTCCTATCGTATCACTATCTTTAGCGGCAATAACACATTGTCACATCAACTAATCATAAATCTAATTCGACAAGATTAGTATCCGTTACAAACCCTAACTACGCGTTATAATACACCTTTTGGTGTATCCCCCCCTTCCGTGGTAGTGGTAACCCAGTGACCTTTGTAATAGTTAAGGTGTGACGTCATCAGACTGATTCTTGAGGGATCGATCTGGCTACCGGCACAGACGCCCCTACCCAGAGTGCAATCCGGAAAGGGTTACACTGTCGGAATTTCGCACCAAAACCGCGCCAAGTTTGGCATTGTTTATGTTCTGGTTATAGTAACATTCAGCGTCGTCATTTTTTTTAGTCTGGAATTGCAGATCTCACCAGATTTGTTTCCGTAATTAACTTTTCGACTTGAAAATCATCAATAAATTTACATAAAGCATATTTTATTTGCTTTGTTTTGTTTGAATAAACTATAAAAAAAATACAACGAATACTATTTACACAATTTTTATAGCTAGACATTTGAATTACAAACTAAACTGGGTACTGCGAAATGCAGTACGCCCTAGTACGCTGGTCACCCTAGACATATACACTTTAATACCATATATATAGATCATATTTACTATCATAATGTCTTTAAACCTGTGAGGGATAAGCACATTAGCTGAAATGTAAACTTGTTTTCACTGCATGAGATTTAAATTGAAATTTTTAACAGAAAATGTAATTTCTAACAGAAAATTGTGAAAAGAAATTTTTAACAGAAAATGTAAATGTAATTTAAAAAAATATATTTCTGTAGTAAATGGTTATAAATGACTTCTACGTGATTAAAATTTTAAATTTTAATAAAATTATTAAATTTATAAATTTTTAAAAATTATTTGTATTGCTGGAAACCTTGCAGGCAGGTGAAGGGTTTATATGTCTATATTCCCTAGAGGGCTACACATGGTAACATTCAGTGTCGTCATTTCGTGAGCCTGGAATTGTAGGCATGTATAGCCGGACCAGATTTTTTTTCCGTGATTAACCTTTCGACTGTTAAATCATCAATAAATTTACATAAATCATATATTATTTAATTTGTTTTGTTTGAAACAAAGTTATAAAAAATATAACGGATACTATTTGCGTAAGTTTCGTAACTAGAGATTTGAATTACAAATCAAATGGACCCTAGATATAGACGGCTAATCACCCTAGAAATATACACTTTAATTCCATATACATATATCATATTTATTATCATAATGTCTTTTAATTAATGTTCAATTTATTAATTTTTAAAAAGAACTTTAAAAAGTTTTTTATACAAAATATTTCACAAACAAATTACGTATACAAAACCAATTAGTATTGCCGATCAACGAGTATCGAAATTCAAGCATGCAACGATGTAACAACCAAAGTTCTATATGCATATACACATTTTCACACATTTAACAACTTTAAATCTACTAAAATAAGAAGGATATTGTTCGAAAACAAGTGTATTGCTTACATTTGTTCTTAAATAAAAAAGCGGCTGATATACATGTTCTATTGTATAACACTAGATATTTCTATTTAACTTACTAAGATACAGAATTACCCTTACGCTCAGTCTGTATGGCGGTTGTAACCCTTGTCCTCAAATGGGCCTGATTGCAAATCCTGGAATAGTAGATGCGTTTTTTATGTGGAAGAAGTAGGGCTTAAAATAGCATTCCCGTCTCTAAAAGAAATCAGCTAAGCCTTTTTCTTCCTCATTCAGTCATTATTCTTGTTAATAATATAAAAGGTTATCAGGATTTCCTTGATTCTGGTCAAATAATTCCTAGTCAATAAGTTTCGGGATAATTTTGTTACCGTAGTTTTTTATGTGTAAAATATTCTTTGCAAAATGACAAAACTTCATAAAAATACTTTGAATTTTCTTCTTTGGAATTTATCACTTAATTCTGAGTTTACTGCTTCCTTACTTTGATTTAAGAAAAAAAAATGCTTGTGAAACTTGAGTTAAATGGTATTGGCATTGACCATGACACATTTCTTGACAAAAGACCTTGTCACAATTAAAAATTTAAATAATTTACTCTACCAACTAACCTTTCCTTTGACCTGTGTTGCTTTGCAACATGAAACTCTGTTCTCTTAGTCACTTTTTTTGCTCACCTTATACTATTTTGTTTTTAAAAACACCTTATAGGAGAGGCCGGGGCTAGTTTTCCCATGGAGTAAGTTTTTCACCAGGCCTTATATTGGAAATGAGCCGTTGGGGGGGGGGGGGGGGGGCGCCAACTGCCTGCTCTGTTTATGAAGCAACACGGCTTATGTCCCCCACAAGAATCCTTGTTCAGTTGGAGTTGTAATATTTTCGTTATATCTGTTTTTAAGATTTTTTCAACGTTGAGTGATTTTTTTATGCTTACATTCAAACCTAAATTAAACAGACTTCCATTTAACTTACAGTTGTATAATTGCGTATAATAAAAGGTTGTTTTTCTCTCTCCTTAAATATGTATTTGTTTTCAAAATAACTTAAGCCTTTAATCGTCAAGGCACTATTATAGTCAAAATATGGTGACGGGGCAAGTTTTCCAAAATTTCATGGTGCAAGAATTCCAACAATGCCTTGTTGAAAAATGGCTGCAAAACTGCAAATATTTCATCAAATTGATCTGCCCCTCAACAATTATTAATTGTTATTTTTTTTCAATTTTTTTTTGCAAAACATACTTTTAAATATGTGTCCGTTCAAAAAATATGTTTTTATATAGAATTCTATGGTAGGCTTTTGCTCAAGAGTGGATAGGAAAAAGTTAAATATAGTAGTATAAATTATTTTTATTGATACTACAAAGAAAACTGTTGAAACTACCATACGGATTTGACAGGTAGTGCAGTTAGAATATTTAAAAAATATGTTTGAATATTGAATAAGCCATTCAACAAAGAAACGATGGCTAGAGTTTTACTTCTATATTATACTGCCAATGTAATTGTGCACAAGGCTCATAGCTTTGTCCTTTCAAAACCTAAAATAAAATACCATTTTATCAACATACTTATTGTAAAACTATTTAGTATATATTATACTAATCTATGGAGTTTTTTTTATATAGGGCCGTCTTTACATACGTTAATTCAATCAAACCTATCAATATACATGTTTTGAAAATGTCTTGCATGTTTATAAAAACTAATAGACCTTAAACTTTGCATCTGTGAATGGTGTCCCTGAATCAAAAATAAAATCAACAAGGCAGCCCCACTGGGAAAAAAATGGAATCCCGCCAAAACCAAACATTCCCCAAAAGAGAGATAAACCAAAGAATGCCTGCAACCCTGCGACATGATGTGGCGGTCCCTTGAATCTGCTCTTGAGCATCCGGCCGGCTTATGGTTGTTATTTACGATCGTACTCCGACGCACGTTTTCATCAGATTTACATCTCCTAATGAGTACTGAGTACTTTTGTACTGATGTGATCTTTCGGATCAACTTAGGAATTAATCCCGGAAATGTGTTAAGAAAATTCGGAATGATACTGTTTTAGATTAGCATCGAATTTCGAATCTTGGCTCCGGAAATAGTGCTGTTTTGGAATGACGAAACCGGTGTCTCTCTCCAGTGATCCTCTCGTTTGAATGTCTGCTGTTCGATTTGAAGATATCGTAATGATGAAGAGTTCTATCGAGTTATATTTACGGTTAATTTTTTGTTATTAATGATGATAGTTAATGGAATTATTGATTGTTGAATATATTTAAGTCTATTGTCTTATCAAATATTAAAATTTCGAACTATTGAAAATGTCAGTATTTCTATAAGGTTGTTCGATTTAAAAACATTAATTTATTTGTATAATATTTAACTATATCTTGTTACCTTTAAAATAAAAAATGATGAATATTTATAGTTAACGGACATTTATAATTTGAATATGACATAGACTGTCTATTCTCAAGTAAACAATTACAAATCAAATTTATGGAGACAAATATTTGATCTTGCTAATGATAGTTAATTACCCAAGTACATCAAAATAGTTTCTTATTACCAACTATCTTCTATCTTCATATTATGATCATTTATTGACGAACTTTAGGATAATAACTACTTAGTACACAAAGCATACGAAACTATAACAGCTTAAAAAAGATGTAAAAACATTTGAAAAGGAATCTTAAAATAACATTTCGCCTACTATTCTTCAGTGATTGAGTAGACTTCTTTCTTACACACTGTGTGTGAACCCTCCATTGCAAATCAATGGAAAACATACTTTTTCCTCGCAGTCAATCGGCAAGTTCGTCGGGGAGTCAGGTGCAGTTCTTGGAAGCGGCGGAAAGGGCACAGGTGAGCACAGTTGAAAGAGATGATTGTTATGTTAACACATTATTTTAAAACCATTTATTTTTCTGGGAATTGCGAATAGTTCCTAGAAAAAACTTAAAAAGTTGTTGTTTCAAATGTTATTTTCTCTCTTAAACCATTTTGTTGTTTACACGTCATGAGTTTTCCATCAGTATAATATATATATATATATATATATATATATATATATATATATATATATATATATATATATATATATATATATATATATATATATATATATATAATATATATATATATATATATATATATATATATATATATATATATATATATATATATATATATATATATATATATATATATATATATATATATATATATATATATATATATATATATATATATATATATATATATATATATATATATATATATTAAAATTCGTAACGGTTAACAAAAATTAAATTAGCTAGGAAGTTTTTCTCGAACATTATTTACATAAATTAAATATTAAAACATTAATTTATGAGTCAGCAATTTATATTAAAAAAAATACAGTGAAAACAAGTTTGCATTTGGCCATAAAGCTTATCTCCCATAGGATTAATAAATAACGAACTTAAATTGTTGTTGTTTTACTGTTATTTTCTCTTAAACAATTTTGGGAATAAAAAACTAAAGTTTATAGTTATTTACACTTCATTATGAATTTGCCCACATTTTATTAAATTATGTAGTTTTACTTTTATTTGTACTTAACTAATAGTAGGATAAACAAAGGACTAAGTTTGTTTACGCTAAATTTACATTCCCACATTTTTTACCCTCAGAGAGAAAAAGCAAATGTGCAATAAAGTAAAGTTGTTTTCCCTTCTTGAGATTAAAATTTGTAACTCTTTATTTTTAAAATGACATATTTCAATTGTAAACTGTTGTCAAATACAAGTTAATCCTTTATTCTTGTAAGTTAATAAACTTTTAAATTGCATTCATATTTAAAAGTGTTGTGTGGTGTTAGACAAATAGAGCATCAAAAGATAAATTTTTTTTATCACTTGATGCCTTTAAAAAAACCTTTAAAAATATAGAATTTTTAAAATAACCTCAATATAATTTATGGAAGTTGTTAAACGTGATGTATGTGTTACAAAAATAAATAAAACAAGTAGGTTTGTTACAGAATCTGTCACTTAAACCGCTTTCACACAACATTTGTGTTCAACAGGAAACTATTTATACCCCTCAGAAAGAAATTCGCCAAGCAGAGCCTTAGCTAGTTGCAATTCAAACTTTTAAACGCCAAAATAACTATTTTCATTAATCTTCTTTCTCAGCTTTAATAATTAGACTTTATTATTTGCTAAATTTGTTTTAAGTTCGAAGAATAATGATGTAATCTTTTTTTAATAAATATCTTTGTGTCGCCACAATTTCCCATTTACATGTCTTTTGAAAATTCAATTATTTATCGTTTGTTAAATTAATTTAAAGTTCGAAAAATATATAATTAGTACAATTGATGCTTTAAAAATAAAAGCGAAACTGTGCACATTTTTTATGACAAGTTAGAATTCTCTATGCATCTTTCTTCATACATATATAATGAACCATCAAAGAACTCTATTGTGATATTACAACAATCCAAACTGAATTATATCACATAAATATTCTTTCAAAAGTTTTCATTTTTATTTTAAATAAAGTTTCCGTACGTTTAACGAAATGGCAACAGTGAAAATATTGAATAAAATGGAATTTAAAACGATTATAAAACCTTCCACTTTTTACGTTATAAACGTAGTGTGGAAGCTAAAACTTAACTGTATTGCGCACTGGGCTAAGTTTTGCGTGGAACTTCAGATCTTCAGTTCGAGGCGGCGTATTATCAAATAATTCCAAAAAATTAGAACAGGCATGTTTTCAAATTTACAAACAATGTATTCTATGCTGTTATGATGCTCTCAAAAATTTGAACTTACTTTTAAAATTGAGATACCATTTTTAATAGTGTAGTAGGACATACTGTTAAACATATTCTAACTTTTATTGCAATAAAAATCGGTTAGATTGAGGTACAAGTCTTGCATGCTTCGACAAAGCTATCAATTCTGTTATTTAGGAACTACTATAGTGTATGAAGAAATAAACTTAATTTTTACTATACTATGCTGTTCGTTTTTACATGAATTCGGTTGTTTTTAGTGACGTTTGCAGTATCATTACTTAAAAAAGTTATACTTTCAATATTTCTTCTTATAATTTTGCGTCCTTGTTTCTTAAAATTTTAAGATAATACTTTTATGTATTTAAATATTTTCAAGACGCATTGCACAGATTTGCTCTTATAGTGAATTCTAAAACAACTTAATCGTCTCCTTAGTTTTTGATTCATATTTTTTTGGATTTGTAATTTTTCTTTTGTATATGTTCGTGTATATTTTTGCACATTTTTTACAAATTTTTTCAATTTGAATTAAAATTATGTGTTTCAAATTAAAATTTAAATGTCAGCTAGTCAAGCTACTCGTTATATGAGTAAGTTTCCATGAGAGCAAAAGCATCACGTGATATCTATGGTCGTATCTATGATGACGTCATTCTTTGAGAAGGAAATATTGGTAACGAATGAAGTTACAAAATAAAATTTTGTAGTTAAAATTTTATTTTGTAAAAAAAAGTAAAATAAAAATTCTATTGAATATTAAGAATAATAGTTTTCCATATATGAGCTTAAATAAGAATTTGACATATTCGTTTTTTTATTATTTTTTTCTTTCATATTCATAATATTTAATTATCTCGTTGAAGAAATAAAACAATTTCTTATCTACGGTACTTAAATATAATTAAATTTTTTATAAGTTATAAGTTAAAATAAAGTTAAACCTTTGTTGCTAGTGTTGATTTTACAAGAATCTGAGAAACCTGTTTTCTACTGATTAGTTTAACAAATTAACAACTCAAACTTTAGTTTGAATGCATGACATAAGGAAATCTTGAGTTTTATAATGCTTAGTTGTCAATGTAAATTGAAATTTTTGTATGCAAATAACCTTAATTTCTTTTAACATATATTTAAATTACGTTCGAAAGGTATTTCCTTACATAAAGTATTTTAAGAAGGAATTATCAGTATAATTTAATTCAGTGTTTCGTGTTCCATTTATAGTCATATTAAAAAGATAATTATATTTACATAAACATATACTATGAAATCTATTATTGTCGAGATACTGTTAAGTCTAAAACAAATTATATCAAATTAGCATAACATTTCTAACAAATGCTACGTAATTCCTAAATTTTCATAGAGGACATACATATAATTTACAAAGTTCAAGAACTTTAAAAGTGTAAAACACATATTTTTTAATTTATTTAAAGGCAATTGTATAAAATTAATACTTTTTTTATTTAATTATTATTTTTCAGGGGCATGCATTATTTGATTTTCAAAACTTATTTCACCAATTCAATATGTATTGCATTATTTGATTTTCAAAACGCATTACATTATTTGATCTTTAAAACATATTTCTTCAATTGAAAATTTGCCCAAAATATCTAATAATATTTTCTGGTACCATAAGTTAATGCTGCCCCGAGTATGAGACTATTACCGACTAAAAAATAATTCAATCCCTATGGAAACTACTGAAAAAAATATGGACAAGAAAAACTAATCATTCTAATGATATTAGATTCGCAAGAAAATTTTCTTTTGGTTGTTCGCCAACCAGGATATAAACAAACTTTCAATGCAAGTTTAGCTTACCTTTAATTCAGGACCCCAACAAACACTGTTAAAAATTTTGTGCTTGGTTTCACCATGATATTGGTTCCTAGTAGCTGCAACGGCTGAATGGTGAAACGTTCCACCATATTTTTGGTATTCGGTTGAACCATTTCTCAGGTTTTTGTTTCCAAATCCAGTAAAATGGTTCAACCATACACCGAAAAAAAGGTGAAACATTTCACCATTCAGCCGTTGCAGCTACTAGAAACCAATATCATGGTGAAACCTAGCACCAAATTTTTAACAGTGAAGTGTTTCAAAATGGTGCATAACTTATTCACTACTTTTAAGCTATACCAAAGTAAAATCTTTTTTAACTCTCCGAAGGATAAGCAAATTGGCTGAAGAGCAAACTTGTTTTCACTGCATGAGTTAAAATATATATATTTTAACTAAAAATTTAATTTCTTTAAATTTTTAAAAATAATTCATCTCTAGAAGAAATGATTATAAATGACTCTTCCATACTTTAAATTTTAAAATTTAGTAAAATTGTTTCTGGGTAAATAAGTTCCTAACCCTCTGAAGAATAAGCAAATTTGCCAAATTGTAAACTTGTTTTCACTGCATGATAGCAAAATTTTAATTTTTAATTGAAAATTTGATTTCCTTTCACTTTTAAAATTATATTTTTGTTAATGATGATTATAAATGATTGCTCCATACTTCAAATTTTAAACTTTAATAAAATTATAAAATCTATAAATTTTTAAAAATGTTACAGTCAGGTGACTGGTTTATACTACTGTATCCTTCAGAGGAGGTAAGATCGTGCTTTATGGGCCTGTTATTTAATCGGCCTTTCTCATAAGTATGCCTACCACTAAGATTAATGTTTATTTATAATTTTCTCTATAAACTTAACATTCCTCGAAAGTGACTTATAATTCAACTCTCCCACCAAAACCGACCTTTTTCATGTGGGCGTTTAGTTTACAGAAACCCTACCCCTCCACAACAATCTCTTAGCACCCCCTCATACACCACGTGATCCTAAATATATCCCGATAAGTCGGAGTTCACAAGCCCCCTTTCTCAATTGGATTGCGATACTTCAAAAAGAACCAAACCTAAGAATCCAGTGGAGAAAAAAACATCCACTGAAGTTGAGCATATAACGGGAACCTCATACGAGACACACATTTACAGCCTATAAAATTGGGATTTAACGATTGTTTAAGCTTAAAATATAAATCATAGGTATAATGGAACTTCAAATTTAATGAAATATCGCCTTGTGCAGTGGTCGGTAACATATTTTAATTAAAAGCGCCAAAATGTGAGTATTTTGGTATGTTGCGGGCCTCACCAATTTTTTGAGTGAGCGTGTATTTGTGATCATAAAATGTTATATGCTGTTAAATGTTATTATTCAATGTTTTAAGCAAAACAGTATATTAGAAAAATAGTTTAAAAAAATAGTTGCAATAGTTGAAAAATAGTTGCCCACTTAAGCAAAAGTGACTGCAACACGCATAATACGACACTTAAATTATGTTTTATATTACCATTTATAACTGAACAAATATAAAACAGAATTCCGTATCGTTAAACATGAAAACAATAACAATTGTGCTGAAAAATTGAAAACAAGAAAATATTACATTGAGCGCCATTACCCGAACATGTTGGGTAATGCCGCTCACTGCGACGGGTACTGCCGCTCATTATTCAAAGCTTTTATACAACATATTTCACAACTGATTAAAGTAATTTTACAATTTACAACTTTCACAAATATAGTTTTCTGCTTTGTCCTCTCATATCCTCCCCATTAAAGTAATTTTATAATTTGCAATAATAGTCACACAAATATAGTTTTCTGCTTTATCCTCTCCACAGCAATCTTAGTGGCTCCACTTAGAACAGGATTTGCACCTAAACCATAGTTCGTTGTCTTTTCTGAACTCCCCGCAAACATTACATATGCCATTGATTTCATTACTAATAATACCTTCGCCAGGTAAATCGTCCATTTCATCATCATCACATATCATGGTTTCATCGATGGTTTCCTCATCTGTTCTGGCCAAATCTTCTTTCTTTGACGATTTTTTACTTTTCGTGGTCTGAACTTTATTTCGGCTCCTGTTGTTTCACTAAATAAGGCCTTTTTCACCCTTATATTTTTCTTTGGCTTCTTTGCCAGTAGATTGTACGTATTTGCAGCTTTAGTAGCATTTAAAGAAGAGGCTGTCTCGGATTCCTTGAGACGGCGGCGTTCCTCTTTCTTTTCAAGCATAATTTTCATGGGTGTTCCTGTAAGGATGGCAGATTTTTGTTTTGCTTAAAAAAAGTTTATAAAACAGTTTTGATTAGTTGTAATTCGACTCTTCCAAAAGTGGAGGGTAATACCGCCCATCTGAGCGTCATTACCCGATTGCGCCATATTTGATTTCGAGCGGTCTCTGCCACGCAACAATGTATCCAATTAAATAAACTTAGTTACATTAGATAACAAGATTATTATGCTTCTTAACTATACAATGATCATACTGTTAACAGTAATTATAGTTGACTTACCTCGAAATTACCTTCAGAAGTTTTTTAGATGAAAATACATGATAAATTATTCACGCACGAAATACTATGCGTTTTTGCTTTGCCAGCCGCCTTTATCACACATTACCCGTCTCTCCCCCATAGGTTTTCAAAGAAAAAAAAATCACGAGGAAATAGTCAGATTCAGAATTTAATTTATGATTCGAAAGCGATATCGTAATAGGTAAAACATTTTTTAAGGGTTAAACAGTTTTGGCATCAGTAAAATAAGCTAATAAATAATTGCAAATCGTGATTCAGAACTCCATCCCATCTCTTTTTCATTTATCTACAATTGATATAACTACTTTTTAAAGTGATTTAACTACAATTAAGTTTTTGTTTTAATATACAATTATCCATCACCAAACTAAATACAAGGAAAAAGTTTTGTTTGAAACATTTTTGAAAAGTTATATGCTCTTTAAAGACTTTTTTTAATATAATTTGGGGTTTTTGAAAAGAGCGATGGGCCACAAAAATCGTCAAATAGCCGCAGGTTGCCGATGGGAGACCTAGTGCTTTTGTGAGAAATCTTATGCAATTTCATCCCTTCGTCGAATTCAGTAGAATTAGTAATATATTATTATCCATCACTAGATTAAATACAAAGAAAATTTTGCTTCAGACATTTTGCAAAAGTGATATGTTTTTGGTTTTTAAAGATTTTTTTAAATGCAATTTTTTATTTTGGAAAAGTACGTAGGATCACAAAAAAAAATCATCAAAGGTCGCAGGTTTCCGATGGAAAACCCAGTGCTTTTCTGGAAAATGAAAAATCTGATGCAATTGCATCCCTCAGTCGAATTCTGGCATGCATCCAAGTGGGCGCAATGCCAGTCTAGGGGGTGGGGGGCGCGTAAAAGTTTCAGTCTGCCAATGCGGCAGACATTGCAGACTAGACGGGGCCTTTCGAACACGCCTTGGGTGCACTTACCTTCGTACACTCCCCACCCCCATTTTACGATATCATTGATTAGTTTGGGAAATGACCACATTGGTTTTCCCCTCCATTGCATGTACTGTAAATATGGTTTTATAGTGATTAGGGTGGGTTGAAAATAGACACGTAGACTGGAAAAAGGGGTGTGGATTTGCCACGCGGGATTTGGTTTCTTCTTTTATCTTTTGACAATTTTATTGAGTCGATTTTTTGGCGTGTTACATGTCATCGTAATAGCATTATCGAATTCTTAGTTCTTGATGCTTGGCATCATTCGCAATGAGAGTGTTAAAAGGTTGGTAGTGCTCTCCTTAAGGGGGAATGGGCGAGCTGGACCGGGGGTCTCTCCAAAGCAGAGTGCATCAGTGTTAATCCTATGGAGAACAAAATATTTTCTCTGCCACATTTCTCGGGCTGTATTGAATATTTTTTACAAGCAGATTTTTTTTATGTGATAAATGTAGCTGACTTACAGGTCCCTACCTTCCCACTTCTTGAAATTGGTTCGAATATTTTGTTTAATTTTCAATAAATAATTTTACACAAAATATTCGAAGCAATTTCAAAAAGTGGGTAGGTAGAGACCTGTAAGTTATCTACATTTATTATTAAAAAAAAAACGTTTGTAAAAATATTCAGTACAGCCTGAGAAATGTGGCAGAGAAAATAGTTTTTTCGCCATTGGATTAACACTGAGGCACTTTGGTTTGGAGACCCGCGATCCAGCGCGCCCATTCCCCCTTAATAACTTCACCCCGAATACATCGATGGATTTTCTTTGAACAAAATAGATTTTGATAGAACTTGTTAGGATGTGGGAAACTTAAAAACATTTATCTTAGTTAAGAAAAAATTTATCTGTTAAAATTTAGAAAGAAAGACACATCAGTTGTCGTTCATTAAAAGAAAACCAATATTAAAAAAATCTTTTGATGAACGTTGTAAGAATTTTGACTCAATTAATTATTGTTTAAATTCATTCAATGCATCATGCAATTGAAATATAAAGTCTAAAATAATCTATTGATGAAATAACTATTGATATTTTGCTTTTGGCAAAATCTATTAATAAATTTATCCATTCACAGACAACCTTATGAAAAACATTCGCATTATTTTAATATGTGGTATGTATTTTAATACCATAATTTAATCTCAAAGTAATTCAATGCGTAATATAAATTCAATGACTGACGCAAGCTTAACAGTGTATTAGCTGGTAATGTTAAAAATAGACTTTGAAATATAATATCTCCAATACTTTAAGCAATTTCAAAATGCTACGGCTTTTCATTTATGATACTTGAAATTTAAACAAAAAAAAGATGTTGGATCCGTCAATAATTTTTTACATAAATGCGCTGGGGAAGCAATGGACAAGTTGCATGAAACGCGAAATTAATAATATATGTGTTTTTCTGGTACATTAGAAGCTGCAGATTCCGAATGTAAGGTTAAATATTCACAAATATGTTTAATTTCAACAAAAAATACATTTGAAATTTGCCGAAAATGTACGTCACTGAAAACAGCTCTGAGGTCAACTGTTATGTTTTTGGCGATGTTTCGATCTATGCTGTAATACAGTTTATAAAATAGTAAACCTTACAATTTCTGCGAAACCTCATTAAAAGAAGAAGACAATATTATTTGTAACCAGTTCATATCAAGGAAGTTAAACAGCTTGTTCCAAGTTTGGTTGTTAGTTAAAATACACACACTAGAGCGCGTATGAGCTATTGCAGAACTATTAACTGTTGGATCTGATCGGAATAGTCGAGTGAAATCGTTCAACGTTTGAAGAAATTAACTGGAATGAACATGACATGTTTCTGTAAAATAGCATAAATTTTTTTTAAGAGTTTGATAAGGATGAAAGCACGTTTCACAGTTTCAAAAGCGATACAGTGAAACGTGATACCAAATAACACGCCAAGAACAACAACAAAAAAGCCAATCGTTACGTCATCTGTTATGCTAAAAGAGGTTTAACAGGAGTGACATATCATTAACTTTAAAAATGAATTTAAAAATAAATACATCTTTAAAACCAGAAATACTTGAGTTTTAGAGGTTTTTTAATATGCTTAATCGAATAAATATGTTTGTGGAAAACGCTGTTGTTGTTGTTGTTGTTGTTTCTAATGCCACTCGGTAACCGAGCCCGGAGTAGAGAACTACCCGAGAAAACGCTGTAATTGTCCATTATCCTCCTCGAGATTTTAAATAAGTAACTCTGTGAATTAAACCGTATCAATTTATTCAAATAACATATTGTACGTTGAATCTATAAAAAATAAATAGTTTTCTAAAGAAGGAAATTAAATATACATAGTAGCTATATATCTGTAGATAATTAAATTCTTCACCTGCTACTGTATCTTTCAAAATACGACATTTATTATGGATAAGTTTGAAATGCTACAACATTTCTGTTATGCCCTGGTAGTATCTAAAGACACTATAAAATAAGATACACCAAAGATGAACATTCATCTATCTATTGCAAAATTAGACTAGCAAATTTAAAAATTTGGAAATGAGATGAAAAATCAAAGCAAACTCATATAAAAATATTCGGTTTTGGTAATTGGAAAAATATCCAAAAAATTATATATATTTTCTAATATAATAAATTTCTTCCTTTATAATGTTTTGTACTTATATTTAGTCATAACTCACAAGATAAAAAAGCAATGCAATTTTATGTGACAATTGTTTTATTTTTCAAACTAATAACACATAACTAAAGCAAAACCATTAACACAAAAATACCAAGTTACAAAACATTTCCAAGAAAACGAAACGAAATAAATAGCCCCTGTTTAAAAAGTATTAAATTCTTCCACAACACGTAAATATTTTGAAGTTTAGGAATCAACTTCGAACGTTTGTAAACAAACCCCCGTTTCAAAAGCAGCGGTAACCTACTTTCGGGAATGAGGGTCAAGTTTCAAGGTCGAACTTCCCCTTGATATAGTTATCGATCTGTCTCAGATTTAATATGAAACGCTTAATGCAAAAATAGATCAAGTCCACTGGAGAGTTTCCCTCAGTGTTTTTATCTTTTAACATTTTATTGAAAAAAGTGGCTTGTTCGGAAATCTTGCTGACGACTTCAGCCTTTTCTTACACTTAGGGATTTGAATGAAATAAAGGCTGCTTTAGGAAGTTAAATTTAATTAGTTTAAGGATTTGTTGTTGGATCTTTTGTGGGATTCGGTAGCTCGTGGGATTTTATTATTTTTGTGGTTTTATTCTGGTTATTTTGACTGGAAATATTTGATAATTTGTGAAGTTTTATCTACCAATTTATTTTGTAATGTGATCTCCACATAAGTCTTTAAGAGGTATTTTAAATATGCACATATTCATTTTTTTTGACAGGGAAAGTGTTAGAATAATATTAAAAGGAAGTTATAGTTTTATTGATTCAGAACCTGTTTTAAAATTTTATGAAATAACTTTTTGCAGAGCTGTAGGTTATTTTGACTGATTTTCATTTATAGTTTCTTAAAATGTATCGTTCTAAATTTAAAATTGAAAACTTATTACGGCAGTTCGTTTTCTGTATAGCATTAAAATTTTTTTTTTCAATTTTTACTGCTACTTAGCATTTTTTTTTATACTGTAACTACAAAAAACACTTTTGATCTTCTTAAATTATCTTAAAACAATTGTATCGAAAGTTTATTGAAAAGAAATTGAAAAATTGCTAAACTTTATACTAAACATATTTTAGTCCTGTGTGGCAGCAGGAATGCTTAATGAAAATAAATTATTTTCCAACCATTGATGGGTGAACTAATGTAACGTAGGAACAGAGAACCAATTACAGAATAAATCGAAGAATATGTAGGAATAAAAGCTGGAAAGAAATACCTCGAGAGAAAAAAGCAAATTCATCTAAATCAAGAATTTTAAGGAGCTTTAATTTACATTAAAAAGAAAATGGAATTTTATTAGCAGACGTAATGATATATCCTAAAAAATTTCTTAGCGTATGTATTGCCAAAATCAACTGAATTTAGTTGCTTATGCGTGAATTTTACAATTTATTAATTGTTTACGAATTTTTCAAAGTAAAATAAAAGAAATACTTACCAAATGTATAAAAAAACTTGTACCGAAAACAGATTTCATCTCAAATGTGAATGAACTGGATAAATGTAGTTTTTTTTTAATTTTAATTCAAAACGAGAAACATTTTCATGACTGAAAGGTTTTTGTTCTCTAACAAAGAAGTTGGCAACAAGTAGTGGAGGAACTTGCCAATGATCACCCAAAAAGAAAAAGTTTGGTATTTATAGGCAAAAAAATCGTGTTTTACTAAATTTCTTAATACAGCATGGGTAAATCACACAATAAACACTTATTACGAAACAAATTTATTCCAACATTAAGGCTAAAGTAACCATACTTG
Source organism: Oedothorax gibbosus (assembly GCA_019343175.1). Lineage (NCBI taxonomy): Eukaryota > Metazoa > Arthropoda > Arachnida > Araneae > Linyphiidae > Oedothorax > Oedothorax gibbosus. The sequence goes on from JAFNEN010000308.1 coordinate 101,077, forward strand.
ATAGCATCGTAAGTTTATTCTAGTATCTAACACCACCAATTTATCTGGTAGCCTTAAATAGGAAAGCGACCACCCCTACATTCTATTCTAAGTAACAAAAGTGACACTTATTGAACCTCTTATTGAGCAATCACCAACTTAGTTTGAGGTTCCACACTAGATTATTCGCCAACGCTGCAAATTAATAATCGTTAAGGCTAAAACCCCAAAGATCTTTTTTGGAGGTGGCCTAACAATGATGGAACACCATGTTAGCTTCATGCATGTTGATGTGATCTGAAACCAGATACTGTAGATAAGAATATATTGCATGTTGGTAAACCTAAAATGTGAGCAACATCATTCACCAAGTCACGCGGGTTTGGTATAACATCTTGGATGGTTTTCCAGAGATTGCACTATTCTAGACGGTTCTGAAACTTTTCAAATAATCTGTAATGACCTACTATTTTTTAAAACAAAATAGTTTGTGAAAAAACATTTATATAGAGAAACTATATGAAAACTAAATTTAAAATTTAATTTTTAATCAGATTTTTATTTTGTTGAGTGCGCAAATTTCAGCGCTAAGTTGCCAAAAACGAGCAACTTTTCTCGCCAATCTAGCGATTCACTTTGGTCCTCTCACAACCTGACTATTTACTCAACAACATGTTTCATGTATGTCTTTGTGTACAACATACATCAATGGTGTGTGTATAAAAGTAGCTGCTACAGAAGTTCTCTGCATCAGACTTCGAAGTGACTTAGCAGGAAAACGTTCTCTGACTTGTTGCATTGATGAAGCCAAGGCCCAAGACGTTCGCCCCGTGCCATTGTATGAAGATGGGTCTTCTGATGAGATTCCTGTTTTTGACATTCGTTGGGAGAGCTGTTGGTAAGTTTCATTTTCTTAAAAAACTTTTATAATGAATTTTAAGCAATAAAACTATAAACTGTGTGTGTAACAAGTAATTCTATATTCGAACGAAGTTCCGAAGGTAGCTGATCAATTTACTTTTGCAAAAGCAATCTGTTAAAGTTACCCTCAATATATAAAAAAAGGATTACAAGGGGAAAATTTATTCTATTGACAGTTAAAAATTTGTATTTTCATGATAGGCAAGTGTTGGTTTTGAATTTTTTAAAAAATAATTATAAAATTACACTAGGTGAAGTCAAAACTTCGTCCAGAGAATAAATAATTCCATTCTATAAATTAAATTCCGTTGGTCTTAAAGATTTTCTTCAACTTCCTTGTGTTTTAAACAGATTCGATTGAAATACGAACTGATCTGGTTTGGAATATTTCTTAGGAATTCAAATTTAACCTCTTCGCTCCAGAGTTCCGCATTTATGTGAACCTTCGTAGAATTCACTTTAAAACGTTATTTTATAACTTTTCACAAGGAATAATAACTTTTTCTACTATAAACAGAAGGTTCACGATTCTTAAAAACACCGATTTCGAAGCAAGTTGATAAGTGTATTCGCGTATATTTGCATAAAAAATGTTTTCTTTTCTGTGGTAAGTTATAAAACATTTTACATTAGAAAATGTTAGATTGGACTATTTATTAGAAAAACACTGACAGAGCTTGTTTGTGTAATCAGCTCAACAAAAATGTGTAGTTTTTTAAGTTTTAAACCCTCAAATTCGACTAAATTGATGTGCCCCTTTGCAAAGATTAAAAATTTTATAAATTTCTTGTTAAAAACACGAAAAGAATATATATTTATACGAATAGAATATATTTTTGAATATATGTATTGGTTTGGAAAATATGTTTATCAAAAGAATATATGTATTAGATTTTCCCCTGGAGTAAAGAGTTTAAATAACTTAAAAATAATACTCATAAATAATTTTAGAGTTGTCTAAATGAAATGTACTTATTTCCATATGACTAATGTATATATCGCTTTCAAGTATTTATATTAATATAAGTTTGAGAAAAGTTTGGAAGTGATTAAGCACTCATATCATAGCTGACACCATATTAGAAAATAATTTTTTGTTGTTGACATAATACATGAATTTGTTGCCATAATGTATTTGTTGACATAAACATAAACACAATTTTGTTTCGGAAGCTCTTTTACAATTCTTATTGCTTCACAAGTTATAATTATGACTTAACACAGCCATCTAAGAATTAGTTGCGAATTAGAATTATTTTGGACCAACCTTGTGGGCCTCTGGCCTGTTGTTCGTTGACAATTTTTGTATTTGAGTCGTTAATTTAAATATGAAATTGAATGTTATTATAAAGGAACTCTAACGTTTTAGTAAGTACTTAAAATCTAACTATTTGTGAAAGAATTTTTATGAAAATTAATTTGAAATTCAAATATTTTGGTTTACAAAATAAATTAGTTAACATTTTTTGTCTATGACTTTTTTTGTAATTTCTTAAGAAAAGAAGTCTGTCTTAAATATTTTAAACATGTGAAGATAATTAAATTTTTATTTACAAATCATAAACATATACTAAATAATGTACCACCATAATATAGAAATGACAATGATAGTCTGAATAGCATTTAATATTTTATTTGTAGCAAGCGAAAATTACTTAGAGGTATTTACAAAAGCTTTCATGTACAGTTATTGACTTAGTAGTTATGATTTATACGACCAACGTTTACTAACATCAACATGTTATTTTTATGAAGAAATATTTTTTGTCGTCTAGTTAGCGTTTGCCATTATTTGTAATAAATGTATTGGCATTAATGCTATGTAATAAATAGATGTAAATAAAGCGATATTGTTTCAGAAATTAAAATAGTACATTTTGTTATGTTTGTACAATGTTAAACTTTATTGAGAAAATAAAAATAATAAATTATTAATTAATAAATTATCTAAACAAAATAGTGAGTAATAGATAAAAAAAATCATATTTTTAAAATGAAACATCTAGAATTTTTTAAACGCTGACTACATTTGTTTTCTAATAGTTTAAAAATATTTGTGTCATTTTACCATTCAGGAAAGTAAAAATGAAGTTCTTTACTTCCATGAATTTTATGAGTGAACTCTTATTGTATTTGAAGCTTAAACTACATGAATAATTTGATTTAAAGCGCCTTTTTTCTACTCTCGTGTTCAAATATATTGAAGCACTTTTGTAGTATCAAAAAATTCAGTAAGCTTTTATTTTCAGATATGTACTTTGAGACACCGATGTTTATAATGTAAAGAAATTCATACTTCATGATAAACTTATAAGAATGTATTCAAATTATTTGTTTCAATACAATTCCCGTTTTCTTTTCTTTCAGCGTTTGCAGTTTCCATTGCCTCACCTGAAACTTCAAATACTACAAGAGCAAGTCTGACAAACGGAAACAGCGGAGCCGAGTCCAATAATTCGAACAGTCGAACTTCTAGATCTGTACTTTTCGAATCGAATGCATCGCCTCAAGTTTCAGACGGTGCGTATTTGGAAGAAGGTAATGAGGGTGATGAATTTTTCATGGAAAGCACAGATGAAGAGGTAGACAAAAGAAGTATTCCTATGATGCGCTTCGGAAGATCTGGTGCTTCAGTGATTCCTTCAGTACGATTTGGAAGATCTGATGAGTCCGTGATTCCTGGAATTCGATTTGGAAGGTCCGGGTCTTCAGCGATTCCAGCAATGCGATTTGGAAAATCTCAGTCTTCGGTGATACCATCAATCCGGTTTGGACGATCTGAATCTTCCGTGATACCGTCAATCCGATTTGGAAGATCTGAGTCTTCGGTGATACCATCAATCCGATTTGGAAGATCGGATGCATCGATGATTCCAACTGTTAGGTTTGGTAGGTCTGAATCCTCTGCTATTCCGTCAATGAGATTTGGAAGATCTGGGTATTCAGCGATTCCAACGATGCGATTCGGAAGATCTAGTTCTTCGGCAATACCAGCAATGCGATTCGGAAGATCTGGTTCATCAGTGATACCGTCAATTCGTTTCGGGAGATCTAGTGAGTCAATGATTCCCTCAGTGCGTTATGGTAGAACAGATAATTCAATGATTCCTTCCCCAAGATTCGGCAGATCATTCCAAAACACACAAAGCAGTGATGAGGACAATGAGTTCGAAGACCTAGATTCAATTGCAGAACACGAAGATCAGAACTCAGATTCGAATGAATCTGAAATGGATTCGAATGAAACTGGCTTGAATTTCATTAATAGAAATACAAAAAGGGAATCAAATGAATCTTTGATACCGCAAATAAGGTATGGTCGTTCGGCCTTAAAAGCAAAAATAACCAAAGAAGTTAAGCCTCAATACTTTAGTGTACCTAATATTAGACCTGGTAGATCGTCAAAGGACTACCTAAACACGCCAGAGGAAACAAATGAGCCATATATTTCAGACGTGCAAGGATTCTTAGGTTTGTTTGGGGCATTTAGACGCTCTGATGACGCTGTTATGAGTGATTCACAGAACCTACAGGATATGGAATTAGGTAAAAAAGTTGAAGATTTTTTGCTTGATGCAAATGCTGACAACGCATATAAAAACTTAGAGAAGCAGTCACTACTATCTAATCAAGATACTCTATACGTTATACCATACCCTAGGCCAGGAAAAAGACAACTTAAAATGTATCCATCTACTCAAAAAAATATTGAAAACACTAAAGGAATGAGTTCACAAAGTGTATCTAAGGTAAATAAAATTGCTGATTTCTTGGTACCTTACCCAAGACCTGGTAAAAAGCTAGAAGGGGCTTTACCATTAAATTATGCAAAATCCCAGAAAACAGCATCGGTTTTACCGTATCCGAGGCCGGGAAGATCTAAAGAAATGTTACCATACCCCAGACCAGGAAAGTCAACGATTTCTTTGCCTTACCCCAGACCAGGGCGTTCACCAAATGATGTTGGTCCTATGATACCATATCCTAGGTATGGAAAATCCAAGTACAGTTTTGATTCTCAGTCTGAAAATAAGAAGAGTGCTCAAGATCATGATCCTACGTATTTGCTCAATCCTTTATTAAGTGAAAAAATAGGAAATTTTAAAAAACATAATCCTCAGGAAATTAACAACAATCCCATTTTTATGTTACCATATCCTAGACCTGGACGAGACATTTGAACTGAATGTTGATAAGTAGAACACATTGTTACAGAATAAAACATAAAAGCTGTATAGTATTAGTTTAAAATTTGATGAAAGTATAAAACACTTAAAAAAATAATTTATCTATGAAAAAAATGAAATCATGGTTGCATAAATACAATAAAGTATTCAAAAAGAATAAGTATTTTCGTATTGACTTATAAATTTTAAGCATTTTTTTCATGGATATTATTTTTGAATTTTTGACATTGGTTATTTGAATCTAATTAAACTTAAACGTTGCTGAAATAAATTCCATGATACACATTATTTTTCTCGGCAAAATTTATAAACAGCATCAAAAACAAATTTATTAACAAGAAAAGTTTTACACTTTATAGTATAAAATAACTCAAAACATTCCAAATATCACTTCAGCACAGTTTTTTGAGGATTCAATAAGAAAATAAAACCCGACTTTTTACCAAACGGTTTTAAACTTCTCTTCCATTTTTACTCCTAAAAGTTGTTTTCCTTTCTATAAGAATACTTCAGTGGAAGAAAAGGTTTACAGAGGAAACTTTGATTTCGAGTAGTTTTATACATTCACTTTTAAAAAAATGTCGATTTAAATTTTGATATGAATAGGGCGAAAATATCTTTAAGGAGACGCATTACCCAAAATTTAGGGCTGTCCAGAAAATAATTACACATGTTCGAATGCTGTGAGCTAAGGATATTTAAAAAAAAAAAGAAAGATTCTTTTATAATGGTGGAGGTTTATTGAAAATGATATGGTGGTTGGTAAAATGGTTTTGAAATTTTATGTTGATTTTTTAAATTTTTAATTTTTTCAGCTTGTGAATGGTTAAAACCCTAAGGCTTTTAGGTAAATTAATGTAGAGCTCCAATTTTTTATTCCTGTGTTGAAACATATGCGTTTAACAGAAGTTGGTATGAGTCTAGTGTGAATAGATTTAAAAAAAATGATGAAGGTGAAAATGTACAAAAAATCTTATTTTTTGACCATTTTTATACATAAAGCTACATAACTTTTTTTTGTTCAACTGATAGCTCAATATCCATACCAACTTTTATTAATAGATGTTGTGGGAACATTTTGAAAAAAAAATCATTACAAAATTCTTTAAATTGTATTAGGAGTAGCATTTTTAAAAAATGTTAAATATTTTAAATTTTTTAATTTAAAAAACAACTTACGTTTTAATATTTATGATGTTTCGTATATGTTTATTGAATGTTAGTTCTTTGTAAAAATAGTTTAATTTGATGCTAGCGATAAAAATGCTGGATTTAATTTTTTGGGTACCGCGTCCCCTTAAAAGTCAAGTTACGAAAATATTTCTTTTGCAATTACTACTACTACTACTACTACTACTACTACTACTACTATTACTACTACTACTCTTATTATTATTATTTGCATAAAAGTAAACAATGATATTGAAAAGAGAGGGAAACAAAGTTAAAGGGAAATAAATGAAGCTGAATAATATTCTTTTAAATAATTACAAAAATAAAGTTTATAGAAATATAGAGGGTTTACAAATCACACTAGTGTAGTATTTGGAAACGAAGATAAGATTTAAAAACATATTCTGTTGACACAGAGAAAAAATTATTTTAAAATAATTTCCACCTGGAATCAAAGCTATTACAAAAATAAAAGTTATTTGACTATTGTTGAATTTTGTTGCAGATTTATATCTGTTTAAAAATAGAATCCTTTTGTAGAAAAATAACACAAAATTTCACAAGTTTTTCTAAGCATAGTTATCAATGGAATGTACTTGTTGTGGTAAATTCATTAACGAAGATTTTCAAGGAAACGTTTCATGCGGAAATAACATTTTTTACCTGCGTTTTATCTAAAGAAACAAAAAGTAAGGCAAATCAAAACCATAGAAAAGAACAATTTGTATAAGGCAAATTAAGTTACACTAAAAAAATTAGGTACAAGTTTTTATTCGGAAAAGAAAGCGTTAATTCACAAATGAGTCTTTATTGGGTAAAATCATTCTAAGATGCATTGGAGGAATGTTGGAGGACTTATATAGAACAATATAATGTTCACTCAACACTTTAATCAACACTTACACTACTTATTTTAAGATATTAAAATTGTTATTTAAAATATAACTATGTAACGCCATACGTTTAAAAGGGATCTTTCTTCCAGAACTTAATAAAACAAATGACGTCCAGTACGATGTGTTACTTTATATAGATTTTTGTTACTGATGATGCCTTACATAGTCTGTAAAGCCACCTAAGTTTAATTGACACTTTTCAGGTTTAGATTTCTATTATTTATTATTTATGAAAAACAATTTTAGTTTGTTTCTTCAAATATAAATCTACAAAACTAGTGTAGGAACTAACAATGTTATTGAATAATTAAAATGAACCAGAATATTGGCCACTCTGAAATAGGTTTTTTACTTTTTATAAACTTTGAATAAGAACCCAAACAATTTTATTAAGATTTAAAGACATTATTTCCTACCTAGGTAGGTTAAAGTCAGCATATACATGTTTTTCGTTTAGTATTTTTATTTTTGTCATACCTCTTATTTTTATTGTTCCATTTGCAAACATAATTATGTGTTATTGTGGATGTTTGGTCAGTAATTGCTTTGAATGTAAAATTATACAGTTAATCGTGTTACTGAAGTTAGTTATACTGACTTAAAATATCAATAGTAGTAACTATAGATGGATATAGTTGATTTACAAGTATTTCTGTTTTCTTTTTTTATTTGAGAGAAAACTGAAAATCTTACTTCTTTTAAGTTGACAAAGAAAGTTAAAATTCACATAAAAATATTTTCAAAACTTTGTCCAGTTTTCTTTACTAATTTCCATTTTTATTTACAATACATCCAAAACACTTTTTTTTATAATAGCTGCCAATACCTGACAGGCAGTTCTTACTTTAATCCTACGCTCTTAGTATAGCTGAATAAAAAATAATAAAATAATAATCGTTTCTTTCTAAGTTCATTTCCAGCAAGGCCAGACACGTAAGCTGTAACACGAATGATCGAAATAGTTCAAAAATCAATATGAAAACGGTCCTCTACGTTTCCCAAATACCTCCGTGACGTCACGTATTTCGATCCTCTCCACGAGTTTAATTACACGAAACGGCCGGCAGATGTCACTGCTGCTCAGAATTCAACACGTCTCTTTGAAGAGTTCGATTTCTTGCGACTGCGCAGGGCAACCCAAATACTAGACCTTTTACGGAATAGTTAAGGGATGAATGCCCTAAACAAAGATTCTAAAACCAAGAATACATCTCTGGAAATCGATTGAATCGAAAAACAAAATGATTCCGTGATTGAATGTAATCGTAATCGAAGTCTTCCGCCAACTTTGGATCAATAGTTTTTTCTCTGTGTAGGTAGAGAGAGAATTTAAAATATCAACAACAACATCCCGTAGCGTGGTGGTCTATTTATAGCACTCAGGTGAATACAGAGTGGCCGCTACGAAGGGATATGCGAAAGAATTACGATAATAACAGGACTTTGACCGGCCATGAAAATGATGCTCTGTATTTTAGAGATGATAGCAGTTCCGTCGGAAGCAGTAGAGAAAATATTCGACTTGGTCCTTACATTGACTATGGAGTGAGTAGTTTTTGATGTGTCTTCGCATTTAGGTAGTAATTATTTTTTTGTAGTGTCGGTAGTTGTCTTTGGTTTTAGAACGTAAGTGTCTAAACTGTTTAAAACACAAAACATTCGATAAACCTATTACAATTTTCACCAGTTTTTCTACATTCGACTATGTCCTTAATTTGAATATGGAGTGAGTAGTTTTTGATGTGTCTTCGCATTTAGGTAGTAATTCTTTGTTTGTAGTATCGATATTGTCTTTGTTTTCAAACTTAGGTGTTTAAAACGTTAAAAACATAAAACAGTCGATAAAATATTAGAGTTTTTTTAACCAGTTTTTCAAATATTCGACTAGGTCCTTCATTGATTATGGAGTGAGTAGATTTTGGATGTGTCTTCACATTTAGATAGGGATTCTTTTGTTTGTAGTAGCGATAGTTGTCTTTGGTTTTAGAACAAAAGTGTCTAAAATGTTAAAAGCATAATACATTCGATAAACTATTAGAATTTTCACCAGTTTTTCAAATATTCGACTAGGTCCTTATATTGACTATGGAGTGAGTAGTATTTGATGTGTCTTCGCATTTATGTAGTGATTTTTTTGTTTGTAGTATCGATAGTTGTCTTTGTTTTAGATAGTAAGTGTCGAAATTATTAAACATAAAACATTCGAGAAACTTTTGGAATTTTCACCTTTTTTCACATACATGATTAGAAACGTTTGTCAGACACATATTTATGTAATATGTGTATAACAAAATAACAGAATCTTTTAAGTCGTAATCTTTTCTTATATAAGCTATTGCTGCCGTACACACGTTTCACAATCTTTCGATTCTTAACTTATATTTAAATATGTATATATTTTTTACTTAAATGTATGTCTAAAATACATAGGGTCATAAATTTTTTCTACATATTGTCATTTTCTCCGAATTGAATTTTTGATTGAAAACAAAAAGTTTTAAAACGTAGAAAAGATTGTAGGAAAGAGGTCAGATACCAACAAATCTTTTAATGCGTGTCCAATTAGAATTTAAAGTGGGAAATACAACTCTGGTACATAAATAGTATTATCAACCATAGTAAAAATGACTCACATTGTAAGTAGCCTGTTGTCAGAGATTAAAATAGACAATGGTATGTCTATTATAAGATTGTTTTTGTCGACTGGAATTTGTCTATAAACTGCAGTGAATATCGGATTTTTGAAGCTAAAATGCATAAAAAACGTCAATGTTTTCATATATTGATTTATACGTTTTTTGTGTTTAGGGTCATCCCAGTATTTATATAAGATGAAATCAGTGCATATTTATTGAGAAGTCAACATTGTTTTCACAATCTTCTAAAATAATGTAAAATATTTGTCATCAGGGGACGCTGTGTTCCATTCATATTTTTTTGAACATGAAATCAGCACTCGTTTTTTCTTTTTGGCTTTCTCTTTATAACACTACGAAAAGCATTTATCGATCCAAAATTTTAACTTTTTATTCTAATTTTGTAACTAACGTGTAAAAAATCCTTATCTTTATCTATTCAATTTTGAAATGGGAAAGTTTACTGCTAAACGTTATATATGGAATTATATGAATTTCATATGAATAAATTTAACTACTATTTTATGTTAAAGGGATTCAATAATAAAATCCAATCATTAAGGACGTCAATTATGATAATGACATAAGGTTGAAGACTATTGCACTATTTTTATTCAATATCCATATTACTAATGCATTAAAAACTTTTTGTTTTGAAAAGCGACTTTTCGTTTGTAATGCATTATTTAAAATAATTTTAAAGAATTTAAAATTTCGTGAATTTATTTTCCAAAATTTTATGATACTAACCAAAAAATTATTTTACATACTAGAAATAGTGCTGCACAATAATTTAAATAGTTTTAAAATTGATGAGAAAGCCAGCTTTACTGATTTGGGGGGTTCGAAAACAAATGAACCAAGTCAACTTTTGTCATTTTCGAGTTAGCAGCGCAATTGGACGTACTAACTATTTTGAACCACGAAGAAGCTTTTTATGGACTTTTACACTTGTATTTTTTGTCGTCCCTTTATCAATTGAAAAATCATGCATGATTATAATACAATTAAAATTTATTCCGCAGTAATTCAAACTTTAAAAATATTAGTGATGCAAAAATGGTAAATTTATAAAATAAGATGTAAAATTTCAGAAATGGACAAGTATGCACGCATAAAAAACGTAAACTAAATAACACGGATTTTAGAAAAAAGTATTGTTTAATAAACATGGTTATGCGCAAGTAACGAACGAGAAAATTATGCATACTAAATAATAAAAATACGATTTTTGTTTAAAAAAAGAATAAAACTTATTAAGATAAAATAACACTTATTAAGATAAAATAAAGTGAAAAATATACTGATAAGGAATCATGAGAAAATTATTTCCCTCGGGGGTATCATAACAAAATTCAATCTTTATAGCTTCTGCATATTCAGCCATGCGTGTTTTTGAAATGAACGGATTATAATAATACACGGGAAAAATTTATCTTTTTTGTAAATTGCTTGGTGTGATTGCAACTGCTTAAGTATAAAAGCTTATTACTGTGTTATTATTTTGAACTTTTTGCGCAGTGAATAATAAAATTCAAAAATTATCTAGGACAAGATTTTGCAAGGCAGTTTGTAAAGGAAACCATTGCATGCGATATTCCTAACTTATTAGGTTTTTCTTTCAGATTGAATAGAGTAAGTTACAAAGCTGAAAAAAATAAAAATTCATTTTATTATAAAATAAATGTACAAATATTTTCAAAAAATATTTATTATACTTAAGTTATTCTATAATTTATTCTAAGTACCGTAGGATGAGCTGAACTGTATCAGTTGTGGGGAAAAGATGTATAAGTTAGCGTTGGATCATACAAAACTCGAAATTTTAACTTCGGATCAAAGACTAGATATTTAGGGTGCTTTTACGAACAAATTTGGTTATCAAATTAGCAATAATTCTCCAGAGTATAGTTAAAAATATGTTGTCTAAGTTGGAGACACATCATATTGCTCATAAAACTTCTTCCTTAAATGCATTAAATTTTCTTATTGATAGTTAATTTATTATACGATAAACGATTCATTATTCAATTCTGTTCATTCTCAAGACATAAATACAGTTAAGTTTTCAAAGATTGGTTTTTAATAATTTTAACTTCTTTACTGAGTTTCTTTTAAAAGCGTGGTGGAAATCGTATCACCTTAAAAATCTTTCTAACTATGTTTAACGTTAGATTTGCTAGATATTGTTTTTTAGTGAAAATACGTCATGTAACGAAGTTATACACACTTCAAATGTGTTTGAAGTTGCATTAAATAAAAATTGCCTTAAAAAGCCGTTAGGAATAATATTCCGTGCTAAAGTTTATATAGACGCTAAAAAATAAAAAGCTATAATGCATATCAAGGTGGTTTAACATTGCTTTCTTCGGAGGATAAGGGTGTGACTATTTCCCATGTGTATTTTATGTAGATGACAAGGATATTCTTTTGAAAGGACAACACTCATGAGTTAAAGACTCACTAAGAAAAACACAGAAACAAATACTAAACAATTTGTAGAAATGACAAAATGTGCTCTAACAGTTACCAAAAAGACAAAAGTAAGCTACCTCTAAAAATAAGGGATTTTTTTTCACATCGGGTCTAATATCTCGATGTCTATAATAAAGAAGTTTGCGAAGATAGTTAATATATTTTAATACACTATGCATTAAAACAAGAGAATTTTTTTTTATTTGTGGAATCATTTAAAAATAGTAAATTTTATTTTATAAGTGATTGCAAAAGTAAATGTGATCTTTAAGAATATTTTAGTTATAAAAATTTTAGTGATAAAAAAAACCTTATTATCTAAGATTATTCCATTTCATATTAATAATTTATAGTTTTAATAATTACGTGCAATTATACGTACATTTATTATAAAAATATAAAATAATAATGATTAGAAATAAAATATGTAAGTTAGGCTATGTCTTTAAATAAAGATAAAACTATCTTTATTTAAAGATATTATATATTTTTAAATTAAAACTAGTAAAAGAGCAAATTCCAAATAAAACCTTCAAAAAAGTAATTTTCATAATGGTGCAGAACTTTTTTGAAAAAAACTAGTGCAAAATTTATGAAATTTGGATATCATTTTAGAAAAATAATTGCTAATATTAAATTTTAACATTTAAATATGACCGATGTAAGTTGGAAATCAAGGTTTAGATTTAAAATTAATTTTATATTAATTATATATATATATATATATAATATATATATATATATATATATAATATATATATATATATATATATATATATATATATATATATATATATATATATATATATATATATATATATATATATATATATATATATATATTATAATATATATATATATATATATATATATATATATATATATATATATATATATATATATATATATATATATATATATATATATATATATATTATATACATATAATATATATACATATATATATATATACATATAATATAATATATAATATACATATACATATACATATATATATACATATATACATATACTTTTTGATATCATATTATTATACATATTACATATATCATTTTATAACATATACATATAAATACTACATATACATATACTAATTCATTTTAATATACATCTACATATACGATATAATAAATCATTTAATATATATATATTTATTAGATTATACATATATATATAAGATATATTATATATTTCTATATAATAAATTGTATATTTATTGTTTAATATATATATATATATATATATATATAATATATATATATATATATATATATATAATATTGGATTGTTTAGGTTAATTGGATAAATTAAATAATTTATTACAATATTGGTTAATATATTGGATTGACTTAGGTTAATTGTCATTTTTTTTTTTAAATATCATTAGAAATACGTGACATCTTATCAGATATATTCTAACTTTCAATATTTAAGTATAACACTGCGTAGAACTAGTACGATATTAAAACGACCATGTTAAAAATTTATTTTATTACAGAAGTTATAACATGGCATTAGATCAAGATAGGTCTGCTTTTGTTGCTTATATGCATTAGAGATTGTACTACTTTATTGTCCGTTTATGTCTTAAATGATAATTTTCAAGCAGATATTTTAAATCATCAAGTGAAAAAAGTAGTGGATGATTATATCAACCATAGTAAAAATATCCGGACCCTTTTGTTTGAGTGATCTAGTTTGTTTGATTATTATGCTTGAATTATATTGCTAGCTCAAAGGCACAGTTTCAATCATCTTGAAAAAAATTACGAGGTTTGGCCTCAACACATAGCACATAGTATGACTATCAAACAACTATTTTTGGCCTTAAAATTATTAACTTTAACCGTCAACCATTTAGTTTTGATATTTTTCATCTACGTGTGACTTGGTTTTTCCAACTGAAAATTAAAAATCTTCAAAAAGATATAAATTTCTCAAGGTATTTTTTGCAACTAACAAACAATTAGAAACTTTTTAGATATAACCCTTACGAAATTTTTTGGAGTTTCTCTTAATTTATAAATAATAATTTCAGAAAAAATATTAATTATAAAAACTTATGTATGATAAAATTCCCAACAAATGTGGTAGTGAAGAGTCTAATTTGGATAAATTAGAAGAAGAATTTACAAAATCAACTTACCGTAAGAAACTATCGTCTTTGACAGACCCTATTGATAAATATAAACAGAAAGTTTCTATACAGTTATGCAGATTAAAAGATAAAGAGGTAACTTTCATTAAAGCTATTTTGTGTATTTTTTTGGTGAATTACGACATTTATATTATTTTCACAGTGTTTGTTTACACTTTAAATATCAGGATTTTAAACTATAAAACCATTTTTTATTTATTTGAAAGTAACTGTTGCGTTTTTCTATGTATATTTTCACCTTCTATTAGATATTTATATATGTTAACTTACTTTTTAAAGACATCTAAGAAACTTTGATCTTTGTAAATATTTCAAAGTAGAATTGTGATATCTTTGTAGAGTACAGTGGTGGAACAAGTCTAAATGGACTTAAGCCAGTTTTTTTTTATAAATAACTCTTATTTACATATTTTAAGTGATAATTTATACGTGAGTGTTGAATAAGGATACTGGATTAGTTTAAAGTGGATTTTGATTGCTGTAGCTTAGGCACATTAATATTTTCGCAAACTGTAAGTAAACTTTGCAAACTGTAAATCTGCAAAAGTAATTACTTATTTTCTATCCAGTGATCACTTGGCGCGAAGTATTGTTTATAAATTGGTTTAAATTTTTACCATTTACCTAACTATATAATATCGCATTTCGGGCTTCAAAAGAAAACACTTAACAGGCAACATGTTGCAAAATTGGTTTTGATATTTTAAAAGATTATTTGTGCATTTGCCTCTTTAAATTTTTTTTAAACGATGCAAACGTTGAGTTTCTGAATAAATGAAAATATATGTCTTTAAAATTTGTTAAATTATGGCTTATACATTTTTTAAATAACTATATAAATAGAATTTTTCATAATGAAACCTTTGTTTATGAGTTAAAATGATGTACTAGCTGAGTAACAGGTTGTAAAATATGATAAAAGTAATAATAATAATCTTAATAATTATGCAATGTTTTTCATCCTACATTTCAATATGTAAAAGAAACTTTGATATTTTTTATCCTTTAAAATTAATCTTATTGTAAGCTACTAAAGACGATTACATTTAGCGGTACAGCTAGCGTATTCAGCGATTAAAAGATGTCAAATTCTTTAAAGTTTTAATCGAACATTTTTTCAGTGATTATCTGAACTAAAAATATTGTTATATATTGGGCTACGGTTCTTTAAAAAAATTCCATTATTATTGCTTTACTCATAGAAGTTTTCCGATTGAGAATTGAGATATGCTGATATCAGTTCATAGATTACGCATCATACTGTTTTTTATTGCTGTTGTTAAATTAATTGTATAAATGTATAGCTTTTGTAACATTTAAAAGTTTTATAATAATGTAATTAAAATAACAGTTATAGATAAGTGAATAAATTAAAATTGTATAATAATACTAAACTAAACTCCTTGGCGCAATAGCCCATTAGTGGGCCAAGGCCTGCCGTGCCCATTTCAGCTTATTATTAAATGCATTCAAATTTTAAGATAAAATGGCATGCAGTGAAAAGTAAAATTAATTTCTCATCTGATGAGTTAACATAGAAGATAACACATAGGCTATCTCAGATCAGAAAAGTATCGTTTACTCTGCACTTGAATAGTAAGGGTTCTGAAGGACATGATACAATAACTCCAAAATAGAAAAACTCTCTTATGGAAAAAGGAAATTTTAAAAAATCACCAGAAAGGACTAAAAATCCAGAAAAAAACGTATTGAAATAAAGTTGATTTTATTAAAAAAAACTATTTAAAAACATTTAATTTTTCATTACAACTTTAAAGTAGTGAAAAAATAAAATTAAGTTTCTTTGAATATCTAACGTCAGCCATACTTTTTAGCATTGAAAAGTCAATCCAGCTACATAATAGCTCTAAATGGATTTTTATAAATACCATGTCCTTCCTTTTATCATATTTGCATCTAAGTTCTCTGTAAGAGTTATTTTAATTTGTAAACTTAAGTTTTAAATGGATCGTCAAAACCAAAAAGAAATAATTTTTTACAGATTTTGAGCTAGAACATAAACTAGAGCTAAATTTTTGCTTCATGATTTGAGTCAACTCGCATTAGGACAGGGTAACGTTCATAGAACATTACAAAGGTATTGCTGAAAAACGAAAAGAGATACAGGATTTAAATATTTCACACGAGTTCCCAGTGCCTGTAAGACATCACAGTTAGGTTTTCAAGAAAATTGCGCCCGTGCAATGAGTAGCTTCCGTAAACTTTAAGTTTTAAAATTATTGAAATTACCTTATTACCATTAAATGTATTGATTTATTAAGCGGTAAGCGAAAGTCGTGTAGTTAGTTCCTCCTAATTTTAACTTGTTTTATATTGTTTCACACGATCATAAAGACTTCTTAGACAATGTTTACATGAAAATACATTTTTAATTTACTTTTTCAGAATGAACTTGACAAGGAATTCTCGCGGGTCAACAGCCAAGTACCGCTGTCCCCGCCCGACGACCGAAGTTACCAGTACTCGGAGGAGGTCGAGAGGGGGACTTGGACGGGAAAGTTTGATTTCCTCCTCTCGCTGCTCGGATATTCCGTGGGTCTGGGGAATGTCTGGAGGTTCCCCTACCTCTGCTACAGCAACGGAGGAGGTACGGTATAGTCACGATCTCTATTTTTAGTCATCACTTAACCACTTTTTAAAAATCATATCGCTAATAGATTCAGAGAGACTTTAAATTCAATCAAACTAAAACCTTTCGTTCTTCTCGCAACATCTGAAGATTTCCCTGTGGTTCTAAATTAAGACGCCCGACACCAATAACCCTCGTGTAGCTTTAGTGCGACAATAATTCAAACTAACCTAACCTGAAGATTTCCTTTTTTCTACTACAGCAATGAAGGAGGTACGGCATAGATAAAAACCTTGATATCAACAAAGTTGCATAGACAAGAACTCTAAAGTCATCATTTAACCACATTTAAAAATAATCATCCGTAGACATCGTATAGATCCAGTGGGATTTAAGGTTTATTCAAACTAAAAACATCCCTGCTTTTCGTTTTTTGAAGATTTTAACTTTCTCTGATACAGCAACGGAGGAGATATGGTTTAGTTTAAATTTTAACTTGTAGTTCAGGAGTTCCCAACACTTTTGCGCCTGCGTACCACTTGACTTTTTGAGAAATTTTGGCGTACCACCAGACCTAAATATTTTAATAAACGTATAATATTGACTCTTTTAAAAGTGTTCAAAGGCTTTTTCTATTAAATTCCTGAGAACTTCATATTTAATGGTTATATATTTGTTTATTTATAAAATGATTATAATAAAGGAGAAAAAGGAGAAAAAAAAGTATAAAATGGTATTAATTTACAGTTTTATTTTTTACCCATAGGTCTAAAAACATAAAAATAAAAAATTGATACAAACTCAGCAAAAAATTAATCATACAAAATATACGTTTTTAGTCTGTTATCAAAATTAGCAGAGCTTGACGGAAGGTCAAAGGGTACTCGGTTTTACATCCGATCCAGAAGTTAATTAAAGATTTCTCATTAAAATAATCTTACATGATAATCTTTCTGCAAGATCGATAAAACTTCAGGTTGCTCACATCACTCACGCTTACCACCTGAAATTTCCCCGCGTACCACCAGTGGTACACGTAATACCGGATGTTCTAGACTATCCCTTGATTGTGTTTAAAAAATGTAAAGAAGTTTTTCTTTTGGCGAGTATAGATCAAGCCAAACTCGTAAAGGAAATAGGAGAAACCCAAACTTGTTCTAGGTAGGTAATCGTTTCCAGCTGTCAATAGGGTACTTGTGTATCGCTAAAATACCTTCCAATATTAAATTAATTATAGTTTGAACCCAAAAATAACAAACGTATACTTTTTTTTTGCAAAATTAATCTTTAAATAATTAGTAAAAATCATTTTAAAATGGCTTTTTTTTCATCGGTACGTCACGTGATCACAAACACGTCGATTTGGCTGACATCACTAGCATATATAAACAAACCGGTGTGATGCTTTTTTGCTTGCAATTAAACTGGATTTAATCTAATATACTATTAAAATAAGAATTATATAGATAATGGAAGGAGGTTTTACAGAAGTGGATAGCTCAAATTTTCTTAAAGTAGATTCCAAAATGGTGTTTCAAAGTTTGTTTATAGTTACTAGTGACCTCAAAGATACCACGTGACACCCACAAAGCGTTTTCGGGCGTAATCTTTCGTCCTAATTTTAAAATTCAATTTTCTTCCTTTTTATTGGGTATTTGAAGAAAAGAAAAAAAAATACGGGTCTAATATTTTTGGCATAGGAAAATTTTAAGCCAGTAAAAAAATTTTAGTCAAATACCCTATTGGGGTCAGTGGTAAGGTATTTTCTTTTAATGCGAAAGATCTTAGGTTAGGTTTCGGGCATTGCCCAAATAACTGCCGACCTATAAACGGTCTGTTGAGCTAAAAAGTACAACGAATAAATTCCCTATGTAGACGGAGTGAACGTAAAATGTTTTTCAAAGGGCTGACGTCGCGTAAGGGTCCTTAAAAGTTGCGTTGGGTGCCTACTCGGGTATAAGCTCGTCATTTGACTGTTGTTTTCCAAATATACGACGCCCGTTGTCAGTAGCATTTGTGTAGCTCTAGTGCAACGATAGTTTAACCTAACATTTCTGTGATACAGCAACGAATGAGGTTACGTGGTTCAAAATTTAACTTGTCTATCCCTTGATCGTGTTTTAAAATGAATAGACAGCGTGTAGCAAGGAAGGAATTTAACCAAACTATTTTCCCGGCAGCTAAAAACAGTTTTTGGGGGTACAAAAGAACACTTGTAAAGGAAAAATTGCAAAACACAAACGTAATCTAATTGCTAGTACTTCTCTAAGTGGTTCAAAATTACATCGCCAACAGCATTCGTTTGACTGTATTTCAGTTAAACAAAAACCCACTTTCTAGCTCTGATATGCCTTTGGCCAGGGCAACTTCGAATGGTTCCAATACTTCTGCTATAGCAACGGAAAAGGTACGATATAGACGAAATATCTCGACTTTTTAGTAGACACTTGACAACTGTTCAAAATTACATAACCAATAGCCGTCATTGCGCTCTAATGCGAAGTAACGCTATTTAAACCAATGAAAATCCCAATATCTCGAATAGCTCCAGTGTGATTTTATTTTACCAAATAAAATTCAATTATAAGCTCGTATACTCATATGAACTGGGCAACAGCTGCTGGTTGTCAGACCAACTGATGAGTTAGCGTACAGTGTCCAGTTCTCGACTTAGAGTGGCTATGAGTCATAAGACGCAATAGTAAATCAAATTTGTGGAAACAAACATTTGTTCTGAAGAAGATAAGTTTACATTATACAACATTTCCCCAGAAATATTGAGTTCCAGCTCAGTTACCTCGATGGTCACTTAAACGCGGTTCTATAGTACGACGTCAATCGACAATAGTCTCTGGTTAGCTCTAGTGGGACGTTCATTCAACCAAACTGGACACAGCCTTGGGTCTCTAAGTGTAGTTTTTTTTTTACCAAATCCCCGAGAAACCTCAAGTGTTACAGTGTTCTCAACTTTAAGGTCAGAGAAGCTCTCCGTGGTGTTACACTTTCAGTCCAGTTCAGAATGTTGTCTGTTTTAAATAAAGAAACCTGTTAGGACACAATTATTTAATTTGCAATATTGAGGGTAACTCGGATGTATTGGTGAAACATTGTTTGACTATCATTGTTGTCAAAAATTGTAGTAAAATATTGATAGTACAAGAGGTCCTTGAGTTATACGTTAATACTAAAACTGTTACTAAACTACGTATACTAAACGTAATACTAAAACTACGTATATCTCGTAAAGGGAAAGTATGGAGGTTCCTTTGCCTCTCTACCCTAGACAGGTAAACTGCAATATCTAGCCTAATGACTTGAACCATTATTGTAAGCATTCCATAACTCTAACCTAAAAAAGTATACTAAAATTAGCATACTAATTAGTCCAATTCATTGTGGTCGTTAGTGCAGTTTATCTGTCGACAGTGACTCTGATACAGCAACGCAGGAATGAAGTGTCCAACTTCCTAATTGATTTTGGTTTATTAGTTTAAACACACAATTAAGGGGACGCATTACCCAAAATTTAGGGCTACTCAGAAAATAATTAAACCTACTCGAATGCTGTGATGTAAGGATATTGCAAAAAATGAAGGAATACTTAATAATGGTGGAGGTTTATTAAAAATGATACAGTGGTTTGGTAAAATGGTTTTTGAAATTTTATGTTTTTCAATTTTTAACGTTTTCAGCCTGTGAAAGGTTAAAACCCTAAGGCTTTTAGGTAAATTAATGTAGAGCTCCAAACTTTTTTTCCTGCTTTGAGACATGTACGATTAACAAAAGTTGGTATGGGATAAGGTCTAGTGTGAATATTTTTTTTAAAAAATGATGAAGCTGAAAATTTATAAAAAATCATATTTTTTGGCCATTTTTATACATTAATCTGCATAACTGTTCTTGTTTAACTGATAGCTCAATATTCATACCAACTTTTATTAATAGATGTTTTGGGAACATTTTGAAAAAAAATTCATCAAAAATTTCTTAAAATTGTAGGATGAGTAGCATTTTGAAAAAAAGTTAAATATTTCAATTTTTTAAATTAAAAAAAACTTGTTTCAATTTTTATTATTTTTTCGTATATGTTTATTGAATGTTAGTTCTTTGTAAAAATAGTTTAATATGAATGCTAGCGATAAAAATACAGGATTTAATTTTTTGGGTACCGCGTCCCCTTAAAAAATTCAAAACAAAATCTCCAATTATGCAATATTATAATAGAATCTTATCGTGGCAAATACTTCCATTTCTTTTTAGGTGCCTTTCTCATTCCTTTTGTTTGCATGATGCTGTTAGCTGGTCTACCACTCATGTTCATGGAGCTGTCATTTGGCCAGTATGCCAGTCTCGGGCCCATCGCAATTTTCGACAGATTTTGTCCTTTGTTCACAGGTGATTTTATATTACTGATTTTATTTTACAGCATAAATAATTGTTACTGTA
Source organism: Oedothorax gibbosus (assembly GCA_019343175.1). Lineage (NCBI taxonomy): Eukaryota > Metazoa > Arthropoda > Arachnida > Araneae > Linyphiidae > Oedothorax > Oedothorax gibbosus. Next base: position 122,559 of record JAFNEN010000308.1, read on the forward strand.
TCAAGATTTTCATTTTCAAGAATGTTTTAGAATTGGATTTGATTTCGTAGCGTAAATGTAAAAAAAAACATATTTTGTTTAATATGAACTCTCTTAACATTGTAACATCAATTTATTGAATGTCTAAGAAATCTTGGTTGAATAGGAAATGCATTTGCAAATGAAATTTTTATAAATTATGAAATGTATTGATTCATATATAACCCGGTAACTTACAAAAAATTTGTTTGAAAAGTTTCTCACAATGTTAAATTATAAGAGCAATCAAACCTCTTACGAGGGTTTTCGAATGTAAAACCAAAATAGCTCACATCAATTGTCAATTATTTTTTTCACTTTAAATAAAAAAAAATATCTTAAGTCCAAAATACAGACCCGTACATCTCGAGGTATAATTAAAGTCATACAAAAAGTGGACTCAACAAGAAATGTAAAGGTATATGTCGATTTAACGGTTTTTATAGGAAAGTTTTTAAATCTGCGTCATAGAATAAAAACATATAGCCGAGGAAATTGATTGATATTAATTAAAGGGTTTGAATATTATAAAAATTCTTCAATTAATACTGCAAATCTTATATTACTTATAGATAGATTTGGTTTGTTAATTCAGGTCTCGGCTACGGCATGGTGATTGTGTCCGGCACAGTAATGCTCTACTACAACATGATCATCGCGTGGACAATCTTCTACATGTTCGTATCGTGGAGCAGTCAGCTCCCGTGGGAACACTGCGCACCGGAATGGAGCACTTCAGGTAGACTGTTTTTTAAACTTAAATATAAAAGAAAATGATAATGAACAATCTTTGTTATGAATTTTTATGTGTACTCTAAAAAAACAATCAGTCACGTTTACAAGAGCGGGTGCAGCATTTGACAGGGTTTGCAAGCACGTGTGCCTCTGATCTAGTTTGAGGCTCCGATTGGTTAAAAAGAGAGCTGACAAAATTCAGGACAGGTCATGACTTGTGTGCAAGCTGAGAAAATACAGCTACAGTGCTGTGAATTGTGTTTTGCAGCAGTAACTGCAATAAAATACAGCAGATACAGCGGTGTGTATATGCTGTATTTTTACAGATATGTCACGTACAATAATTTTAATGTGTTATAATTTTGAAGACTCGGCAATTTAGCGAACTCTTGATACATAAAGCGCAGCTTTAAATTACAACTAGCTTAAAAATGTAATGATTTTAGTAGTGTTAGATTAAAAACTATAATTTTTTGGTAAAAAAGTGCTTCGACTTTAAGATGTATTAAACGGATCTGCGAAGCAAAGTTGAGAATCCTTTGCTTTGGTGTTTATCTATTTTTTACTGATGCAAGTCAAAATTCAAATGAAATACGACCTATAGGCATATAGCATAACTATAACAAGAAATATTAAATAACTAAAACAATGTACAAAATTGCTAAATTCAGCGATTTTTAACTTTTGAAAATAGAATTTCTTTCTTTCACTAGTTCTAATGTAAATGTTATGAATTATTGTTTCTTGCAATATACTTTTTTTAAAATCAAATTTAATGTTTTCAGTTTTGTTTTTACTCTGATAGAAATTTCTATCTTTTCACTATCTTTGAATGTGTTTCTAACAGTAGAGTAATATCGATTATCTAAATCGAATAGTAGAAAAGAAAATTAGTTTAAGTACATTCATTTTCATAAAATCATTTATTGATTGGCATTTGAGTATCATGCATTCACCGATGAGCATGTTTTGAGGAAATGAATGCGTAATAAAAGGCACGTTAATTATATTTTCTTCATAAAATATCTTATGAGAAATTGCTCATAGTGAGATTCTTCAACGCTAGAAAAAAAAAATTCCAGCTTTTTACAAAAGAAGGTTGCGTGCTTCCAATTTACGTAGCATAAAAGTCACGGTTGACGATGATCCAAGTTCTAAATATCTGTAATGCAATTACTTGTTTTATGAAAACGGAAAATATTTTTATTGTAAGGATGTCCTCTCTCAGTGTAAGTAGAAAATAGCTCTTAATTTATGACAGACCAGGATTCTTGTGTGTTGTAGGACATAAATCACTGTTACGCTACGATTATTTTATTTTCTTATTTAAACCTCGTCAATTTAAAAATTATTCGTATTACGAGTTGAGCTAAGATGGAGGTAGTTTTTATCATTTTCGGTTGTGCTATTATCGAGCATGTGTTTGCTGGTGGATTTGTTAATTATCCAACTGTAGACATTGGGGAAGTATATCCTTCTAATAATCTGCTGATATTTACCAAGGATGGTCCCATCCCAGAATATCTCCTGGGGAGTCCTTTCAAGCTATTTCCATTTCCAAAAGGTGGTGTTTCTAGAAGAATGGACGATATTACCATTGACGGTATGAAGAACTCGAACGTTAGGAATAAAAATTCCACTGAAAGGAATAGTGCCAAACGTCCGCCAACTGTAAGGCCGCCATGGATTAGACAGAGGAATAAGAAGCTTCTAGACACCGCTAATAGAAGCACAACTCTCGGAACTTATGCCCAAAAGTACCAAACAGCTGGTGGTAAACTGACTGTGGCTTCAAGAGTTCCTCAGAAAGAATCTGGTGCAACTGGTGACGTCACAAGACTGGTCAAAGGACAGCTCTCAAGACCACCTCGAAGACCGGATATCGCAGCTAAGTCCAAAGTACCAAGTTCAAATGTGACAAAAACCCAGCCACCAACATTCATAGTTGGTTCAAAAAAACAGTTAACCGTACCCATCCAACAGTCTCCAAGCTCTGTGAATATCGTCTCCAATTTTGGTTCCAAATCTAAAATGGAAACCTACGCCAAACCTGATCCTTATTCATTTGGATATGGAGTGGATGATGGTTTGGGAACAGCACAGTATCGCCAAGAAACTTCAAATGGGGATGGCGTTATAAAAGGAATGTATGGTTATAAAGATTTTCAAGGAATATACCGTCATGTGGAATATACAGCTGATGACAATGGTTTCCATGCGGTTGTAAAATCAAATGAACCGGGTGTTAGCAATACCGATTCTGCAGACGTTGTATTTATTGCTAATGCGCCTCTTTAGTTGTCTTCTCTAGAAAGTCTTCCAACTAAGAAAACATGAGTAACTCTTTGAATGTAGATTGATAAAAATACCTTTAAATTTAAGAGTGTGTAGCATGTATTATTTTCAAGGCTTTTTCTTTTAAAAGCTAAATGTGCTAAGAATAAATTTAAGATGCATTTTTGAAAACTTATGTAATGAAATCAGTCACTATAGAAATATTTAAATAAAACTGTGCATTTTTTAAGCGATTGCTACTTCCAATTATAAAACAGTTGCGACTTTTCCCATTTATGCCTATTTCAATTTGAACTATTCTTCAGAAAAAGTAAAATCTATTAGGTTGGGTATTATTTACTAAGACTTTATTTCCAAATTTTCCAATCATAACTAATTTATTTTTTCTAAATTTCATATATAGCAATAAATTCCCTTTATTTTAATTTTGTATGAAGGTATTGTCTTTTGAAAAATGAGTACTGCGTGTTTTAAAATCTACTTATTTCGCATTATTGGAGCTTCTTTCAAATTTAAAACTAATTTTTATAACTATTTAAAAAATATTGTAATTTAAAATTAAATCTATATTTACAATCATTTTAAAACTGAATACAAGTTAAATGTGATGTTAATTTATGTAATTCAGAATATTGTAGTTTATACTCACTAAAATATAGTATACAACCGTAAAATTGTTTAACAAATAATTTTATTGTCTTTCTACATACAGTTGTAAATTCGTTTTTGCACCAAAAGCAGCCACTTTGGAAAAAATATTTTTTAAGTAAAATTTATTTTAGGGATAATTATTGCAAATTATAAATAAGTTAAGCTTCACAAATGAAGCCTAGAAAAATCTTAGATTATTAATTGTTTTAGAATAAAGAAAAATTTAAATTATAAAGTTTATTGGTGCTTTTTTGGCATTGCATGTTTTTCTTTGTATTTGCATTTAATGGTGCTTTTGTATCCAAAGTAAATACTGCTTTTTGGAATCTGCTAAGTTAGAAATAATAAAATTAATTTTTCTTATACAAATGGTGTTAGCTTAAAGAAACTTTATGAAATACTTTCAAGTACAAATAGAAAAATTAAAAACGTATAGGAAATTTTGATGCGTATTGCGAATCATGCTACTTTGTTTTTAAACGTAAATAATACTTGTATTTTTTACATTTTTTTTTAAAAGCTGTATTTTGAAGTACATTTTAAAATATTTAGATTATTTTTAGTATGACTGAGTAAAAAGAAAACGATTATAGTTATGTATTTTCAAACTATATGAACTTTTTCGAAAGATTTTAATTTCACGACGAAGGAGGTACTTTAACAAAAGAATAATCATACTACAAATGAATGAGTAAATTATGTACTTCTGAATGCAGCATTAAAAATTTTATGATCAAGTTTAATGCATTTTAGAAAATTAATTTTTTAATATTTTTACGGGACTATATAGAAGGTCACTGGGGAAAAAGGGAGGGAGCAGGAAGGGGGGAGGAATGCACATCATCTGGACCCTAGCCAAATATTTCACAAAATTCGAAGAAAATACAGAAGAAATTAAGTAGACTGATGTGTGTGTGTGTGGGGGGGGGGGGGGGGGGCTGGGCCTCTAATCTTTAGCCTAATAGAATTTAAATACAGCCACTGTCCATTAACTTTTAAGTACATCATTAAGCAAGAACTTATTTTTATGCTCAATCAGTTAATAGTATAGCGAGAACATTATTGTGTTTAGTTTGATAGTAAAAAAGAAATTTTTCAAATTTCTACAATTAATTTTAAGCTTGTTATCTTGAATTTCGACTGCATGCTATATTATAATTAAAGATAAAGAAATGCATAATCAAAAGAGTTTAAAAGCATTCGAAATTAGATTTCTATAACTTTTAATATAATTAACTTTTAATAATAACTTTAACTTTTAAATTCAAATGCGGTTTATTGTATTTAGCTTAATCAACACATTTCTAATTTGCAGAAAAACTTCAATTAAGGCTACTAAACGTTCAGATAGCACATTAAGGGAGAATTTTGAATAGAATATTGTTTTAGATTATATTTTTAAATATTTATTTCCATATGCCAATAATTTAGATAATAAATAATTTAATAAGCAAATAAGGGCTTTTCTTTACCTAGAATGTCATTCATATGTAACATGTATAAAAAGTTTCAGCAATTATTTGACTTATGAAATAATTGTAATTTTGCCAAGCGGTTTTTAGTATGGACTATGTATGTATATGAAATGCACCAAATATTCCATAAAGTTTCAATTAAAAACTTAACATCATTCTTAAGCTTTTATTAACATTTTTTTTAATATTTTACAACCTTAACTGACCAGACGTTTCGTGTTAAACAATAAAATAATAGGTATATATAACGAGGAATGTCTTTTTAACAATTAGTTTTTAGTTACAATCCATTCGTGAATAGTACCAGCACCTACTTTAACAATAAAAAAACTTAAGTATTTAAAATCATTTTTCAATACCTATAGTCTTCATTAGTCCTTTATTTTGTTTATTTAGATAAATTTAAGCAGAAAGTTTATTTTCGATTGGCAAATTTTCTTGCTATTCATCTTTGAGTTAATGCGGTTTAAAACTAAAAATTTAGTAGCGGAAAAACTGTTTTGTATTAATTTTTTTTTAACCATGCAATGTTTTTGTCTAAAAGTATTGAATTGATACATAATGACTTATTTTTTTCCTCTGCAAAACCATAATAGAAATCGGGTGTGAAAAGACAAATTTTGTTTAAAAACTGTTTTAAACATGTATGTACTCAGCAACGATTTATCTATCTGTAAACTTACGACATTTATTAATGTATTATTTGGATTCGTACTTTTTAACAAGCTTCTTAAGGATTACAAAATTTAAAATGTTAGACTTACACTTACTCATGCAACGTCATTTCATTTTAATGTCCGTTTAATCGCAAATTAATGGTTTTATAGGGAAAAATGAAAAGTAGTATTTAAATGAGGTGAATTATTTATCATTCGTTATAGTGTCTAGCAAGTTAAAGAATCTGTTTTTTTAGCACTTACAAATCTCGGAATTTTAAAAAATACAAGTTTGATATAAATACAGAAAATATATTTTGTCTCTACCATAACATTATTTTATACAAATTGATACATTATGCCTAAGGTAAAAATTAACAACAAACGTTGATTGAAAAAATTTTACTCGGAGATAGCACTTCCTTTCACGTTTTATATTCATATATTTTCTATCCATGTGCAGTAATATTTGGAAATATAATCTGCGCAACTCTTATCAAATCAAGTTAGGTATTTTTATTTTTCACTCTGATCAAAATGATTTAAAATATATTTTTTCGAATTAAGTTGTTTTTAAATATCATATACATGTTTACTATCATTCGCTAGAAAAGTAAATGTTATTTCTTTATACAATTTATATTTCATTTAATGATACAAGATTTGTAGGAGCCACATTGGAAACTCTGTATTTAATGACTGTTTGTTTGTGGTAACAATGATTTTGGACAAAAACGATTCCGTCCCAATATGTCTTTGACCATTAAAAATATTGATTTAATGATAAACTTGTTACAGATTTTGTTTTGATCATTAGTGAACTTGTTTATTTCAAATAAAGGATTTTAAAAAGCTCTTTTTTTATACTACAAGAGAATTTTGAAGAATTTTCTTATATCATAAAATTAAGACTAAAGTTTTATTCTTAGCTTTTGTTTCATCAGAAAAAATAAAGATTTATTGCAACAAACTTTTTCATACAATTATGATTGTTAATGTTGTTTGTTTGAAATAACAAAGATAATAAGTTTTTCTTACATTCTTACGTAAAATCAAAAATACATATATGCGCACATTCATTTTTAAATAAATTAAGAATATGTATTTATATTTTAATCCATTTTAACTATTCCCTGTACATGTAATAATTTAGAATAAATATACATTTAACTACATTGTTTTTGTTAAGATAATTTAGAATTTCATAGAAAAGGGTGTTATGTCCTAGTTCATATCTGAATATACAATGCGTATTGATTAGTTTTAGATGCTACTTTATCAGAATATTAGAAAAATTATTTGATTAAAATTTTCTTGTAACTACCTTTATATTTTTGATATAATAGTTGTGGATTAGTTATTTATTGAAGCTTTATAATTTTTTTTTGCTTAAAAATCCATTTTTTGTTAAACTTATTATCATGCAAATTAATTCCATTCCTCTAAAAATTATTTTTGGTTATGGTTATTGTCCATACATTTTCCATATTACGGTATTCTATACAAATTCCTGAAAATCGTATTCGTTATTTATACGCGATGATAAACACTTGACCTTAGATTCCTACTGACCTACCATCAAGGAAACCACCAAACCGGTGCACATCTCCCTATTCTAAATAGCAAATATAATTTCACCTTCACGCATTCTTCCCGCATTGAATGCCATAGATGGAACAGGGTCGCTGTAAAATATAGTATCTTTTTATAACTGTGGACGCTTTTGTGTATTCGTAAACGATGTTTGAAGGAAACATCTCCGTAATTTAGTTACGTGGTCATTAATCCGGTTGTGGACACTGGTCGATACGCCTCTGTGATATTGAAAAACTTGGCCATTAAGTTAATTACACACTCCACTGACCAGGCGCCTTGGACTGCGATAGTGGCGAAATTTTAAGTGTGCTTTTCTGCACCGCGGGTTTTATTATGTTGATTTGGGTTATAAAAAGAATCGTCTCTTCCTTGAGCATTATTCTTGCTCATCAAAACACCTATTGCGCGAAATCGAACGAATTATACCTCATTGTGTTTATTACGGTCATTTGGATTTATTTTCACTAGCATTCTTTGCTGAAGGATAACACTACTTTTTATTTTTAAATCGTGTCCTCTCAATGTTTGGCTCACACGCAATTCTGTTCCTGAAGAGAGTGGTCGTGGATTACTGCTGTTTCATCCCCAAAGTCTCTTTGTAAAAGGACTAGAAATATAAAAGTTTACCAGACATGGATTCGATGTTGTATTTCTTCGCCATATTGAACATATTCGCTGCTGTTGGGGGCATGTTCATCCCAAACGATGTAGACAAAGCTGATGACGACGAGTACGAGGATTCAAAGCTAAATACGAGGCGGTACGAGGGTTTTGAGGCGGAGGACATACCCGAGTACGAATATTCTCAGGTGCCATACAACTTTGGATACGACATTGGGGACAATTTCGGCAACACGCAGTTTAGAGAGGAAAACAAGGATGAAGATGGCGTCGTCAGGGGAAGTTACGGGTACAGGGATCCCTCTGGTATGTACAGGCATGTCAGCTACGTCGCTGATGCTGGTGGGTTCCATGCTGTGCTGAGGACCAATGAACCTGGAATAGACAATAGGAATTCTGCCGATGTAGCCGTTGTAGCGCAAACCCCATTGTATGGATATCCCATCCGAAGACAAGAAAGACGTTCTTCACTAATCGAGGAAAAAGTGTAGCCGGAAATTGTCGAGAATAGTCATGTAAAAAAGTTATTGTGTTTATGCGTGAACTTGAAGAAATTAATCTCAATGATTGAAGAAAGTTACATTTGTATGTATTGTTTGAAGGGACAAGCAAGGTCATTTGAGGAAGTAGAGAACAAAACGATGCATGTTAAAATTTATTTAACCACTTTTGTTATTATTCAAAACAAATAATGTTTAGTGCTTCAGTATCGAAGTGGTTGCCTACTTTAGACTTGTGCTGATTTTTTTCAAATTTCTTTGCTTAAAAGCGAAATCTGGAAGAAATTTATAATTGGAATGATGATTTCTTGTGTAAATATTGGATAACATTATTTGGTGCTTTACTAATGATTTAAGTGCAATCATGGTCACATAGTGTTATAAGAGATTTAACACAAACTTGAGTAATTTAATACTAATGTTTGAAAGTGAAATTTAATTCATAACTTTGATTAAAAAAAGGATTTACTTCGTCGATGTATATTTTTTATGGTTTTATTGTATATTCAAATCATATATTTTGTATATATTTTTGAATTAAATTTTAATAAATTTAAAGTTTTAATGAAAAAACTAGAAAACTTTTATCAATTTTAACTCTTGTTTTCGCTTAATAAATAACAATTTTGAAAAGTTACTTTTTCTTTCTAACATTATACGTATTAAAGTCTAAAATAGTTAGGGTTATAAGAATTATACCAATTGTACTAGTTATAAATAAGTGACTTTAATAGTCTGTTTTTAAATAGATATAATTGTTATATAATTAATGAAATGTAAACTCAATTTTTGAAAAAGTGCTTAAATTGTAAGTGTTTGCTAAGTGAAAAATTATACTTTGTTTATTTAAGAAATCACTTCATTTAGTTTTTAAATGCGTAAAAACTGTATGATTAATAAAAAGTAAACATTTAAAATTTGATACAAGTCATTTTTGGAACTTTCACTGCTTAATTAATGTTAATTTTTGCTTAACTTTTTACCCGTTGAAAGTTTTCTTTGTTTCAAAAATGCTTTTATAAGTGTCTCCCGCTTAAATCAAAATTAATCTATAATCAGTTTAATCATTTAAACAATGTATCTGCCATAATGCAGAACAAATGAAGCTACAAGAATTTATAAACGTAAGTTTTTTATACGAATATTGGTGTTCAAAATTATTTTTTTAATAAAAGAATAGTGAAATCAGTTACTACGCTTTAGAAAACTCATGTCTCTTGATTTATCTGGTGTAAACAGGCATTTTTTCCCACTAATTTTTAACATTCATGATTTGATCTTAAGGCCCCAATGAATCATTTAATTTATTTACAGACTTGTTTTTTAAAATTACATTTGATTACGTTAAAGTCATTTATACATTCTATTTGGACTAAATTACAGTGGTTTTAGCATTAAAGTTAATTAAATAAATAAGTAGACGTTTACAATTAACGTACGTGTTGATTTTATTATGAGCAATGCATACCGCATTGTTTATTAAATACCGTATTGTTTACCAAAATATTAAATAACAACGTACCATAAACCAATGTAAGGTTTATTTAAATTAATTTTGATATTACGAAGATACACTTTCCAGTTGCAATATACAAGACGTTTTTTAGCTCCAATTATAGACTAAAAATGTCCTTAAAATTATTTATACATATATAGTTAAACAGTCTTTATTTTACCTTTTATTGATATCTTGTGAGAAACCTGAACAATAATGAAATTGTTTGCAATTTTCATAGAAAATGTTTCCCACGTGTGATATATAGGTAGTAGCATCTAACCGTAACATTCATCACCAATAATATTCACACGATAAAAATACTTAATAAATACCACGAATCTATTAATAGAAAAAGTCAAATGTGAGAGAAAAATGAAAAGAAAATCACTTTCGTAACTCAATAACAATGAAACATTTAAATGAATGGGAAAAAATTTTGAGGGAATATTCTTCAGCGGTTATTTTCTATTCCTGTTTTCTTGTACTTTTTTAAAACTTGTCACAGTTAATTACGTTTTTTTTTTCGTATAGAAGCTTTGTCATACAGAAAACTAGAGTTCAAAATGGACCAAATCACAATACCAATTTTTGAGTGCCTCGTAATATTTTTAGAAATGGACATTTCCATTTACTACACCGAATATACTTGTAGACCTAGCGCCGACGATAATGCAAACAAATAAAATCGGAACACATATACACATATCGGAACACATAGTTTGTTATATATTATGAAGGATAATTAAACTAAAAACAAATATTGACGATTGGTCAGAAAATTTGATCTGCAAAAATTAGTTTTCTGTTTAAGTTTATATAAATTAACAAATAAAGTCCTGAATACAAGTGCATAAAAAAAAATGAAGGCCATAGTTCTAGAGCAATTTATGTAGGTTGAAGTAAGTTGCACGAAAACCTAATTTTAAAAACTTGAAACCAACGTTTTCATTTGAAAAAGAAGGCGCAAATGGTATTCACAAAGTTGTTGATGTGTAATATGTAAATTATAAAAGGTAAAACTAGTTAGAAAGTTCGTAATCGGTTTATGTACTAAGAAATATAAAATTTTCAAAATATTCAAATCTGTTTTTTTACAGTTTTCTATACCAAATATCAGTATTTACAATATATAAACAAAAATATTAACAAATTAAAATATGTTTTCCTTAATTTCCAAAAACTATTTCTACTTAGTACTACAGCAAAATAATAGATGGAAAACATCAGCTTATATTGTCTTTACTATCCCTTATGCAAATTTACCTTTTACAACGGAATCGACTGAAGTGTAACGCCCTTTCGTATTTTGCCATTATCAGGAAATACCGAAAATTCGTGTCCAATTTTGCGTTGCTTTTACTTTTTCTGCATCGAAGACGCGACGCGCAGCGTAATTGGTTGAAATGAAAGTAACTGCGCCTCGCAATGTAGGTTATGGATGACGACTGCTTTATAGAAATTGGCCGTTTTCTGTTGGGCACAATGTGTAGTAAATTCTAAAATGCGAACGGGGTTTTTCCTGCTTCCTGACCTAATAAAAAAATATAAGTGTTTTTCATAATTTTTTTTCTGTGTTTGAAATTTATATTTTCGCTAGAAGTGAATTGAAATTTTTGAGTATTTAATTTAGTGTAGTAGGTAAATAAAATTCAATCGGAAGAGGAAATAATGTGAAGGCAGTACTTATATTTTAATTACCGCGTTAATATGAAACTTTATGAGCATGGAGTTTGCATAAATATTTATTACGGGGAAGTCAAGACTTTCATTTTCTATGTAAGTCTATCGGACAGTTTTTAAAGAATATTACCTTTGATTTAAGTTTATCAACTATATGTTTTTTTCCTATTATGAAAAAGAAGCATAAGTTTCCTAGTCATATTGGTATGCACGTTTTACTTTCAGTCACGTCATATAAAATATAAGAAAATGGAAGTAATGCGATGGGTTCGAAAATCCGAAGTTGAGATTCTGTGTTTTCTACACGTTTTGGAGTGTGCTGATTCTAAAAGTGTTTGTGAGCATTGGCCCGTTTGTAAAACTGTCTGTCTGTCCATCTACATGTCCTTTAGTCTTCTGAATCCTTTCTAAAGCTGCTAAAATAGATGTATACTTCACATTTGGCTCGAGAGTTCCTAGTACTTATCGGACGTCATAATGTTTTCGCTATAATAGTGCATGTGCAAAGGGTAGTTACCATATAACTTGTTTGGTTTTAAGGGTATTGCTGAAAAAAAGAGAAGAACTACAAATTTAAAACTTAAAACAAGAGTTAATTATACACGTCAGAAGGGACCATTAAGTTTTCAAGAAATTCGCAGATCAGAAAGCCGTAAATAGCGTATAAAGTATCTATTATTAAGTGTTAATTGAAAGTCGTGTGATGTGTCACATCCCTAGTTATTTTATAATTCCAAACCTTTTGGAAATTAAATATAAATATTTAACTTTTTTTTATTATAACCTGCATTTTACATTAACCATTAAGATTACATGTTTACAGTTTGTTACTCTGTTTCTGATCGAGTGTAAATATTAATGATGACGATTACAATGACATGTGCAACCCATATCACATTCATCGTTTCACATGAAAAGTGGGAAACTTTCTATAACATAAAATACAAATATAAAAATGAGAATAATACAAACCCAATAAAAAAGATAACTTTTTAGACATAAATTAAAGTGTTCGAAATCGCAAACGCAAAAAAGTTTTCAAGTTTTATTTACTCCTACAAATTATTTTATTTCTAGTAATAGTATTTTACGGTTAATTAAAATTTGATATTGAATTTCAAATCTTCAACTAAATTTTGCAATTGATTTAAATTTTGAACCGCAATTAATGGGAAATTATAATAGATATTAAATTATTTATTTTAAAACTATTTACAGTACAGTATACCCAAGTATAACTTTACATGTTTTACTTTAGAGATTTGTACACTAATAGATTTATAATGAATATAACTTTCAAAACATTGTTAAATTTGATGTCTATTTTTTTTTAAAGTTTATTTTTTGTTTTTTCAATGATGATTTTCAGTAAGTTATTCACTTATGTTTTAATTGATTTCATTTTTTAGAACTAATTTTTGCAAGGATCATTAGCAACCTTATATTTTACTTAAAAAAAAATAAAGGAATATCCCAGGTCATTCGCCATGACAAATGAATTTTAATTCTATTTAAAGTCATCTGCAGAATAAAATGCTTGCGTGTAAAACACCAACAATTTATGATTTTTTAAGTTTAAAAGACATGTTGAACAAAGGTGTAACGCCTTAAACGATGTTATTTGAAGGTTTTTAACGCCACCACAGAAACTGAATGGACCGATTTCGGGATGCTTTTCTTTTGTTTATTAATAAGCAATTCCTGACCGGCGTGATACTGGAAAATATTCAACTTCCTCGCCCAAAATTTATCGTATTTACCTTGGACTCTTTAGCATAAACACAACGGAATCGAGACGTTTGAATGCATCAGCATCCGAAGAAGCGGTTCAGCGAGTTTAAAGTACAAAAGAACGAGATATCTGGTCTGATACTGTTATTTCACACTTCTTTGATTTCGAGACTGAAATGAAATGCATTTATGGAAATAAATAAAACGAATAGTTCCGTTGGTCAGAAGTCATGCTTTTATGGCAGTATAAAAAGTGAAAAATTAAGTGACTTCCTTGGCATTCGATCACTCCGCTCCAAACGAGCTCCTTGCCTAGTAAGCAAAAAAAAAACATGTCCATTCAGTGTTTCCTATGTATATCTTGGTTTGTGATAGTAGCCGCTCAAGAAATAAGAGATGTATACCCTAATTCAGGAAACTATACTGGTGAAATAGAGAACTTTGGAAATTTGGAGAACGGTCAAAGCCATTTATGGTTGCTGTCAAGAGATGGACCCGTACCAGTTGGATTAAACAGAGATTGGTCCCCTGAAAGTGGCTATCCTGGTGTACAAACAGTGACTTCTCAACAAAGAGGTGCTTATGGATATAGACTCAGAGGAAGTCAGACTCCTGTTGAAGTTCTTCAAGGCCTTACTGATCAAACTCGTGAAAGCAATGGTGACTTTTTAGTTTTTTCTCAAGAAAATTCAAACTCTAACACCAATCCAAATTTAGAAAGAACTTTCTTGAACTTGCAAGATCCCGAAAGCGTCCTTGTAGAACTTCCAATTGAGCTTGCTTCTGGATTTTGGGAAAGCCCCAGACCCAATATAATACAAGAGTTATCAACTGGTAGAAGTATAAGTGCAAGAGTTGACCCAAGTGCTTTACAACTCGGCGCTGTGAATGGAGAACAAGACCAATACCAAGCTTTTATTCCAAACAGAGAAGGAACTTCTCGTCTTCCGGTAACAACTTCAGAAAATACAAGTGAAGTTGCAACTCAAAATGTACAATCTCTTGGAATTGCTTCCCACCCTGTCAGTTCATCTTTAGAGTCCAATTACACAGCCAGTGTTCAAAGTGCAAGTCGTGAATACGCAAGGTTACCGGCCAATGGAAGAAAAGCTTCTGGAAATTCAGGTGATGTAGTAGGCAGTAATAACCAGCAACTTTATCAAATTTCATATGAAGCTCCTACCCAAACTCAAAATAACGTTGGCCTAACTTTAACCCCGGAGGATATTGAAATTCTGGAAAGGTTGGGAATCTTGTCTTCACTTAATTTGGAAGGAGTTGAGTCTTCAAATAACAGTGAAATATCTTCTGATGTCGATTCCCAACGAGAGTACGAAAATGATCCTATTCTATTAGACAACGTAGGGCAAGTTTACAACTTTTTACCAGAAGGAAGATACGACACAAATATTAGTGATGTTGTATTCATTGAATTTCCCGAATTTTCAACATCTAGATTCCATGGAAATATACCGACCAATTCAGATGTTGAAAACGTACACCCAGTTCCGTTTGTTATCTCGAACTCTTTAGCAAATGCAGACAACAGATTACAAAACAACAATGAATCCGCTGATGCCCCAGTTTTTAACGGTACATCCCTTACTTCAGAACAAATTAAAGAAATACTTAAGTTTCTTGGTTTAAATAACCCTCTACCCACAAATAAGACATCTATACAAGAAGATACATTACCAATGCCAAAAGAAAATGAAACCATCGTGGACTCTGGTACAGTTGCGCAAGATTTAGAAACTCCAACTAAGATTAGCAACGTTTCAGATGCTCAATTCAAACTCTCAAACGAATCTTTTGATGCATCATCTTCAGCAAAATCTCACCAGGAAAATGCTATTTCAAATAGAGAATACACAGATGATTCACACCTTGGTTTAGTTAGAAGTGGCAGAATTCAACCAAGAGTTCTTGAAAAAGCAGAAAATCAAGCCTCTGTACGAGAAAATGAAGTTCAACTACTATCTCCTAGAGTGTCTCCAGAATCTTCCCGAAAATCGGACATTCTTCGCAAACTAATAGAAAAGCCGAAACCATACGCGTTTGGTTTCCAGCAAAGCGATGTGAATGGCATCATTCAGTACAGAGACGAGTCTGCCGACGCTACAGGTTCCGTGAAAGGAAGTTATGGCTACAGAGATGCGTTAGGTGTCTACAGAAATGTAAATTACATCGCTGATGACAACGGGTACCATGCTGTGGTTAGAACAAATGAGCCTGGTACTATCTCGCACAATCCTGCTGATACCGTTATTGTGGCTGAACTACCTCCCCAGGCAGCTGTTGCTCAAATGCTGGCTTATCTTAGAAGAAACAGCAGTATTTCTTCAAGTGTGTGATATTGCTTTGTTGACGATGCATTTATTGAGGTGCAGAATATAAAGCCAAATAAGAAAGTTTTAGAGCGTCATGTTGTAAAAGATGGTAATGTTGTGCTTAGTTACGTTAATTTTTCGTTTTTTTTTCTCGTTGGATATTATTCATTATTAACAATGATACTACTTCAAAATCATTATATTTTCTGGGTATAAAAATTTTTATAGACAAAAGTAGCTGAACTAATATAAATATTTAAAAGACAAAAAGTGACTTTTTGTTCAATACTCAGATAATTCTATTTTCCTGATGCTCCTTTATTATGCATAATATTTTCTAGATTTTTACTGGAAAATTATTATAGAAAAAATAAGCGTTTATTAAAGTTGACATATCTGTTTTTGATCAGCATAAAGTTTATCTATAGTTAACCTTGTTTGTTAAAATTTTATTCCTACAATTTTGATTCAGCAATGATAATACAATTGTATTTAAATTCTGGAAAATTTTTATCTGAAAACGTAAATAGGTAGCTTAATACATGCAAAAATTATAAAGCAGTTCTCAATAACTTATTGTAAAGCTGTAATTGTTTTAAACAAAATACAATTGATAGAATTCATTAAGTTTTATATTGATTTGCAATTATGATTATACTGAAGATTTAATGAAATATTTTACTATTCTAACTAAAATGTGTAGTGTATTATATTAAAATAAAATAAAAAAAACTGCTAAACGAATGTCATTGACTATTTTACAAGAATTATATTAAAAAAAAACTGTAGCAAATATTGTTAAGTAGTTAAATTATTTTCTCGATTCGATTGATTTTTCGACCTATTTTATCAAAAACAAATTTCCGTCGGTTTTTTTTTAATTTTTCTATAATTATTAAAACATATGTTTACATTTATAAATAAGGTATTATAAAAAGACTTGTTATTTGACACTTTAAAACATCTTGGTTTTATTTTTTTTTTCTTTACGTTTAAACTCTCTAAAACTTTCACGGATTTGTCGTTTCGGAAATATAACTGCCTTTCTCTGAGATAGTTATTAAAGAAAAGTTTTGCTAGAAGATCACTTAAAAAACTTAGAAAGTATTTCTTTTATTTTTAATGAATTAATATGAAAAGAAAATTTATTCTGCAGAAATAATAAGTAACCAATCAAGGTAAACACTGAAATAAAATGCTAATTGGAACTGCGTTAAATTAGCTCTTGGTTAGAAAACAGGTTATACATAATTATATGGTAAATTTATTTTCTTTATTTTTGTATAGTTTTCAAATGGTACGTACATTTCTTTAATATTTAACAATGCATTTTGTATATTCATAAAATAGTACAAATTCTAAGAGTTAATTTTTTTGTATTGATTTCACTTTTATAAAATAAATAGTAAAAATAGTATTTGATGCATCATCCATACATATTTTATTATACCAATTGGGTTATAATCTATCTGCAATTTATTTGAATAAAAATTTTGTCTTTTAAATAATATTTATCGTTAAAAGACATTTTCTGTAATATATACAAATAATGACAAAAATCATTACTGTCCACAACAAATGTAAAATTTAATTTAAATTATTACTGACCACAAAAACCATTCGAAGTTATGATAATGTTTAAATCATTATAAATAAGTAAAACAATATTTTCATCACAAAAATTATTTTAATAAGTTTGGTTTATAAAGCTGCAGATTCTCCTTTGCATACATTCCTGTATAAACCAGAAAAATATGTTCTAAAAAACTAGAATTAATCTTTTAATGTACCTAAGACAGTGTGGTAAGGTACTTGTAAACACTAGTGCTTAGCGGTGAATGCAACCGAATAACCACTCGTCTCCAAACCAAAGTGCCTCTGTTTTAATCCAATGGAACAAAAATACATTTTAAGGGGGAAGGTGCGCGCTGGGACCGCGTGTCTTCAAACTCAAGTGCCTCAGTATTAGTCCAATGGCGAAAAAACTATTTTCTCTGTCACATTTCTCCGGCTGTATTGCATATTTTTACAAACGGTTTTTTTAAAATACTAAATGTAGATTACTTACAGGTCTCTATCTTCCTACTTTTTGAAATTGTTTCGAATATTTTGTGTAAAATTATTGAATATTAAAAAAAAATTTCGAACCAATTTCAAAAAGTGGGAAGGTCGGGACCTGTAAGTCAACTACATTTATCACGTAAAAAATTCGCTTGTAAAACTGTGGCATAGAAAATATTTTTTTCACCATAGGATTAACACTGAAGCACTTTGCTTTGCAGACCCCCGTTCCAGCGCGCCCATTCTCCCCTAACCACATTGCTCCGGCTGTATTAAATATTTTTACAGTTTTTTTTCTATAAATGTAACTGACATGCAGGGCTCTATGATCCCACTTTTTGAAATTGGTTCAACTATTTTGTTGTAAAATTTTTATTGAAAATTAAAAAAATATATATTTAAACTTATTAAAAATGTGGTATCATAACGCCTGTAAGTCAGGTACATTTTTGCCGTTGCAAGTTTTGCACAACATTTGTTAATAGATTAACTAAAAAATATTTTTGATTCGAAAAAGTTGTACATCTATAGTGCAAAGGAATACAATATACACTTTAACAAACCTAATGTGAGTTTTTTAAACTAGAAGGTTTTTTTAAAATATATAATTGGTCATTTATCGAATTCGGATTTTTACCTAGCATCCTATTTTTTTTCTTTATCTACATTTAATTGTTTATTACATCAACTTTTTGCACAAGTCAACAAGTTCTACATACAAAATATTTCATAACATGTAAATCCTATTCTTTTCTTTGAGGAAGGCTCTTCTTTTGACCCTATATTTTTTTCAAAATCTTAGAAAATAAAAATTTATTAAAAATAGAAAGTTACCTAAGTTTATCCCTTTTACATTTTATCACTTATTAAAATTATGCTGTATTCATTTATTAAATACATTTGTAGCTTCCCAATATACATTATTAATGCAATGTTGCCTAATGGTATTTTTTCTGACATTTATTAGAAGATAAATTATAATTTAAAAAATAACTTTTGCACATAATACATATTGAAAAAAAACCTTATTTTTGAACATACCCTCTTTAAAATCTTCTAATTTAAGATTTTAACTGCTGAATTTTTTTCTAATAATTTTACCAAATGAAGTAAATATTCTAGAATAGAATCCAATTAAAATGTCTAATACAGCTGTTTTATTTTCAGTTCTTTTGTATTCAATGTAATTGCTGGTTTTTAGAGTGGTAATTACAATTTAAAATTTATTTCAATAAGAAGAAAACATGTCTATAGAATGTACAGAACTGTAAAGAATAACCAAATATATTCTGTGACTAGGATCTCTTCTTTGAAAACATTGTTTTTTAACATACTGTTTTTTAACTGTTCCAAATTATCAATGGGTAAATCAGAATTGTATTCATCACATTATCTCGTTGACTTTTCTAGTTTTGTTTCTTATATGCAGTGAATGTTGTTATTTTATTACTGTCTAATGTTTTAAATAATTTAAAAAATGATACTCTGTAATAGCAACAACGATAATTTATTAAAGTATAAAACATATGTTTTGATCAACCAACAATACAAAACACAAAAGCAAACGACATGATATTAAAAAAATGTTCTTTGGTACTACCAAAGGCTATGATATTTCGTTAACATCTAAAATTGTAGTTTATATAAGTATTATAGCATAAATATTTTATCATATTACATGGTCATAAAAAAATGGTATAAATTAAGAAACATATTTTATTATATATTGAAAAAAGTATTAAACACATGCAAGACCTAAACAAATCAGTATTTGAACCCTTATTTGGTAAACTTAATGTTAATTTTTATTTTCGTTTACAAATTCACCAAATAAACGTTCGAGTAAGACTGCAAATGTAGTGAAAGCATTCTGTTATATCAGAAGAAATCGTATTTTAAACATAGACAGGCATAGACATCGTACGGTTAAAAAAATTCTTGTATTTTTTTAAAATTTTATTTACCATATTAGTAACTAGTTAAAACCCGGGTACGTTAATAAAAATGTTTATAGAGTTTTTCGCCTTTTATATTATCCCAGGTTAATTATTTAAAAAAAAGCATCCGTTTTATAGGATAGCTTTATAATAAGGTTAGGTCAAGATACTTACTACACTGTTACAAATTTGGTGCTAGGTTTCACCATGATATTGGTTGGTTTCACCATGATATTGGTTCCTAGTAGCTGCAATGGTGAAATGTTTCACCTTTTTTTCGGTGTTTGGTTGAACCATTTTTCTGAATTTGGAAACAAAAACCTGAGAAATGGTTCAACCGAATACCAAAAATATGGTGGAACGTTTCACCATTCAGCCGTTGCAGCTACTAGGAACCAATATCATGGTGAAACCAAGCACAAAATTTTTAACAGTGTAGAGTAACAATAAATATTCATAGACACTTTTGACTATCAACTAAATTTTAAAATATATTTTAAAATTGTTTGAGACACAAATTATTTAACTTTCAAGTTAAACGTGTCACAAAACGTTTGATTTACTTTTAAACAAATTAAAGAACAAAGCCAATAGTTTACGATTTTGTATTTATTAAATTTTCTATTATATTTTTATGCATATTTTTTTAAAAATAGAGAAATTTAACACATTGAAAATCAATTGGCTATTATGAATGCACTATATAGCCTACTTTAGTGTTTAAATGGCAGTTTAAAGTTTTTTTTTTATCATGGTATGTTAAGTTTAACTTGCTGAATTTGCTTCACTATCGACTTCTTCGGGGTTTTCACTTGCTTCAGACACAGGTGCTGCTTCTTCAGATGCTTCCTTCGATTCTGGTTCAGGTTCCGAAGCTGCAGCCTCCACGTCTTCGGTTTCCCTCTCTGACTTAGATGCCTCAGCAGACTCGGCACTAGTTTTGCTACTTTCGCCAATTTCTTCTTTGGACTTAAGCTTAGACTTGTTTTCCGCCGATTTGCTCTCTGAAGACGAGCTTTCAGACGAGCTGGACTCTGAACTGCTGGCTTTCAATACTGGACGCGATTTCTTTTTTATGTTAGGAGGGAAAATGAAAACATTTTTGCCTGTTGCTGGTAGAGATCTGAGGAAGCCTGTCTGAGGATATGCGTAACGTAATCGATTGAAGGCTTGTACTGCAGGAAAGGCAAACTGTGGCGGCAAAACTTGAGAAATTGTCTTAATCTGATTTACGGGAAGTGCTACTTGTCTTCGTGGCCCGGTGTAATACAGTTGTTTCGAGGGAATATTAAACTGTTTTGCTGGCAATATTCTCACAAGTCCATTCTTCGTTTGTTGAACATACGATGCCTGGGGTCTTGGATATGCGTATAAACTTGGTCCGATTTTCGGATTTAAAACGTAATATGATCCAAATGGATGTCTGTTTAGGCGCAGTATTCGCGGGAGTGTTTGTCTATTTACAGCAATTGATGGACGATATATTGGATATGGTACTATTTTAGGAGATACTATAGGTTTTTGAGGTACAGTTAAGCACGGTTTGCCATTTGAAATTTGGACAACTGGTGATACTACCGAAGGTAGAACAGTTCGAGGTTGTGGAGGAAAACCTTTATTAGTAGAGAAAAAAGTTTTTTGAGGACTTATATTTACTACCTGTCCCGATTTTCCAACCACTACAGGTTCTGATTTAGAAGGGAGAGGTAATGCAGGAGCAATAGATTTTGCTATTACAGGCGGGGTTCTAAAATCTTTGCTATTGGCCCAAACGTCAACAGGAACTCTACTGTTACCAAAATTACCAAATACTGGTGCATTATTTGGCGATCTAAACATAATTACTTTTCTTGTGCCTAAAGGAGCATTTTGGACTACTTGCTGCGAAACTATCCCCTGTGGCTCAAACCTAGGAAGTGATCCATCTTGTTTGAGCACCCACGTACCAGATACTGAAATAGGTTGTGGAACATTGATAGGCGCGCCTTTAGATGGAACAGTTTTTCCCGAGTCTACAATAGATCCTGTTACAGGAACTGTTATGAATTTTCCTGTTTGTGCGGAGGTTGGAATCCAAATGTGTCTAACTTGAGGGAGAACGTTTGGAAATGGTACATTTAACTGGGGTTGGGTAACTACAGATACTTGTTTTGGAGCACTTATGTATCCACTTTTGTAAGTATCTGGTTGATTTATAATTGTAGCTTGATTTGGAAAATTATCAATTCCCTTGTAATTTGATTTTTGATTAATTATAATATCCTGGTTGGTGGGTGGAATATCTGCTCCTTTGTAGTCTGCTGGTTGGTTGACAACTACTGTTTGTTTTAGAGGAGTGATATCTATTCCTTTGTAATTATCTGGTTGATTAACCAAGAAAGAAGATTTTGGCGGACTTAAGTCAACTCCTCTGTAATTGTCTGGCTGGTTAACTAAGATGCCTGTTGTTGGCGGACCAGAGTCGACTCCTTTGTAATTAACTTGTTGGTTGACTACAATGGGTGGATTTGGAGAAGCCAAATCGACTCCTTTATAGTTTATAGGTTGGCTTATTTCAGCTAAATCAGGAGACGAAACGTCAACGCCTTTATAGTTAACGCCTTGAACTAATACTGGTTGTTTTGGTGACGAAATGTCTGCTCCTTTATAGATGACAGGTTGATTTACAACTGCGTTTTGCTGAGCAGGATTTATTACTCCACCTTTTGAAACTGATGGAAGTGAAAGTGGTAAAACATAGTCTGATGTCTTGGGTGACAAACTTTGCTGTGGTAAAAAAGTTTGCTGTTGTATTTGAGGCACGTCGGTTTGTATGTACTGCTTTGCTGCTTGCGGTGAATAGTCTATGTTCTGCTTGGCTACTGGAATGCTTACAATGTTCGATGCAGAGTCTTGATAAACATTTTGCTGCTGCACTTGCGACTGCTGTCTCACCCAAACTTGAGGTAAAATTTGATCTGATGTTTTAACTGGAGGAGGAATAACCGATTTTGCAGTCACGGGAGGAATTTGCGGATCAAAATCTGCACTAACAACTTGAGAAATTCTCTCTTGGGGATATTGAACTTGTACCAGTCTTTGAGGGACGTACTGGTCGTCAGGTCCTTTCACCAAAACCCATACGTCTGAAGATCTGGCATTGACAGGACTATTGGGAAGAACTTTTGAAGTTCCAGATGGTTGAGCTAAGTAGCTGTCGTCTGGCACTGGTGTAGCAACTGGTCCTACAGCAGGGAGACCGTTGGAGTAATATCTGTCGAATGTCTCTGTAGAACTAGGTAGGTCACTCGGTTCCCCCGATTGGTTTTCATAAACAAACCACCTAGGATCAAAATAAAATAAATTATCAAGTGAGTCTCTTGCAAGGAAAATTGTTGTGATATCAAACAAGTTAATATGATTTTTTTTCAAATAGGCAATATAAAGTCAAATTTAAACAAGGCTTTTTTGAAGACAAAAATAATATTAAACATTTTAGCTTTGATTGCAGCTAATCAGAAATTTAAAACTCTGATGTTTTCTGATGAACCAAACGAATAATTTTCATTTTATTTATACTGAATGTTTTATACTAATTTTGAAAAATAAAATTAACTTATTTTTTTATAATGTTGTTGAAATATCTGGCATTTATTTAGTTAAATTAATATTGTTTTAAAAATGAATCATTGTGTAGAAAATTTTCTAAATGTTTTTATTTTTGCAATTGCATTTACAATTTTCTAAAATTAATTACCATGTAACTTGTGCAAATTTCATTTATACTTTCTTTTTAAGGTATCCGACACGTTTGACACTCAATTTTTAAAATAAATTCAAATTCATATGTTTTATGTATTTTTATGCTCACCAACACAATTAATAATAATAATAAGTGACAATTAATTTAAAAATGTGTAGGTGCATTTTGACGTTTTTCGCCTTTACGATAGACTTTCTAACTAAAAAAATATTTAAGATATATTTAAAACAACTATAAATAAATAAATCTTCATTTGATACCTAGAGAATAGACTACAATCATTTATCGCACCAATAAAAAGTTATGAGTTGTCGAAGCTGAGTTAAAGATTTTTATGTACTTTTTTCTACTATTTATGATCGTAAGTATTATAGTTTCTGTAATAATGCTTTAAATTACTAGTCTGTAGTCTATTTCCTAGATAATAGTATAATAAATATGCATACAAAATTTCAAAACATTCGGTTAAGTGCTTTTCGGGAAATATGGTTTGCCGAGAAGAAAATTTTCAAAAAATTCATTTTGCAGAAAATCAATTTAAAGTAAACAAACTGTATAGAGGAAACAACTGTCGCTTGTTATTAAAACTGTCATAACTTCCGTTATATTTTATGCCGTATAAATATCGAGATAGTGGATTCTTAAAAAATCTTCGCTATAATTTAAAATAATGAAAGAAAAATGTTAAATTTCATCAAAAATGGTCAATTCAACGTAGTCGGGTACCTTCAATTTTGAGATGCTCTTATAACAGTAGCACATTTTTCCAACTTTAACGTATAAAGTACAAGGATATTTTGCATTATTAAAAACAAATACCATTCTATATTTTTAGTTCTGAAACAAACGAATACAATTCATGT
Organism: Oedothorax gibbosus; assembly: GCA_019343175.1. Lineage (NCBI taxonomy): Eukaryota > Metazoa > Arthropoda > Arachnida > Araneae > Linyphiidae > Oedothorax > Oedothorax gibbosus. The sequence goes on from JAFNEN010000308.1 coordinate 146,948, forward strand.
TCAGAATTTTCATAATATAACAGCTAGTTTAGTTTTCGTCCCCTTAAATACAGCATAGAATTAAAAGTGATTTTGATTAAATTATCATTTAAATCCATCTTTTAGAAACTGACAAAGATATAAAAATAAGTTTAAGGGGGCTGAGTATCACAAAATCGATGAAAATATTGATTTTTATTTGCTGTCTTAAAATACTATTTAAACTTCTCAAGATTTCAAAATACTCTGAAATATATTTACACAAAATGTATACCTTTTATTTCAACTTCTCATCGAATGTTCCACTAGCATTTAATTCCTTAGATTGGTTTTGCTGAATTTGTAATGTTTGGAATTACACCAACACTTTAAATAGCTTAAATTCTAGTAAATGTTTATGGAAAGCTATAAATTTTACAATGTACAAAACGGTACATCGAATAGATTTAGTAATGGAATGGAGAACGTATTTGATAGATTTTTTTTAATAAGATAGTTTAAATATTGTACTTGTTTATAAAATTCAGGTATTTACTCATTAAAATATTTTCCCCGAAACTATGCATCGCTTCAAAATTAGGTTCCTGAAGTTATAAAGAATGAATTAATACAGCTTTTAAAATAATTTAATATGAAATAGAAGAAAATTTTAAAAATATGCGTCGTTTTTTTTTTTTTTAAATATTGCAATTTTTTTAAGGCAAACTAAATTTTGAGAAAAAATACTGTACCGAATTTCCTTAATAGTTTTACGTAGAGTACTACAAGTAAGTGAAACTAAACGATGATATTATTGTAATACTTACTATATAAAATTGTATTAAGAGCATTATAAAGCATTGAGTTGCCGTAATTAAAAAGTGTCGATGATTACAGCAATCAAAAACTTAAATTTTTTTTATTGCAATTAGGCATGCAAATAAAATGTGTCAAATGCACTAACAGTTAAACAAATGCGAATACCATTAGTTAATAATTTTTCAGCAGACTCGTTTTTAAGTTGCAAGTTAAAAATACACCTTAACATTTTTATGCGTTTTGACTTTTTTTTATAAATTTGTGAATTTCAATAGTAAATAATTGATAAACAATAAAAAAAATTGAAAAATTTGCTGTTTAAAATAGACTAAAAAATAATAATAAATGTTGTGCCTCAATTTTTAAAGCTGAATCTTTTTTATGAATAAATGAATTACTTTTCAATGAATTTTACTTTTAAAGAAAAAATTCTGAATATAATATCAAATTTATAAATAGATTTAATTCTTAAACTTTCGAACAAGTCCAAGTACTTTGGATTAAAGATAACCAAAATTTAGTAAAATAGTTAATTTGGTAGAAATGGTAAACAAGTTTAATTTGTCAAGCTGCACAATTACATATCATATATTTAATTACTAACATTTTTTTCTATAAATTTCATTTTCAAATAAATTATTCATTCTTCTATTATAAGTAGCACCTTTAGGTAAATATTTTGTCTCATGGATTAATTTTTTAGAAATGTCAATATAAAAATATCAATATAAATAGTAGTAAAAAACTTTTTTTGCAATGGAAAAATTACACTGCAATGAGCCAAGTACCTTTGGTCATCCACCTTAGGGTCTGGTGGCAGAGGCGGTAAATAGCCTTCTTCCTTCACAACCGGCGGGTTAATTTGCAGATCATCTTGAACATAAAACTGTCTCGATATATCCACTGTCCTAACACCTTGATTGGGAATCGGTGGCGGATTGCTTACAGGCGGGAAAGTCGCCAACACACATTCAGAAAACAACAGCAAACACCACCAAGACATCGCACTAACACTTTAAAACACCTTCTCTAGAAATGATGGTAGCCAAAATGTTTCTAATGTTACATATATATACCCATTTAGGCAGCCCGTTAGAAATTTTCAAGGATTGGCGCCAGGCGCTGGCATAAATGATTTATTTGGCACCCTCTTGTTCTGTGCTCAGGTACTGTGAAGGGATGCTTTTTTCTCGAGGGAAAAGAGGTTGCTGGAATGTAGGAGTCTTGGCGACGAAATTGGGTTTTGTTTTTGGACCATGATTTAGGTTGGTCAGCTAAAAGACCCAATCCTATTGGTGATATGAACCATTTTTGTTCTGAAAATATCGTTATTTTTATTTTCTATTCAATCTTGATCTTCAAGGGCTTCAGAGCAAAATTGGGATGAGTCAGAAGTAGACTTGAGTTATTACTGCTTTTATAGAACATTTTAAGGGGTGCCGGGTGGAGTAAGGTATGCAGAAAAGGACAATTGAAAATACTGGTTTTGAGATTGAAGGTATGTGTGTATCTTATAGCAGAGTGTTGTAAATATCTAAATTTTATACAATTTACATTTTTTCTATTTTTTATCAATAATATTCACCTTGCAAAATATTTAAGTAAATTTCTGGAAATCAAAATTTTTAGTATCAAAAATTTGATGCAAGGAAATTACATATTTAGAAACCAATATAGACTATCTAATAGCTGATGTATATTTCTCAAATATATTTCATGTAATTTTTTCTTAAATTTTTCAAATTCAATCTGACGTTCTCTATTAAGTGTTACATTTTGTAAAATATTTTGAAATAAAATTGAAAAAGAAGATCTTACGTTTCTTTAATTAGTTCCGTTACATTTTATAAAAAAAATGTATTACATCATTTAAATCGTTTCTATGCTATCTCGATTTACATTTGTTTGTAATGTGTCTAAAATTATACGACAGTTAGTCACAATATAAAATTGAATATAATAAAATTATGTAGAAAACCAACATTTAGGATTTATCCCAAACTTAATAATATTAAAACTCCCAAAACTTAAAATGTATCTATGCATTTATAAAACTAAGTCATTCTTTTGTTCAGTGGATCGTTTTTGTAAAACTAGTGCTGACAAAACTGATATTTACGTTCTAAATAATGAGATTTTGCATTTTGAGTCACTCTTATTGTTTTATTCTTGAAAGAAAGCATGAATGAAAGTGGATGACCTACTTTTCGTTATTGTTTAAAGCTCCTTTTTGTTTTTCTACGACTCAAAATGTGTATCATAAATATTTTCTATTTTGGAATTTATCTACATTTAACGTATGAAGCACACATAAATAAATATCAATTTTTGAATAATCTCAATTTTCTATCTTAAGGATTTTGTTAAGAATGTTAAAATTAAACAACATAAAAGTAAATATAATTTTTAATGTACTATTCCATGAAACGTTTTTGGTTATCTTATTTTAAAATTGAAAGGAATAATATAAACCTATACAGAAATTTTGAGAATTTTTTCCTTTTGACTAATTTTTTTTGTATTTATTTTGAAAATTTTATCTATATAACTGTAAGTAATAGTATTTTGTAGATGTTATACACACTTCTGCTTAAAATTATTTGCGTAATGAAATAAGTTATGTTCTAATAACTACTTTTGTGAACGTCTGTTTTGAGAAAATAAAAGTTCTATAGCTTAAAGGATAAATTAAGTCCTTTCAGAAATATGATGTAACTTAGTTTGTTCAGTAAACTAAATTTGAATACCAAAGCTAAAGTTATTTAACTGTTTTTTATGATATATTTTGTAAACATTCAAATTTCCTATTTATCACATCAAAAAACACTTGTGCACTTTTAGTATATACTAAATTCAAACAATATTCTTCAGATAAATTATCTTACTAACACCGTAAGGTGAATAGCACCATAAAAGGAATGATAAAAAAAGTAACTTTTTTTATAAAACAAGCAGTGACGAATTTATTTAGGTTACTAGTTAGATGCTAGCTTAGATGTGAACGTCAAATCTGTACTCGGTTTAAAAACATAAAGCACAGATTATCTCTGTTATAGCTATAATAAATCATTAGAAAATTACGATTGGAATTTTTTAAATTGCCCATACCTAAAAAATGCATTCTTTTATCAGATATTTTTTCTTCAATTCTTCCCGAATAAAAGAGAATACTCGCCAACACTTTCACCCCTAACACCGGATGCCGATTTCTGGCGTTTTGCATACGATTCCAGTCGAAGTAAATATCAACGATTGTGCATAATCTGTCAAGATTTAAATTTTTATTAGGAACAATAAAAACAGCAGCGGCCTTGAAGGAACAATAAGGCTTTGTGGGAGAAGAAATATTAATATGAAAGTGAATAAATTCCCCCTAAATAAGGGCAGGAAGAGCTGGCGAGGAGTTAAAGGGCCGTAGAATGTTGTGTTCTTTTTTCCCCCTCGTTTAGATAAAACAAGAAGTTCTAAAAGAACTTAAATATCCTACTTTTCTTTACTTAAATACTTACTGAAATTTTTTTATCGGGAAATCAGTAGGTATTTAGAAGTAAATGTCATCTGACAGTCTGACAAAAAGTATGTTGGGTCTCTGAGGTCATATTTTGTTTAAAAAAAATTTGAGACTGAAGAGCCCAGCAGCTAAGGCACTTGCCTTGCATGCAAAAAGGTTCAAGTTCGGAACGTGACATTGCCATAATAACTGTAATCGCCACGTATAAATAATATAAAGCCCTTGGGCAGCTATATTGAACGATAATTCAACGCAACGGAATTGAAAAAAAAGTTGCTGAAACTATCAAAAATAAGGCTTTTATACATTTCATTGTAACATCGGACACGAGTTGAAAATAGCTCAAACGAAATACAAGTTTAAACAAAAAGTTAGAGGATTTTATCCTCCAAGTATTCTCCAAAAATACCTAATCTCCAATTGAAGGCATCCAATTACTCGAAATGCTGAAAGTCGAATACAGTTGAAACTGTACTAAACCCAAGCATGTTTTTTATTTCTCAGACGTAATGCTATAAAATTGCCATTTCTGGTTACTTATTCTCAAATGAAAAAAAAAAAGTTTTTTTCAAGCCCACCTTAATCATTTTATAAGTAGATTACTAATTATATTTTTGTTTAAAATACAATAGAACATTAAAATTGATAAACATTGAAGTTTCCATTTTTATTACACATGTTTATTATTTTATTGTAAGCATTTTGAATATATTCTAGGCTTTTTCCAGATAATACTTCTAGAAAAAAAAACCCGTAACAATTCTTTGCAAAGGATGTTATCGTTACAAGTTACTTTAAAAATGTGATATATTTTATGTAGATTTATGATGGGATAAATTTTCAAATGTTTTTAGTATTTTATTAAATATCTTAAGATCTCACTTATCTTACAAAACTATCTTGCAAACTCTTGATACTTTTAATGTGTTAGTTAAACAAGTTGCCATAAAGAAGTGAATATGTCTCTTTTGGTCTAAAAGCATGCATTCTACTTTTTAATTCAATACCTTTTATATCCACTGAAATATTCCGTGTACAATGAATAAACGTAACTCGTTACATATTGAGTTTTTGTATTGTCCATTTTAAAGAAACTTTATACATATTTTTGTAAAAATTTCTTATAGAAACTATTTCTGAAGATAAAAAAAGGAAGATCATTGTAACAGGATAATACACATCGACTTCGAGAAAATCTCTTAAAATGTGACTTAACTCAACCTTTTAGATAAATCCTTACACCCGTAAGTTAATAAGTTCAATTAACAAACTCTACACACACGTACGCATTTTCCCAAACTCATTGCTTTCCGGGCACCAGACAATCTATTGCTGTCATAAAAAAAGACATCATCGCTTTATGGCGATGTTCAGGACTTATTAACAGCCATTCCCTCTCAGTTAATGTGATTATTCATCTTTATGTTAGCTGATCCATGGGATCACTTGAATTATGTATCGGATCTATCTGGGATATATGAATTGAAAAGGTGCCAAGTTCATAGACGAATTTCCTGACTCGTCCTTTTCTTCGATAATTCTATGGAAGAGGAGGCATACATGGAAATATTTCTGAAGGACTTGACTCCTTCTTACAATCAGTGATCATTATTTTCTTTTTTAGGACATCTATTTACTGCTAAATTTGTTTACGATTGGTTGGAGACGACGCGAGGGGAATGTGATATTTTCATCTTGTTTCGGTATTTTCGTGGCCTTAGATTTTCTTCGGTTTGGTATTGGAAGTTCTTGTTGTTTTCGCCAGGATAATTCATTCATTTTTGTGCAGAGACTATTGTCGAACTTCATACTCATGCGTAGCATTTGTTTCATTTTTCCATTAGCTTTTTGATGTAAAAAGCCGTGACTCTTAAATCCATAACTTTATCTCCTTTTATGATTTTGAACGTCAGGTAACTTTTATAATCCTTTTTCAAAGTACATGTAACTTGTCTGCCGTAATTAAGTTGTTAGATTTTGTGCCATGTTTCGCTCATTTGCAACACATTATTTAAGCTTAACTATCTAGGAATCTAGGCATCTTCCTACCTCTTATAGCTGTAGATGGTAAAAATCTTCATAAACTGCCAAAAATTTAAAATCCTCAAATTTGAAGTAAATGTCTATGGCTCTGTTTTATTTCCATCAATGTTTACTCGAGTTTCAAATTATAGGACTTTCAGGATCACCAAGATATTAACACAAAAAAGTATTTTGTATTTTCTAGATTTCGATATATTATTAGAAACTAGTACACACAGAAAAAACTAATGCTGACTTTCAATAGAAAAAAATGCATTTTCCCAGTTATTATACTTTATGTTTAAACAATTCAATAATTGTGTAGAAAGCGCAGCACGCATGTATTCTTCCGAAATGTAGTTCAGCATCCGCTCTTTAATGTTTCGGATAATTATATAAACTGTACTGCACTCTAAAATGAATGTTATTATTTTGTTACACATATTTTAGAAAATAATATATTTTACGGTTCTTCTGTCAATTGTACATGGACATAATTATCCTCTACTCTTGCAATCGTCATTTATGTTGGAACAACATAAATTTCTGTTGGTATGTCATTAATACAATTCTTATATTGAAACAGATCAATAATGTAAAGTTACTATTTATACACAACACTTGTGTTCCTATTATGCTGTTTGAACACAAGTTTTTTTTCTGAGTGTATATGCTTTAAAAATATTTTCGTAAATATGATATGAAATCTTTTCATGTTTAACATTCCATTTCAGCTTGCTATTCGTACAGCGACGCACAGGATTGTCATTTTAAAGAAGGGACTTACTACAACCGCACCTGTTTCGATGGAAACTACTCATTGGCTCACAATCTCAGCTTCCTCATCAAAAACATGACCAAAAAGCCGCCTGCTGACGAATATTTTATGTAAGTATGATCAAATATTTACAAATAGTTCTGGCGATTTGCACCTTCTAACAAGACTCGAGGTTTCAATCAAGTCTTCCCCGGAATTCAAATCCAGTCCCCCCCCCCCCCCCCCCTTCGCTGTAGTTCAGAGTTCTAACCAATACACAACAGGGTTGTGGAGCCTTGCACGAGGTGTAGCCAAGAAAGTCTGAATAGTACCCCGTTTAGAGTGAGACTGTGGCTCTGAATTTTGTCACCCTTCGCCTTTAACTTTATTGCAGTATGACTATGATTCAACTCATTCAAGGGTTACATGAAAGAACTGATATTAGTTTAACTAAAGAAAAGATGCCAAATATGTACTAACTAGAAGATATTTAATCAAATGCATTTTTTATTTTTATAAACTATAGTAAATCATTGAAATCCGAAGTTAGGAGATTCTTAACCATGATTTAGAAATTCTAGGCTTCTAGGCTATGCGTAAGTCATGTTCTAAAAACTTCTTAAAAATGAAGCCTGCAAGTTCATACAAATAAGTACAGTATACATGAAAAATGATACAAATGTAATATACAAATGACAAACTAATACAAGTAGGACAATGATCCAAATATATAAAAAAATGCATAATTGTAAAGATGCATAGACGTGTGTATACTTAGTCAAAGTGTTTACGTATCTGTCTGATATGCGGGTCTAATCTTTGTCATTATTTGTTTAGTTTGTTACTAAAAAAACGATCACGAGGCCGATTTTTTTGTCTCAATCACTCCAGTGATTTATTGAATAAGCTAAAACATTCTTATTATTGTTCCTGTTACCATTATAGTTATCGTGTATTTGCAGTAATTACGTACTTGGCCAATCTTCTGGCATCGAAGAAACTGGCGGGATCCGGTGGACTCTTGCACTGTGTCTGGTCATCGCTTGGGTCATAGTGTTCCTCTGTCTCAGCAAAGGAGTACAGTCTTCGGGAAAGGTAACTGCTATTTCATACCCGATTTGGTAATTTACGGTACTAAGTTTACGGAATTTTCAACGGATTTCTTTTTTTTGGTTGTAATTTATACTCTTTTAATAATTTATTGAGTTTAAATGCTGAATTACGCTTTTTTAAAAACCTAAATGGAATTTTTTTTCTAAAATTTAACTTACATTTCTAAATTTCTCAAAGTTTGGTGCTGCCATCTGTATGCTATTCAGTGACCTTTTTCCAATCCCGCTATATTTTCATTCAGTTTATTTATATTTTTTAAGTAGTGTGTTACTTATATTACTTGAAGCATTTTTTATATCGCTGTAGTAACGTTTTCTATTCCGTACAACACGTTTTTTATATGGGCTACTATTATTATACGGCGATTCTTACACTTTATAAGAGTAAATACATAGTGCATTCTATATGGGTCAATACACAATGCATGCTATATGGGTAAAATCATAAAGCATTACACGTGGATATATATTTATTGCATCCTTATAAATATAACTATATTATAACTTTATGAATATAACCATATTGCATCTTTATGAACATCACCCTTCTACACAACACAGGGATATATCCAATAGTAAAACCCGTTTGTATACCCGTATCCCGTATATATCTGCGTACTTATATATGCATCCTAAATTGTCCACACTCCACATGACAAGTCGAAATGCCTCTTTAACTCATAAACACAAAACTTATTTTACTCATTGGTGACCTCCCTCTTAGGTGGTGTACTTCACCGCCCTTTTCCCGTACGTGGTGCTGGTGATCCTGTTCTTCCGTGGGGTGACGCTGCCCGGTGCGAAGGAAGGGATCCTCTTCTACGTCACGCCCACCTGGAGTAGGCTGGCCACCGCACAAGTAAGCAGTTTAGTAGGATGGACATTTAGCTGAAACTCCCGAAACTGCCATCAAGAGTGATGTTTTAAAAAGGAATTCCAGTTTACATTTTGCATTTGCTTTTGTAATTGTATGACTTTTGAAAAAAGTTCTTTTTCATTATCGTTATTCCACTCTACAAAAAAATATCTGAAACTTCCGTATTACAAAAGTAAAGCTCTGTGAAAAATTTACAATTTCATATTAAGACGGTATTAAATGTAGTTGCATTTTAGTTCGTTATTACTTCATTTTGACAACAACCTTATGCAATAAATTTGCATAAGTTTGTAAGTTTCGCCTTCATAATAGAAAAGTAATACCAACTTAAATAATTTCTGTCAGCCCTTAACTTTTTATATGTAGAAATGTTTAACTAAGAATATCGTATGTAGTGCACCAACTCAAAAGAGGAATCTTTTTGGTTTCAAATTCGAGAATTTAACTTCAAATGCTTGTAACTTATCATTTATTCAATCAAAAAAATTAATTAATTCCCTTTGACAATTCATTGCCTAAAAAGTTGAAATATTGAATCCACGTTGCATAATGTATTTTGTGGTAAGACAAAGACATTTATTCAATTTTTATTTTCACCAGTCACATCTAGGAAAGTTCTTACATATTTTATAAACTAAATTATGAGCTAAAGATCTAGTAAGAATACCAACCTAAGTTACATATGATAAGCCTTTGCATGCAGTTTTTAATTTTTTTTAATAATACACATATTGTTATAGTTAAGATATTGCACTATTTTAAGTTAACTCCATTTTTTTTAAGGTTTGGGGTGACGCTGCAGTCCAGATCTTCTTTGCTTTGAGTCCTGCGTGGGGTGGTCTCATAACACTATCATCATACAACAAGTTCCACAACAACTGTTACAAGTACGTAAATTAACCTATTTTATAATTTCTAAGTAATTAATATTATTTAAAGAACTTACTGTCCTCAATTATATTGAAAAACTTAAGTCCACCAAAACATTCCATATATACGTTCCAATAACTTCTTCATTTCCATTTCTAGGGACTCCCTGATCGTGTCCGTGAGCAATGTGCTGACGTCAATCTTCGCCGGGTTTGTCATCTTCTCCGTAATCGGGTACCTGGCCCACGAATTGGGGGTCGAAGTGGACAAAGTTGTGGACCAAGGTGCTGGACTGGCCTTCATCGTGTACCCTGAGGTTGTGGCTCGTCTGCCTGTTGCACCCTTATGGGCCTTCCTGTTCTTCTTCATGCTGCTCACACTGGGTCTCGACAGCCAGGTAAGAAGTTAAAAATGTTTTTGCACATCAGATTTAAGTAGAACGTTTGAATAGCTATGATACAGTGTCCGGACTTGATTTGGCGATTTGCGTTACGTTGCCAAGCAGCGAAAATGCCCACATGTGGTAGACATTCCCCTTTTATTTCATACAACTCGATAGGTATAGCAAGCCTACGTTAAATTTTCAAGCTCACCAAAAGTCACCAATGATTTTACAAAAATTGTCTACATCATTATAAATTGTAGAAGTTGTCCATTATTTTACTTAAAAAAACCCGCTCCATTGAAATATGTAAATTTCGGTTCTAAATCCGAAAATGCAAAAGAATAATATAACCAATATGGACATATTACGTTCGAGTTCTTAATCAACTAACCTTTGACAAGTTCTTTAATTTGTGTAAATTTTTTTCAGTTTGCTCTCTTGGAGACAGTGACAACCGCTATTCTGGATCGCTTTCCATCGCTGCGAGAGAAGAAAACTTGGGTCGTGTTTTTCCTGAGCGTTCTTGGATACGTCGGAGGCATCATTTTCACCACCAACGTAAGTACATTCTGACAAAATACCTGGCTGAAATCAAAAGATTGATGTTTTTACAGTTTTTATACTGTTCCTTACAAGAAACAAAAAGATTATTTTTTTGTTAAAAGTAAATAAGTAAAGTATATTTTAACATTGTTTAATATATTAAAAATGTATAGGTAAGGGAATGAATCATTTAGAGACCCATTAATTATTTAAAAAAACAATTATGCAATTTTGAAAAATAAACAATATTTTAAACCATTGATAATACCTTTATATAAGATAATTTGTTTATTTTTTTATAAATGCGCGTTAAAGTTTAAAAAACTTGCAAGGAGAGCATGAAGGTTTAAGTATAGGGTATTTAAACCTATGTTTCTGTCTGTAAATTGTGATTATTTAAGGTTTTAGAAGTTATGCTTAATAAAGTTTGACACATTTTAAACTTATCAACAAAACAACTAATTTAAAAATAAACCGAAAATATATAACACAGACATCTTTCCCCCTTCTACAGAGAATGACCCATATCAAACTTGCATTGTCTTTTATTTCACTTTTTGATTTTGCAATTGAATTAGAGATGCTTAAATTTGTAAATGTATGCCTCAACTATTTTACAGGCTGGAGTTTATTGGTTGCAATTGTTTGACAAATACGCTGCTAACTTTTCGGTCTTGATCATTGCAATTTGTGAATGTCTTCTCATATCCTGGAATTACGGTAAAAATTTATGAATTTGGTTTTACAATCTTTCTGTAGAGTTCTATACAGTTACTTTACAGTACAGTACTTTCTATACAGTTTTTATTGTTTAGATTTTTTAAACAAAGTGTTATGTTTGGGGCCCGATACTGGCTTCAGTACGATGAAATCCCCATTCATAATATCGCTGACAAAAATATAGCTAATTAAAAATTTAATTTACATTTCGCTAAATTATAATATGTTGAACTTTAAACTATGATGTACTCAATGTGAACAAATCAAACAAAATTGAAACGAAATATCTAATCTTTATTTAATTAGTAAAGTCTGGGATAAAGTCTGGGCTTAACTGGTCTACTTGGTCTACTAGCCCTGGTTATGGTCCATATTTATTATTAACTGATGTTATTTAAGTATTTTAACCAATTGTCCAATAGCAAAGTATTCTAGTGAATAAGTGCTAAACCAATCATCCAAATTTAAAATAATAATTCATAAATTATTTGGATAAATACATTTCTTCCCTGTATTTCTGTAATTAATATTTTAAATATGAAATGATTTCTTAGGTGCCGAAAGATTCTTGGGAGACATTGAGAAAATGATCGGTGTCCAGCCGCACTTTTGGACAGTATTCTGGTCAATCATGTGGAGGATACTAACACCGGCAACGTTGGTGGTAAGTTTAAAAATTTCTGAATAAATTGATGTAAAACTTAATTTTTATGCTTATTTATATATTGAATAATAGGCTGCTGTTTACTTATTCATTTTGGTCCTGGGAAACATAATCAGTAAGGCGCTTGCCTTGTGTACCAAAGATCCCAGATTCGGGCACAGGCATTGTCGATATATTTGCCGACATTTATACGGTCTGTGCAGCTAAAAAGTCTGACTAATACTCCGTGTAGAGGAAGTGCACGTTAACTTAATAAAATTAAGACTTTTCTAGGGTTGTTGAAGTTAAACATTTTCACCACCTATTCAAACAGTAATTGTTTTGCTGTACACTCAAAGCTAAGATGTCAGCTTAATACAAAGATTTAATTGTTCCTTGACAATTCCAAGGACACCGCATGTATGGGGGAAAGAATTCATCTCTTTCCGTCTACTTCTTGACATTTAACGTTGTTGGACTTGTTTGTAAAATTTAACAAAGTTAAATTAACCATCTGATTGATAAGTAAATTTGCTGAAGTGTATTGTTTTCGCTGCATAAGTTTAATATTTAAATTTTTTAGTAAAAATTTAATTTTATTTAAGTCTTATGAAACTTTTATTTCTATAGAAAAAAAATACTGAATAATACTTGAAATTTTAGAATTAAACTGGATTAAAATAATTAAACTTCAAGTGTTTTGCTAGGAAACCTGATATTAAACTGGTGGTTTTATGTCTGCATCCCGCAGAGGGTTCATCTGTCAATATTGTAGCGTTATTATATATTTTCCTGTTTCCCTTCCAAACATGTAACTGTCGTTGTTCATTTTTTTTATATTTTGAACTCTGCCTGGGTTTGGGGAACCTGCCATTACCTCTGTTTTTTCAATTTGACGTCTTTGTGTCCTAGTTCATCTTGGTATTCAATTGGATCGAGTACACGCCTGCCAGCAGCGGCCACTACGTGTACCCAGCGTGGGCCAACACCGTTGGTTGGATCATCGCGTTTTTCCCTGTCTTCGTCATTGTCGCCATGATGCTCTACAAGATCGCCACCACTTCCAAGAGACCCTTCAGAGAAGTGAGTAAATTTCGTCTATCTTTGAAACTCACCTGCAGTCCCTGGACAAATTATTAGACGCACTGTATTTTTTTTTTAGTAATTTTATGTTTCTTGAGAGTTTTTATGCAATAATGGTATATTTAAACTACAATATTATTGATTTTTATTTAAAAGAATTGTTGTAGACTACATACTTGTATTTATTTTAAGATAATTATGATTAATTATGATTAAGATTAATTTATATTAATTATTTATTATAAGATTATTTATGTGTGGAATCATAATCCTCAAATGCAGGAGACAGTACAGTCTTGCATTGATAGCATGTCGCGCAGAATTAAAGCTTTGATAGCGGCTAAAGGTGGCTCAACTAAATATTGACTTTTACTAACATTAATTTCACTTTTCTTTAAAACTTAATAAATTTATGCTTTTTCTAAATTAATGCTGTTTTATTTATGTCAAATAAATCGGTAATTGATTGGATAATATTAAAAAAAATCAATTTAAAATAATAAAACGGTACAATATCACCCGGTAATTAATATTTTACATGAAATCTTGCAGTGCGCCTATTAATTTGTCCAGGGACTGTACTATAGGACCAATGTATGTTGACTCCGTCGTCTCCCAAATCCTGAGGCAAATATCGTCAACATCACTCATGTACCTCTAGTTAGACGTTAATTCAACAAAACCTGCGAAACATGAGGGCCTCGTTGTCAGGTTACGATAGTTTACAGATGCCTGCTCAGGTGTCGTTTAAAATTACGACAGGTTCAAAATTACGATGCTGGTCGCCAATAGTTCGAGATTTAGCTCTCGCATCATTACTTTAAACTAAGCCAATCTTTGTGGATACATTTCACAAATTGTTTTAATGTTTTGTATGAACATTGTTATGAAGCATGTGAATGAAATATATACACTGCTCAAAACAATTCAAAGGGGATCACTTTTCGTACTTTTGTTAACCCTTTCAGTCCCAACTTTTTATTTTGTATTTTAAAAATCTAAAATTTGTGAAATAAATTCATTATGCACCTAGACTGAAATGGTAAAAGACAGGGGAAAATAATCTTAATTTTTTAACTAAAATTTAAGGGTGTAGATACTATATAGAGTTAACATAACTGCATTGTATATTTAAAAACTTTTTTTTTTTACTTTTCAGAAAATCCGCCTACTGATGCAGCCAACCGACGAATGGGGACCACCGCCAAAGCTGGCCACCTTCAAGACCGGCGATCCAGCCGAAGACGCGGGCTCAGAATACATCCGTAAGAACTCTTTCGACAATCCATCCTTCAATGTCACCTACACTTTCGAGACAGCCATATGATAGTGAGACACACACCACCGAAGACATCCTAAACATTACCACAAACCAATATATCCCACCATGTACCAAGGTATATCTATTTTGGGATGATACGTGCTAGTTAGACCTTATTTCTTCTGTGAGGGAAAGGTCTTTAACATGTGGCTCTTAGGGCTTGAACTGAACAGATTGTACCAGAATCTCGTATTGTACATACTTAGTGGCACTTTTGAACTGATAGCCATTGCTTTGTAAAACAATTGTATAGTTCATGGTACTGTGCATCATTCATAAGCTGATCAGCATGGTATCTCAATTGAATAGTTTGTGGTATTGTAGATTTAATGAGATGATCGCCATGGTAACTTAATGTATAGTATATAACGCTGCAGAAATATTGAGCTAAGTATGATAGCCATGGTTATGGTATCTTTGGCCATGGAGCTATGGTATTTGCAGTATGTATTTCAAAAAGTATTGTACAGAGTACTGCAGCATTAATAAGCAGATAACCATGGTATCTTAAAATATATAGTTTTATGGTACTGCAGCGTTTATGAGCTGATCACCTATCGTACGATTTAGTCTAACAGATAGAAGTACTCTACAATGAACACTGATATTAATTGTAGACGTTGCGATGGTGTGGTTGTATTTAATATTAGGCTTGTCAGTATCATAATGTAAAAAAGAGATTTTGTTTCTTCCAGGAGAGATGGAGATTGAGTATTAAACATTAATTGACAAAAGAGAGATTGTGGATAACACAACCGTATTTTTGGAAAAGAAAGGGCTGGCTAAGCAAGCAGTATACTGTAACAAAAAAAATGTCTAAGATGTGTGTTGTAACTAGATAGGAACGTTGTGATACCGATTGCGAAGCGATGCGATACATCTGATTTAAAACTATTTAATCGATATTAACGTAGCACTATATAGAAAGTTGGGAGAACTTCAAGAACATGCAGTTGCAAATCATAAAAAAATAGTTTTTTTTAAAAACCTCTTTAAGATTTTAATTAATAAATTAATTCCTAATAAATAATATTGAATTTAAAGCAAGGGATCTATGCAACGGTAGCAAAATATTTATTTCTAAACCTACTTTGTTTGTGTGATAAAGTGAAAGGATAAAAAAAGTAATCTGATGGAAGAACTTAAAACAAATCTTCCCTAAATTTAGAATATATTATTTAAATTTCAAAATCACACAATATTACTGAACTTTTTTATTGGATACTTAAAGTATAGAATGGAGAGCATTGTAATTTATTCGCTTCGGATGCATCGCAACGTTCCAATGTGTACCATGTTTAGATGTAGATTTGAAAAAGATGTCGTTTGGTAGTTTGTTCAGTTGTTTATTTTCGTTAAATCTTTTGTTTAGTTTCAAAGATATGTGTGGTTAAAAAAGGAAGAGTTTGTGAATTGTTGAATTTGTTTTATGTACAGAAAATTGCATTCCTATTTTTGTTATGAAATTTTACGGGAATTATGTTTTAAATGTGTAAATATCATAAATATATTTTATATTTGAGTTATATGAGGCTTACAACGCCCTGAAACTTATGATAGATATGCATTGTTATTAGTTAATTTTTATCAGAAACATTTTTAAGCACAATTCAGGATTACAAAAAAAATACGATATGTTTGAAAGATATTTAAGCATTTACTTGTGTTTATGTTTTTAAGACTCTATTTTTGGTTTTACTAAGTAACAATTAAAAATGTTATAAAGATATAATTACGATTGTTATAAATATAGCTGTGATTAAAAATTGTTGCATTTTTCAAATTTTATTGCTTATTTTTTTCTGTATTAACTGAATTCATTTCATTTATTTGAAAATAAGTTATTAAAATAAAAAGGAAATCAAGTATTGCTAGAAGTTTTCTTTGATATTTTATTTCATTTTATCAATGTTTTTTTTTAAATAAGGAAATTGCATCTTAGTATAAATATAAAATAAACTTTATAATACTTTAAGTGGATGAATGCTGCGTTAATCATTTCAAAGGAAATGTTTATCTATAATTCGCATTTAATTTTTGATACCACTGGCGAGAGCAATTTGACATGATTTAAAAATTAAATATCATTACACAATACTACATTACACTATTTTTAAGAATAGTAAGATAACTTTTTTTTCTGTATAATTGTAATTAAAGGTCGTAGTTCCTCAAACATCGTTGCATTTTTGGAATTTTACACAATAGTTAAATTCGCACCTTGCTACAAAGTTAAAAAAAACTTAAACAAAATAAGTTAAAGAATAACTGTTTAATTACGAATATCAAACTAATTTTGCTTTAGAATTGAAAGGATTACATAGAATATACTTTAAAAAATTAAATCCAGTTTTCAATATGTTTTCGTGTTTTTAACTATATGGTGTTTTTAAATTACTCTTAAATATTTCTGTGTTCGTAAGTTTAGTACTGCACCCAAGTTTTCTAAGTTTAGAGCAGTTTTATTAGTTGCACAACCTTTGCATACTTTTAGATTGAAATGAAGTATTTAAACATAATTTAAACCAAATTTGACCTACGATATTTAGATTTAAAAAAAACTAAGTAAACAAAAAGTTTAGCAAATTTGAATAATATATTTTATGAGTTTCTTAATGTTTTCATTGTTCTTGAAATCCTGACATTAGTATTTCCAAACTTTATAATGAATATAGAATTTTCAAGAATTTGGCACTTAAAATCAATGTTTTAAGAAACTATACATAATTACTAAAAAATAATCTTATTAATGAACACAGTGTGTATTACAATCAATATCGGAGCTTTCAAAAATTTTCTTGCCAAATTTATAGAATTGTGAGCTTTGAAATATATTTTCGAATATGAACTGATCAAACAGGATTTCTTTCTTGAAATGTTTATTTTATACATCCTATGTATTAATATTTAATTTTCATAATTAAAACTCCTAATTAGTTCAAAATATCGTGTATCATTTCGATATAAAATCTAACAAGGCAGTATCCTATCGAATATCGATGGTTATCATACGTTATTATGCGCTTTTAGGAGAGCTTATGATCCTTTTACTAAAAAATGTGCTTCCTCAAAATTATTCATATTTTTTTTCAAAATATTTTGTTAGTTTTTAAAAGATAATTTATATTTGCTCAAGTGTTTCGAGATTTAAAACTTACTTGCATTCCAATTAAAATAGTTCATTTAAAATATTCTGAAAGTTCAGTAAACAATTTCATTAAATTTCCCCATAATTATTGTGTACTTGAATCTAAGGTACTGAAATATAATATTAAAATACTATTGCAAAAACTAGAAAATACTAATATTAATTTTTGTTCAGAATAGTCGCTATAGCCAAGCGCATTTAGTTGGGAAAACATCTATAGAAAAGAGCTATGCAATGACAAAAAAAATCATAAAATTTAAAGTTAATTCGTCATTTTTATGATATTTAGTAATGTAAATTTTAGTGCTGAAAATAAAATGTGATCAGAAAAGAATCACAAACTAGAACAAAATTTAATTTATACCCTACTAATAAAGTATTACTTAAAATGACATAATCCCTATGAAAATAAAATAGTAAAATGTTTTAATAGAAGTGACAAAAGTATAATTAAAAATTAATGTACAGAAAATGATACGAATTACAAAAATAGAAATTTAGTATGTCAAGTTTCAAATAGATAAGAGTATTTGTTTGATTGAATGCTATTTGTTTGACAATAGTTTTAAAAAATCTAAGAAATATTTAACCTAACATTTAAGTAAGAACATTCGTAAGGGTTTTAAAAAACGGAGTAATTTTCTTAATTGTAGCTGGATTTTCATAAGGTAGAGCATTACTGTACTCTTTTCCCTCTTAAAACCTATAGTCTTTTAAAGACAAAATAAATTTAGAAATAAAATTATCAGAAAAACTTGTTTCTAAAGTTAAGTATAAAAAATCTTCTTAAAACATTAAATTAATCTATAAAAATAAAACTAGATACATACTACAAATATCTAAAAATCATCTACAACACAAACAGTAGAGATAACTTTGAATTTATATTTTTATATACAGTACAATTTAAAAGACTCATTCTAAATATATAGAAATGACTTATATGGTTTTAAACGCGTAATATTAATGTTGTAGCATTCTCGTCATAAATAAAAAAATGTTTTGAATAAAATATAATACGATTTATTATAAAAAATAAAACAGAAAATATAATTAACAAGCATTAAAAAGGAAATATTAAATATGAAGTTTATAAAATACATCAACTTTTTTTAAAAATGTATTCAAAACAGTGTGAAAAATATGGAATAAATAGAAATGTTATTTATTGTTTTAAAGTTGGTTTATATATTTATTTTAAATTCTTTTAATATTTATAACTTTATCTCCTTTCTGGTTAGATTGCATTAATATAATAGTTACATTTAAATTATAATGTAAAACATGTCATTTTGTGTGAAGCATATAGTGTAACATTATTGAAAAGAATAAACATTTTGTTTATTTCTTGTTTCTTGATATGTAGATATAACTATATTGATATTTAAACATATAAATTACTCATTGACAAATTTATTCCTTAAATAAGCCTGGCTGAGTTTTCTTCACAGGTTTTTAATATTTCAGAGAGATAGAGAGTTTAAGCGGATACAATGACTTTATAAGGAAAAATAATATTTGAATAAGAGTTGCGAATCATCTATCAATGCAATAATAATCATAAAAACTAATGTAAATCATATTTGAATACTTTTTTTTATTGTTCAGGGAAAAATGGAGGCTCTATTTTAGCTATTTTAAAAGAGTATAATATTTTTCTTGAATAATTGGGGGAAAAACTAGTATTATAGTAAAATATTACAGATTAAATTTATTAACTCCTTTATATTCTTTATGTAAAATAAATATTTAATTTTGCTGATTAAGATAGTTTACAAGTTATGTTCAGTCTGTTTTTGTATATTTTAAAATATTGCTTGAGTAATATTTTTGTAATACTTAAAAACCTTTTTAAAAAACAATTTTACAAATTGTTTTTTTACATATTTTTATGAAAAAAAATATCATATAGACACAAACATATTAAGAGAGACTGTGGTAATAATTAAATGGGTTATAAACGATTCAGTCAAAAATTCCTCTAAAAATATACTTCGACAATTTTAATAAAAAATTCTACAAGAACTAAAATAGCCAGTTTAACTGTTACTTTAATACTTACTAAAATTCTTATAGAAATACGAGTTGGTTTGTAACAGAACAAGAGGGCTACTGGCGACGAAACTCGAAAATTTCAACCCAACAAATTGTAAACCCAAAAGCTGTTATTTAATGTATTCTGGGAAAGAAATTCAAAACTAAGTGTTAAAACGCGTCATTTTATATACAGAGCACGGAGTTAAATGATGGATACCGTAAATAGCACTTGTCCTAATTTCTTTTCTGAAAGGCCCGAGGCCTCATCGCACGTGGAAACTCTTATGCGTGGGAGAAAATAAAAACCCAACTCATTTTAATCGTTTTGGTTTTGTCACGCTAGAGCTACATTCATATAAATCGCGGAATTCTTAATCGTGGAAGGTGTAGGCTCGTCACCTGACTGTGGTTCTAAATTACGAAGCCCGTCGCCAATAGCCCTCGTGTAGCTCTAGTGCGACGATAATTCAAACTAACTTAACCTTAATCGTGGTCTAGGGACGAGGGCAACATCTGGACATGTACCCAATGCAACTTTATGGAAACACCGTACGCTGTTTCATGACTTTTAATCGTGAAAACCTGAATTTGCACCAGTGTCATATACTTGGAGTTATTTATAAGCAATTTTGAATTTTTTTTTGTGTGTATAAAGATGCTGATCTCCGTTGCATTACACCTTTAAGAAAACACACGGCAATAAGGGCCTTTGATCGTTTAGGTACAAAATCTGAATATATAAATGGTCTGCATGCTGAGAACAATAATTGCAAAACTTATAGATCATGCCGTTAGTAAAAATTTAAGATATAAAAATTATTTTGTTACTTTGTTTATTTCTAGTTAAATCCGTTTGACGGCACTCTTGTAATTTCAGGAAATATATTATATAATTGGATTTATAAATAATTAAAATTATTTTTTGAATAAAAATCTATTAAAAAATTATCTCTCATAATCGACATTTTAAATAAAAAAGTATGTTATAAATCCTTATTTCATTTACTTGCAACACACATTTTTTTTAGTTGGAGAAAAAAGCATATTAATTTATTAATTTTTAAAGGTTAAATTTATTTATAAGTTTATTTTTAAAAAACATTTAATTTTTTTTTTTTGAGATTCCCAATGCATTTTGATATTATAACCATGTAACTTAAGATGTCTATCAGATAAAATCACACATTTTATCCAAAACTAAAATAATATTTAAAATGACTTTTTCAAATTTATATATGAAAAACAATTATTTTCCCATGTAAACATAAATACACAGATAAAAAAAAGCTGCAAATTTATATTTAGTTCTTCACACAAATAAATGTAGTATATAATGCCGAAACAAGTCATATGACTTTTTTACACAACATAAATTATGATCCTAAAAACATTAAACCAAAACACTCTTTTGCAACCACCAAAAGTCCCCTAAACTGACGTCATCCAAATCGGCGCATGCGCCAAATCTTTCAACGAAAAGAAAACAAAAAAGTTCTGGCGGATGCGGTTCAAGTGTTCTTAGTGTTCTTTTACAGACGATTATGATTTGAAAGGAACACATCAATGTATATATCTTCCCACATTGTTTGTAAGAAATACTAATTATATTTAAATTTGGTATTTGTTTTCATCAATAGATGATAGTTGATGATAAATTCTTACTTGTGAGGTAAGTTGGCAAAGTTTTGTTTTCCTTTAGAAGAGTTTATGAAAGAATAAACAGGAGCACGAGGAGCTTTTTTCTTTTTTCAGAAACCGAGTAGCTTCCATTTACGAGGTTATTTAGGAATGATTATCGGAATTTTACTTAGGGAACTCACGGAATTTTTAAAATTCCACCAATTTATAACATAGAAGCTTAAAAATTATTTGTGTTTGTGCCAAATTGAAATAATTAATAATTTATTTTCACTAATTTAATTTTGAAATGTAGTTTATTGGGAAAATTATTAAAAATACACATTTTATTTTTCCATTCTTTGTAATTTTTTGATATTGAAATTAATATTAATGGCTTTAGTTAGTATTTTTTTATTAAAAAATAAAATGCCTTTGTTAAAAATAATTTTTTAAAAAATGTTAATAAATTCATAAATTATCATTGAAAAAATGCAACATGCCATAAGAGAAAATCATTAAACTTAAATATAACTTTTCTTTCGTTTCTATTTTAAGAATAACATTGGTTTTACTAGGAAGTTATTAGTATTTCTTTGTTTATGTACCAATAAACGTTAATATACGAAAGAGTTTTTCTAGTTTCATCAAACATGCAGCTAAAAATGTATTTTGAAAATTGATACATTATTAAATAAAATATATGCATTAATTTTTAAATAAATTATGCGATCAAAAATTTAATTACTGAGGTTTTGGAAAATGAAGTTTTAATTTTAGACATAATTAAACAAATAATTTTTAGAAAATTAATAGTTGAACCAAATTTAATATTACCCTAACTTTGACATTTTTTTATTGAAGCTATTGTTTTGAGCTCTTAAGAGAACAGTTACTAGTTTTAGACATCATCTTGCATTTAATGTAATGAGAAACGTAAAAAAGGTCTAATGTATCATTCAGAATAAAATTCTTTTGTAAATTGGTATTATTTAATATATTATGTGATATACGTATTTAGCTAATGATAGCTTCATAATAGGAATAGGGCGTAGCAATTGAATGAATGAAATTGAGACACTTCATATATTATATCCCAAAAAAGTCTTTTTTTTTAGGTAAAGTAAAATTATCAGTTAACAGAAAAAATAAGAAGAAAGACCATAGTGGGAATAAACTATAAATAACGAATTTTTTTTAATGTGTTAGCAATAATATGAATTAGGGAAAAAATTACACTAAAAAACAGGTTTTATTTAAAAAAAAAATTATGAGAACAGCTAAACAATTTATAAGTTAGCCTGATATTAATGTGTTTAAAAAATAATTATAAATATTCGTTTATTCAAATTTAAAATGTTTGTCAAATATGGTTTTTATTTTTTTTAGAAACATTGAATAATATGATCTATGTAGACGAAACAGAAGAACAAGATGGTAAGCAAATTTAACTTATTTGAAAGATTTTCTTGATTTATTATGCACATTTCCTTGGATGGCTTTCATTTTATTATTATAGACTTATAAATGTTGTTAAAATTGCTGATCAAATCCACGGTCAGGTATGTGACAATTACTCCAAAAGGTACAGATGAATTCTCATAAATACAAGTATAATTATAAAAAAAGACACAAATCCATGTTTTTAATTTATTAAAATAAGATATTTTTAAATTGTCACAAAAATCACAGTTAAAACTGAATTTATATCCTTTTTACATTTTTTGTAACTAGTAATAAAGGGGAGAGTGGGGGCTATTGGCATTAATTTTTATTAACCTCTGTATTTCAGCAAAAATATAAGAATTTTAATTTATTTTTTTACAAGCTCATAAACTGACCATTCGTTTACTTAAAAAGTCATTTAACATATGTTAAAACATTACCATATTTTAGTTACTGAGCATATTAAACAAACATGTAACTGTCCTATTAGCCCTCATATGTGGGGTCTAATGGGACAGGGTGCAGGGCTAATGGGACATGCTAAATGTTGCCTTAATTAAAATTTCAAAAAAGGGAAAATAAATCAGAAAATGACCAGAAAATAAAATTTTAAAGCAAACACTATTTACATAATGCATACATAATGAAATTTGTTTTTTAAACTATTATTTCCCATTGAAAGGTGAAATATCAAAGTTAAAACTCAAAATCGAAGATGCTACCATAATTTTTGTTGAATCACTGGAAAGGATAGTTTTGTAAATAAATCTTGAAATTTATCCCAAACTTGTCCTCTTTTTCAGGGTACGTGAATTTAAAAAGACCGTCTTTATCTTCAAATAGCTTAGCCGGAGTTCATCGCTTTCTATTTCAGAAATAAATTTCCAACGAATAAAGAATAGTTTGCTTTCTAGCAAATTTTACCAACAACAAATTATTTATCTTCACCAAGCTCTGTTCAGATTTAATTACAGAAATTGCAGGTGGAAAAATGTCACCAATAAAGCTACTTGAACTTTCACTTATTATACGATAAAAAAGTTTTAAAAATTTAAAATTAAAGTTTTAACGAGTTTTTGACAACTTGACTGAATAAGATATTAGAGATTTATATAGATTCTTCAAGAGAAACACACAAAGCTAGGTTTATTCGTGTCCTATTTGACCCCACAGTTTCTGTCCTATTAGACTCCACAGTGTTGTTTTTTATAAATTATCCAACACAGACGCACGTGTATTTCACCACAGTATTTGACAAATAATATATTAATCTATGATATGTCATCTACCTAAAACTATATATTAATTAACAGAAAGTTTTTATTTAATACTTCAAAAGTGAAAAAAATATATATACACTTTTAACTAACTTTAGATTCTCCAAAACAACAATTCTTCTCTCCTCTTCAACAAATGCTTTTAATGGTTAATATTTGGTTGTTAAAATGTGAAGTCTAACTAATATAATCCTGTAGTGCACAAATATTTGTAAAAAAGTACATTTTTTTTCCCGTTTTAGGCCCCTTGTCCCATTAGCCTTGCGTCCCATTAGCCCCCACTCTCCCCTATGCGACAAAAAAAAAAAACTAAGTGTGGTTTGACAACATTGATAGTTTAAACAAAATGCATTGAAATATACTCATAAAGCTAAGTACTTTATAATTTTTTGCAATTACACTTTTCAAATGTTTACTATCCCGATTTTTCCCACTAATAATCTACTGAAAAAATTATTTAAAAAAAAAATTAAATTTAAATAATTCTTAGACAAATATTTGCTGACAAAGGAAGTTTTAAAAAAGTATTTATAGTTAACTTAACAGGGAAAAATATGCATGCTTAGTTAACATTAAATCAAAATAAAATATCAAATTTTGAAAATATTACTCTAAAATCATGTGTCGTGAAGGAGCATAAATTTATCGTTAACAGCGAGAGTGACTCAATAAGGACAAGTACTAATACATACGCATCAGTCGTGTTAATGAGTGATTATGGTATATTGGCAAACGCTACCTTATATCGCCGGAGGCAATTTAGTTCAAATTTACTGAAACGATGGACTTAACTCAAGTTTATCAATATAACCATGTTAAACGAGGTTCGCCATATCGCAGACGCTGGTGTCACGACTCTGCCTGCTGAAGTAGGAGTGATCTATATCTAGAGATTCTAGTTAGTGTTACCATTGCAATTCATTCAGTGGAAAAGTTTTTCCACGGCAGTTTTGGCAAAGTTTGCATGTTTTGCATTCATTATTCTGACAAAAAATAACAAAGAAACTTTTGGTATTGACGTAGTCTAATGACGTTTCCACTTAACCCCTAGACGCAAAGGAATTTTTATGATTTTTGTTGGACTTAAATGTTTTTCTTTTGGCCACCAGCTGGTGTTGTCGGTCTTCTACTCTACTCGGTTAGTTTCAGTAAACTGATGCCGTAACATCTTAAGAAATGGAGTGAATCGTGGGTGTAGTTCTTGAAAATAGTTGCGTAAGATCTTGTGTAGTTAATATACGAAAAAATATAGGGTTTGTTTTGTAAATGTATCCTCACAACTCTAGAGGTCTACAACGTGGACTATTATAGAATTCACTTCACAACTTAATTTGGAAACTTTTTCTTAATACCAGTTTTATCTATTGTAAAATAAAATGGTCAAGTTTTTTTAAATATTAATACCGAAACAGCATACAAGTATCAGGAGTTTATTTGTAGTACAAATGACGTGCCGTAAGGATTAAGCATAATTTCAGAGATCTTTGCAAAATGCTTTTTCATCAGAAAAATTAAAAAGCATTTTGCATGTAAAAAATGTAAGAATGAACTATTAATTACAGTAAAATAACAGAGATGATTATAAATTCATAACCCAAAAAATTGTACTTTCAGTGCTTAAGGCTTTGAAGTTCTCAAAATTGATATATACCCCTACCAAAATATTAGAATTAAATACCGTATTTCTGAATAGGTCAAATAGGCTATATAGAGTAGTATATCTTGAAAGGCAGCAATTTGGCAATTTATTTAATAATTGAAATTCAATTTATTGTATATACAAACAATTAAAAATTGTATATTTCTATAGACTAATAATCTAAATGAACACGCTAATAATAAACTTAATAAACACGCTAATGAACTATATCCTTTGTGCTACATAAAAAAAATATATGAAACGAATATGAACTATAGAGGGGAGACCGAGACAAATGGACGTTAGTCTACAACCTGAACACTCTTAAATCTGTCGATGGAAATCTAAAAACTTGCAATTCTTTGAACTTCTCTTCTGGGCAGAAGCTATCTTCCTTTCAATTTGGCCGCCTGCCCGAATCATCATTTTGAAAATATTTTCGCTGGAACCCCAAGTCATAAGTCAGGAACTAAAAATCAGCATGGTAAACAACGGAGAGTGGAAAAAGAAAGAAAGGTTGTGTTTGTTTAGGGGCACATTCTTTACTGGGAAAAAAATGATTCGGTGGTTTTGAAAGACACAACGCAGTCGCGTCCATTGGAGTTAAGGGCTACATAAGGCTAGATGCACACGGAACTTCTTTTCCCGCACATGCGGTGTTGTTCAGGCTGTGTGGTCCAAAGTGTATGCACTGTTAAAAATTTTGTGCTTGGTTTCACCATGATATTGGTTAATTTCAACCTGATATTGGTTCCTAGTAGCTGCAACGGCTGTATGGTGAAATGTTTCACCTTTTTTTTCGGTGTTTGGTTGAACCATTTTTCTGTATTTGGAAACAAAAACCTGATAAATGGTTCAACCGAATACCAAAAATATGGCTTAACGTTTCACCACACAGCCTTTGCAGCTACTAGGAACCATGTTTTTGGTGAAACAAAGTGCCTAATTTTTAACAGTGTGTAATAGTTAAATAACGCATGAAATTAAGGCATGGCTAATTAAGATAAATTCCATTGTCTACTCATTTTTATGTATTACAATACATATCCACAAAAGTTCTTTAAGAATGTAACAATTTACAGTCCAATGTTCAAACAAAAAATTAATATTCTATTTGATTTGATAAAATTAATTAGATTAATTTAGAATTATAGAAGATTAATATTTCTTATAAAGTAGTATACCTCACATCGTACATTCCTCGCATTGTACATTAGACAGCCACTTATAACCAAGACCAAGTCATCCATATACACAGGGAGAACAGTCTTCGCTCTCTTACAGAGTAAAACAAATGCGAAATATTCACCAAGGTGGGAGGTTATACCTTCAAAATCTGATTGACATTTGTTTTTAAAAGGTGTTATAATAAATATTCTGAAATAATCCAACTTGGGTCCGTAGGGAGCCTAGTGGTCAGCGTCTTGGTCTCGAGATCGGAAGGTCCCGCGATCGAGTCCCGGTACCACTGAAGACCTACCGAGTATATGCGGAGTACGTGCTCGTTTAATCTGTTGGGTCCGAAAGTCCTGTGGGCGGTCATTGCGCTTCCCACGGGTACAGGTCCCTGTAGACTATTTCCCTCCCCTTCAGGGACATGTCTAAATTGTGGAGACGGCGATAGATGGCAGCATCTGTCTTGTATGTGTGTGTATGTCGTGTCTGTCCTTCTTGACGAAGGTTTATAAGCGGGTCTTTGTGACCAAGCACACAAGCCTGAAAATATATGTCTACCAACCAATCCAAATTGGAATCTTATATAATTATAGTCACGCTTTCAGATTCTGGTCTATGACGTAATGTTAAGGGTACTGGCTTATTTCTTAAACAAGGCATGTGGATTAAATGTGCTGCTTCATTAATATGTACAATTGGTCCCCACAGTAACACAGTAGAGTCATTCAGATTTTTAAGTAGACTTTTCCATTATAAATGACGTCTTAGACCGGAAAATAATACTGGGACAATAATTTGAAATATAAGCATAACAAATTTATTTGGGTACATTAATGCATTAAAGTGACATGCAGGATAAGTCTTTCGATTTTTTGCATTGTTACACATGATTCAAGAATCTTCAAATAACTAAGACTAAACACCTAAAAGACTTTAAGACTATATACCTTTAATTATACTTATAAAATCACTAGTTTATTTTACAAAAATTTCTTTGTAGAAATCGGCAATAAAAAAAAGAGAAGAATCCGTTACCCAAGAGACCATCTTTTGACACTAACAATGACTGTTCTCAAATTTTTGGGCTGTTTACCAAAATGTTTTTTTAGTGAAATACATATTTATCTTATAGTTTCAGATATTGATTTAGCATTTGAACCTCGGAATGTACAAGTGAAAATTGGAAAAGATGTTAGAGAGGAGTACACTTTGCTCGACGAGTTGGGAAGGTAAAATCACTAATATAATTTAGTGCATGTAAAAATTCCAAATGTTGCTGCAACTAGTTTAATTCATACTTTGGTTCGTGGCTAAAGGTTTGCCAAATTATAACAAAATATTGCTTGAGATAGATGATGTTTGTTGCAACATAGCTCATCATATTTTACAATATACTTCACGCAAAAAAGCTCTCAAATAATTTGTTACCAATGGATAGATATATTAAATAAGATAAAATAAGTTAACAATGTGTTTTGCCAAATTAAATTCCAAACTCTTTTAAAACCTCAAATTTTCACCAAAATTCTAACAATAAATAATATATTGTTTGACTATTATAGTGCAATTAAAATTTGATTGTATAAAGTAATAATTTATGAGCTAATCTATCATTCTCTTGTACCAACATTCAACACTGTCCAATGTCCATTGCCTTTTTAAACTTATCTTTCATTTAACGCTTTTATCATAGATGGCAGCACCACATACTGATATACGGCATAACTTTCATTTTATAAAACATGTTTAATAGCGGAGCGATTTTTTTTTTTAACCGTTATTGCTTTTGCCCTAGTGAGCAAGTTGTGTGTACTGGTAGTTGTATCACGGGTAAAATTTACGAAAAATAAAACTTAACTTTACAGGTTCTATTTTGTCCAGCATAAAGTGGAAGCTCTGAATGTTGATATTAATTCTTAAAATTAGATTTGTATTGGTTTAACGGGTGGAAAAACTTATTTCGAACTATACTTGAGCTTTAAAGTTATTTTAAACGGTAAGATGGTACGGTAAAACGGTAAGTTTAATGTTATTATAATGCCTTTCATAAAGACGATTAGAAAATTAGTGACATATTTCCATGTTTCATATTTTAGTGGTAACAATAAGTGTTAGAAAAAATGGAAATTAAAACTAATTTTCTAATTAACTGCATGAGATGCATTCGTATAATATAAAGAGGTCTCAAGTTCTAAGTCTAAGGTCTAAGAGAGTTTAAGTCTAAGGTCTCTAAGTTCAAAAATTGTTCGAAATATAATGTTTTATGTGTTAACCAATTTTAAATATTATTTTAGGATTATTAACATCCAGAGATTTCATTTACAAAAGTACAATATTTTTTTTAAAAATAAATACAAGATATTTATGAACTATGCAAACAGTATTTGTTAAATCGTCAAATGTAGTGTAAGTCATGCATGGAAATGCCCGATATTGAAAAAAAAAATCTTTAACTTTCAATCTTATCGTTGTGTCATAGAACCCGGATTGAGGCCTTTTACACGCAATGGTTCCGGAAATATTGGCATGTTTCAAAAATGTTTTGCATGGGCAATGTATTTCAATTGGATCTTTCCCATGTGGCTGAAGGAAAAACCGTAATTACGATCTTACCTGCGGTTTTCAATCAAGTAAGCTTTGGTTTCCGAAGGTAAGGATCGTTGTCGACCGTCACTTATATTACGTCACAGAAATTTTAAAGTATAGGGGTAGCGTATTTATAGCATCTTTTTCATAGAAGCGTGTCGATCGTGACGATCGCTACGATTACAATGCTTAGAAAACCCAGGCTTTAGTTACAATGTTAAAAGCTACTGCAGTGACAATAAATTTCCACAAATTTTCCGCACCTCAAAGATTGCCACTTTACTTGATTAAAAAACGTACAGAAAACCTTATGTACAGTTTTAGCTACCATCGCATGTGAAAGATTCAATTGTCTTAACATTGCTACTGCGAGCCTCCCAGAACCGGTTAGGCTAATGTTCCATCTGATTAGGCTACCGAATAATTATCCATACGGTTATTCTAATGTTTTTAAGTACAGTTGTTACGTAAGAACCAGGGATTGGAAAGTTACTTTTAAAAAGTAACTCTGTTACAGTTACAGTTACTCATTAAAAAAAGTAACTGTTTCAGTTACAGTTATATAATATGAAAAGTAACGCGTTACAGTTACTTTTAAAAAAAGTAACGAATCACAGTTACTTTTCGAAATTTCAAGTTATAAGAAAAATTGAAATTTAGCCATCTTACCATTTTTCAAAGAGGACCACGATAAACGAAATATAAGCTCAAACAAAACACTGAAATTATAATTAATAAAAAAAATTATATTTAATTTTAATCCTTTACCCTGATACGAGTCCATCTGTAAACACTCCGGTAGGTACTGACGGAAATAGGGGTATCTCTCAAGAATGAATGTGAAATCTCTGTCTCCTCCCTCTCCACCCTTCTTCGAGGGGAAGGACTTGGTCATTGTTGTAGAACACATTCAGGCAGGGGGACACAAAGGGGTTTGGAGTTTGGACTGAGGGATCCAACCTGCTTGGCAGTTAACGTGATTTATTTGAAAGCCCTTATTTTCCGTAGATGCCTGTAATTGTGCGGGGCTTATAATGTGATACTTAGAAAGGTAAACAGACAAGGAAAAACATTCGTACTGTTACAATTCTGTCTGAAAGCCGCCGTCACGCCTTTAGCAGCCAAAGTGGACAATTCTATTATATTCTTTACTTTTTCCCTCCTAAGAAAAGCTATCGTATTTCGGGAATGCGAAATGTTTCATTCTTAAGAGTGGAATTTCAAAATTGGCATCAGACAGCCTTCGTAAAGTAACGGAAAAGTAACGACATTTTTCGTTACTTCGTTACCGCTAAAAGCAACTAAGTTACAGTTACAGTTACTTTCTGAAAAATGTAACGGAGTTACTCGGCGTTACCCCAAAAAAGTAACTGTTACAAGTAACGCGTTACTCCAATCCCTGGTAAGAACATTAGCCTAACCGTTGGTATGTAAAACAAACCTCCTCCCTTGTTTAACTCAACCCCTCAACTTCCAACCAGGGGAAAGTTCGGCATCGTGTACCGCTGCGCGGAGCTGGCCACGGGCCGCAAGCTGGCTGCCAAGTTCGTAGTGACGCCTCGTCCCGACGACAGAAAAGACGTGGAGAGGGAAGTGGAGATCATGCGCATGCTGCAGCAGCCTCGTCTTCTGCAGCTGTACGATGCATTTGACGACGGGCGCAAGGAGATGTGCCTCATACTGGAGCTGTGAGTTTAGGAGTTTTATGCCTCTGTGGGGAGCCAGATCAGAAGGTTTGGTGTGTTCGAATCACGTCCGGGTCTTCAATGTAGCTGCCTCAGTAACCCATAGTAAAACAAAAGGATCCCCAAGTGGAGAATAATTATTTCGGTTTTTATACTATTGTTTAGGTTGTTATCTAGAATACTGGTAGGAACGCAGTGGTAAATTAGTGCCCTCTAGGAAGGCTGGATTATTTTGAGGTTGCTCGGTGTGGTGAGCCGCCACACCTCCATACTGTAAAACAAGATGTTCTAAAAGAACTAAAGTAGCCTACTTATTCCTGTTACGTAAATACTTACTGAAATTCTTATAAAAAAACAAAGGGGTTTGTAACAGTAACTATTACTTAGAAAGAAATTTACTGAAAATAGTTGATGATTGAATAGTTGAGTGTAATGGTTGACAACTGAATGATGTGTTTGGCGATTAGTTTTTCTTATGTGTATAAATATGGTGACAGTTGCTGTTATAAACCGACTTGTCTTCTGTTAAGAATTTCAGTAAGTATGTATGTTATAGGAATTTAGGCTATTTTAGTTCTTTTAGAACTTCTTTGTTTTTAATTCTTTCGAATTAAAAAAAAGAACAACAGGCTCTCTTGAATTTACCATCACAGCATGGTGGTAAAAGTTCTGCAATCAACATGTGCTATGAATTCACATGTGATGTAAAATATATTGTTGAAGTTGCTTGTGCTTCACTGACAGTGATTGAATGCAGGTAACTTCTCTGCTTTAATGCTAATTGGAGTAAGTTGTTAATGTGACTCTTTGCGTTAAGAAAACATCATATGCGGTAAGGCAAAACAAAACAACACTGTGTGATATAAAATATACACGGCAAAATGTGCTGTAATTTTACAAATTCTTTTTACAGTGCAGATTGTTAAAGATAATTATATTTTCAATATATCCTTAGTCAAATTTTGATTTTTTTATGGGCTGGAATGTAACGTAAAATAATATCATTTCGTTGGGTGATTCGAGAAGATGGATAGCTAATTGATCACTATTATAGTAGCACATATATGAATCCCTCCTCCCATAAGTTTTAATAGGTTGAACGGGTTAAAAACTTTATTTTGCCAAATTATTCCCAAGCTCTTTAAAACCTCATAACTATACCCCATTTCATCACTGAGTAGGTGTTTTATTGTTGTATCACATTAGTTAATTGGAAATTTGATATTGATAAAAATGACAATTTTCGACTTAATATATCCTTTTAGCTTCCACACTACGTTTATAACGTAAAAAGTGGAAGGTATTATAATCAGGTATTATATTATATCCGTCCGTCTGTCCATCACCCACTTTCATAGCCCAAACTACAAATGCTACTGACAAGTGTGATATGTCAAAAAATTCAACGCATCGAAATTAGAATACATTGACAATTTCAGAAAAGAATTCGAATTCAAAGTACTTCAATTATTTAAAAAACTGCAAAATGTAATGCTCTTTTAAAAAACATAGGAAGTCATTTTTATTAAAATTAAATCACCATTGCCATTCGCAATAATCGCTCGAGAAACTTTAAATTCTTTTCGACAATAAATATATAAAAAAAATATTTTTGCGACATCGATCAGTTTGAAATGACGTCAAATATATTTCACTACGAGATTCTTTGTATGTTGATATGAAATGTTTTCATTCTATTTGAAAGCGAGGAATATTACATATTTATTCTTTGAAATATAAATTAATTTTTGCAAACGATAAGTAATAATTATTGAATTTTCAAAATAAAATAATATGCGGTGTTTGGCGCCTTTTTACCTGTTAACACAACTGTTGTTTGGAAGCGGGTTAAGTGACAGATTCTGTTACAAATCTACTTGTTTTCATATTAAGATTGCCCATTATCTTTTTTAACCTCTCTTTTAGCTTCTACACTACGTTTATAACGTAAAAAGTGGAAGGTATTATAATCCTTCAGTCAGTCTGTCTGTCTGTCCGTCACCCATTTCATAGCCCAAACTACATATGCTAAGGACAAGTGTGATACGTCAAAAAATTCAGCGCATCGAAATTAGAATACATTGAAAATTTCAGAAAAGAATTCGAATTCGAAGTACTTTAATTGTTTAAAAAACTTCAAAATTTAATGCTCATTTTAAAAGCATAAGAAGCCATTTTTGTTAGAATTAAATCACCATTGCCATTCGCAACAATCACTCGAGAAACTTTAATTCTTTTAAATAATTAATTAACAGAAATTTATTTTGCTTATCAATCAGTTTGAAATGACGTCAAATCTATTTCACTAAGAGATTCTTTGTTTGTAGGTTGATATGAAATGTTTTGTTATATTTAAAAGAGAGGAATATTATAAATTTATTCTTTGAAATATAAATTATTTTTGCAAACAATAATAATTATTGAAGTAATAAGTATTGAATTTACGAAATAAAATAAATAAAACTAGCCAAATTTAGCGTTTAAAGGTTTATAATAGAATTAATATTGTTTTTGGCATCATTTTTTCTGTTGAACACAAAGGTTGTGTGGTATCGGGCTGAGTGACACTTTCTGTTACAAACCTACTTGTTTATTTTTAAGCGTTAGGTGTAGATGGCGGCACTAAATATTATTTGAATGAGTAATTTTTACTTTTTAGAAAGTTTCTTCTAAACATTCTATTATAGAATAATATTCTCTTTAAATATTAATGTAATCATTTTCATCAGATTTCAAATTTTTCAATATTTATTTTTTCCATAATTTAATAAAGTTTTTAAACAAATTATCTTATCAACATGAACTCTTTTTTCGTCTAGCATTGAAGGAGGTGAACTTTTTGAAAGGGTTATCAGTGATGATTTTATACTCACAGAAAAAGCCTGCTCCATATTTGTGCGCCAAATATGCGAAGGTGTGGAATATATGCACTCCAAAAATGTATTACACTTAGACATGAAGGTAAGACTTATAGTTATTTTTAAATCTTTAACCATATATTGTTGTTGGTTAAAAATTTCGTAAACAATGCTTTTAGTTTTAAATATATTTATATCAGTAATTTAATTTGTTTAAGTTAGTCAAATTATATTAAGTAATTTAATTTCTTTAAGTTAACGAAATTATGTTAAGTAATTTAATTTTTTGATATAATCAAATTATATTAAGTTATTTAATTTCTTTAAGTTAACGAAATTATGTTAAGTAATTTAATTTTTTGATATAATCAAATTATATTAAGTAGTTTAATTTATTATGTTAATCAATGTAATTGACAAGATGACGCTGTTTTACTACTGCGTTACAACCAGTCATTTAGATTTCAACACATGCTGTAGTTTATAAGCCGAAGCAACTTTGAACACTACAGTTAAAATCGATCAAATTTAAAACAAAATAGATTTTCTTTGCAAATAATACGAAATTTTTCTGGAACATCAGCCGACAGGTTTTTTCCCCCTTAAAACCATATTTTCTTACAGTGCAGTTGTCATTACTCTTGTATATGTATTAGTAGACGAAATTATTAATTGACTCCTTCCCTCTTTGTGTCTTTCTCAGCCCGAAAATATACTCTGCGTGACCCGAACGGGTAACCAGATCAAGATCATTGATTTCGGGCTCGCTCGCAAGTACGACCCCAAGAAGAAGCTCCAAGTACTGTTCGGGACTCCAGAGTTCGTGGCTCCCGAAGTCGTCAACTTCGACAAGGTCTCCTACACGACAGACATGTGGAGCGTCGGAGTCATTTGTTACGTATTGTGAGTCACACACTTATCTTAATTTGAAATTTAATACAGTCGTACATCATTAACCCGAACGCGGTTAATTTGTAATACAATTAATTCGAATTAGATTTTGCGTCACCCGTCCCATTTTCGGATACATTTTAATGATTTAAGCTCCAGGTGTTATTTGATATTCGAGAGCCCCGCACTCCCGAATTTTTCAACAAGATTCTCAACCCAACAGGCACATGCAGTGCCGGGGTTATTTGTTAAGTGAGAGGATCACTAAAAAACAACCTTAATCACTCAGAAGTTATAATTATCAAGTGACTTAATACTGTTTTTCTCCAAAAATTACCATTCTATTAAAAATATATATACCAGAATCCAAAACTCAATTTCGTAAAAAGATGGAAAACGCAAACATCAACTGCAATATATAGTTTTTCTTAATTTATTTTTCATCCCCTTGTCTTTAGATGAAAAAAAATGCTTGACACTTATTAAAGCATTTAAAAGCACTGTACACTCTTAAAACAAAATAGTGAAATCCACTCCTATAGGGGAAGTGCATTTTCGGCACCGGAAAGGAGTGGAAATTAACTTAGACTGAGTTAAAACCGCTCGTTTTAAGAGTGTAGGACGTAGATTGTTTTCTTTTATTTCTTTTACCCACTCCGTAAAAAGAGTGAAATCCACTCCTATAGGGGAAATGCATTTTCGGCACGGAAAAGAGTGGAAATTAACTCAGACTGAGTTAAAACCGCTCATTTGTTTTAAGAGTGTAGTTTGTATGATTCTCAGCACATAGTTGTAATATAGCTTGATGTACACAGTATTCAAATATCCTATTTTGTATCTTTTAGACTGTCCGGATTGTCTCCATTTATGGGCGACAACGACATGGAAACGATGGCAAATGTCACTAAGGCTGAATACGATTTTAACGACGAGAGCTTCGACAACATCTCTGATGTAGCTAAGGATTTTATTGCCAAATTACTTATCAAAGACTCAACGTAAGTGCTCGCCCGCTTAAGCCACAAGTTCATAAATTGGATTTTGAATAACTCTCTACCGGTTTGCAAATGGGCACAAATGCACGATTGTTTTCTATGCGCTAATTTTTAAATTATTTAAAAAATAATAACTTTCTTGGTTAAAATAAACAGAATTCGTTTTGTTGTTGAAGATATAATCTTAAAATCATCTCTAAATATAAAATAATATATGAAGAAAAACTATTTGTTGTTGTTGAAATTATGAAGTTATTGTTATTGATAAGAAGGCTGGTCATATATTACAAAAAATCTGGGACAAGTTCTCAAAAGGTTAAAGATTTTGTACTTTTGAAGTTTATAGGTGAATTTACTTGAATAAAATGGAAAACATGTTTTATTATTTAAGGAATTCTTAAATCACAATTTCCTGATTAATCGAGTTTCAAATTCATACTTAGGCATATAAATAATAAATAACATAAATTTTTATCGGTAGCTATACGTAAAACCCAAAAAAATACATGATGTGCATCAAACAATAAGTTAACTGAACATTAACACGCTAATATAAAAAATAATAAAAAGTAAACATGAAATTTTATTATAAATAGTTTCAAGCGGAACCTTGACTTTTGATTAATTGGTGAAAACATCAGTAAAATAACAATTACAACGAGTATCTCCACCTCTAAATTATCCTATTATTTTTCGAAAGAGTACTTAAAAAACCATTTCGCTAAAAGAGAAAGTAATATCGACTTTAGTCTGCATCAGAACTCAAGAGGATAAGCACATACTTTTTCTCAATTACTAATACCATAAACTTCAGGAAAAAGCTAATATAAAAATATATCTTTTTGTTTTGTATGTTATAGACAAAGAATGACATCACATCAAAGTTTGAGGCATCCTTGGCTTAGGGTAAGTGGTAAATTTTGCACATATGTTGCATAATTATATGTATTTAGCTTGTATGTAAATTGTATATGGATAAACTTCAGTCCACAATGTAAAGTTGGGACTGTAATGGACACTGAATGACATCATATGAGTTAAAAATTCCACAACCCTCCAGGAACTCCAACAGTTTACCACGGACCCATGTGTGTTCATTCAAGTTCCAACGTTGGAAAAGGTTTCAGAGAATTTTATTCTTCCATAATTCGACGGAGTATTCACTGCAAAGTCGAAATAACTGGTAAACAGGCATGCTTTTAGGGATATAAAACCAATCAAAGTACGAGGCTATGGCCGGTGACGTAAGTATGATGCTACCATAATAAGTTAGTAAAAATGGGTAAAAGGGTAAATAAAGGTTTAACGTAACGATGAATTTCGGGTTTTCACTTAAGACTTTTTACGAGTGGATCATCAATATCGCGAATCCAGTAAAACCTCAAAGCATTGGCTTGAAAAAGATTATGCTAAAACAACGTGTCCACCGACAACTGATGAGAATCGTTAAACATGATAGAGATGTTGATCAGGAAGCATACAAAGTTGTTCGGGATTTGTTTAAAAATATTTGTAGAAAATACAAATTAACGTTAGAGGATAAAACTAGCACAGGATATAAGGGTCTTGTATGGTAACAGATCTCTATACAATTCCAATGGGGAAATTTTGGCCCCTGTTTTTAAATAAAGTATACGGCATGCAGTAACGAAAACTTACCAAAAAATACAGAAGAAAGTTATTTTGCCATTATAATAATTAATAATTATAATTTTAAAGATATTAATTAGTTATAATTAAAACAATTTTTTTTTAGATATTTACATGCAGTTAGTGCTGCCATCTGCAGTTTGTGAATAACTACTTAAATTTTGGTTTAATTATAACTAATTAATATCTTTAAAATTGTACTAATTAATTATTTTAAGGGTAAAATAACTTTCTTCTGTATTTTTTGGTAAGTTTTCGTGAGTACATGCCGTATTCTTCATTTAAAAGCAGAGGCCAAAGTTTCCCCATTGGAACTGTATAGAGATATGTTACCATACAAGACCCTTTAAAGGTAGTCGGGTTTTTTTTATTCTTATGTTTTACACTGCGAAAATGTAAGATAGCGAGTTAATAGAGGATGAGATAGAGATTTAGGAGTTTGTGTTAGTAACGATTTCAAAATGAGTAAGAAGTGTGTTGAAGCAAGTAGAAAAGCCAATAGAATGCCGAGATAGTTTACAAAAAAATTACTCCCAAATATAAGGACCTGTTTTTTCAGGCGATTTGTAAGGCCCCATCTGGAATATGCTGTCCCGTTACGGTCGCCCTTACTCCGGAAATATATAGATTTGTTCGAAAAAGTTCAGCATCGACATACAAAAATTATTAAGGGTTTATCAGATATTGATTATGAGAACAGATTAAAGGGATTCCAAAATCGATGAAAATATTGATTATTTTTGTTGTCTTTAAATGCTACTTAAATCCTTTAGTATGTTTTTACGAAGTTTCAAAACTATTGAAAATATTTTTCGTATAAAAGCCCTTTTATTTTACTTTCTCATAGACTCTTCCACTAACATTTAGTTTTTAAAAGTGATTTTACTAAGTTTAGATGGTAAAGTTGGTAAAACAAAATTTCTACTGATTCTGAGTTTGAATAATAACTTGCGTGACATTATTTATTGCAGAAAGGAGAACCAAAGAAAGATACAAAATTAAACAAAAAGAAACTGAAGAGATTTGTAATCCGCAGAAGGTGGCAGGTATGTTAAAATAATCTTTTTTTAAAAAAACATTATATTTAGTAATAATATGTGACTTAATTGAGCATAACATTGTTGATTCCAATTTATTCCGCTTACTTTAAAACATTGAAACTGGAAAAAGTATTAATTACTATCAATGGTAAAAATGTTACAATGGTAAAAATGTTACAATCTGTTGTCAAAAATGTTGCATCTAATGTAACAATCCACAACAATTAGGAAAAATTTAATAATAATCATTGCAATTATTACTGTGAAAATCCGCAAATATAGCAGATACATTCCTGGCTTTTTCAAGTTTTCATCTCTTCTTGATAAGTTCTTGGGATTTTCAGGTGTTCCTAACTATAAAATTCATATACAGTCCTGGCAATATTAACGCTGATTTTATCATTTATGTTTTAATATTTTAGCAATAATAAAATTTAAACTACAATATTTTGATTTATTAAAGATTGTGGCTACATATTGATTATTAAAGATAATATGATTAAGATTAATTTATATATTATTAAAGATTTTGTGAAATCATCCTCAAAGCAGAGCTACGTCTTGCATGATAGCATGCTGCGCAGATTAAAGCTTTGATGCGCTAGGTGCTCAACTAAACTGACTTTACTAACATTATTTCACTTTACTTAAACTATAACTTATGCTTCTAATTAACGTTTTATTTATGTCAATAATCGTATGATTTATAATAAAATAAAACAGTCATTTAAAAAATAAACGTGCATATCACATAATTATATTTACATAATCTGCAGTGCGTTAAAATTGTTAGGGACTGTAACAAATATTTGAACAATTCAAAATGCATATCCTCATCAAGCAGTGCTCAACAGTAGCGTGGCAGTCGCCATGGATGGAACTGTAAACCACAACATTAATAGACCGTTTTGCTCTGAATAATCGTTCTCAATAACTTCAAGATATAAGTTAGATTAGTTGCAGATCACGACCTCCAATTTACAACGGACGCAGGAACAATAGAGGCAAATGCTAGTTTGCCACATTAATGAAAAAATACCGTTTAATTCTAAAATTACAAAAAATACCTTAAAAATACTAGCTGCATTTTGGAATCTTTTTACTGACTTTAAACAAAAACGTGAAATGCTTTTTTAGTATTTTTTTGGTAATTTTAGAATTGAACGCTATTTTTTCGTAGTATTTTTCTCCTTAATGTGGTGGCAACACTGGCCCATTTGCCCTCTTATTCTGGTCTCCATGTGCATCCCGTCGTTAGCATTGGAGGTCACGTGATCTGTCAATCTAATACTTTAACTATAATATCTATGATACTTTCTTATATGTTCGAGTTATTTGAGTGTTTACAGCAATGGTATAAGTCATTAGTTTAGTTACTGCAGTTTACCTGCCCACAGCAGAGTTATAGATTGATATAAAGAGTGGAAACTGTGGTCGCTTGATCGAATCCCAGCACCCTTAGTTGAGAGATAGGGGGCAAAATAGT
The DNA here is from genome assembly GCA_019343175.1 of Oedothorax gibbosus. Taxonomy (NCBI): domain Eukaryota; kingdom Metazoa; phylum Arthropoda; class Arachnida; order Araneae; family Linyphiidae; genus Oedothorax; species Oedothorax gibbosus. The sequence continues at coordinate 187,100 of JAFNEN010000308.1, forward strand.
GGCATTATCTCGTGTTTTTGTAAACCATTTCCAACATTCATCCAAGGTTGAAACAGTGCCGACTTTGTTTGCTCTATTTCTGAAAACGTGTCTCTTGCATCAAGTCTGATTATCAATATCTATAAAAACCAATGTTCCAAACCAAACCCCAAATAAAATGTGTCAATTTACAGTTGAATACCCACAGATAAACCATCTACGTAAATAATTTGAGTAAGGAACTTTATTTTACAAGCAAAGAATATATCAGTAAATGTTTTTATGATGTTGTTATACATTGAATATGTAAATATTAAACTGAACATTAAAAAATACATCGCATACTTTGAGCAAATATGCAGAGAGGGAAAAAGAGAGTAAGTATTCCAGTTAGCTGCTTTTTCATAAAACCAACTATCCACATTCAAAAATGATATGGTGAGCCAACATTTTTTATCATGTATATGGCTCGCATGTCATTTAATTATATTTTCGTGAATCTCCAGTAATCTAACTTTTAGTTAATAACGTTTCATTTAATTAAAAGCATTGAATAATACATAAAAAATGCCACCAAAGAACTTGTCTGTACAAAATAGGAAGGTACCATCAGCAAGACGTACTTTTTATTGACCATATTTTTATATAAATTTGTAGGTTTACATTGCGTTTAAAAAATGCGCCAACATTTAAATACCCGTTACCGCCCGTACGCCCGTACTTATACTTGTTCGTTGAATATTTATATCGCCAAACACAAATTCTATGGATATATATGGTACGTTTGACTGTTGCGATAAAAAAACAGCCTAGATTCACTTTCAAATTTTATTTAAGAATTTAAACTAGAATTATATTTAATACTTTACTGTTTATAGGTTTACCTTTAAACTAATAGATTCGATTTCGAATTTTTATTCTTAGTCTTTTAAAATATATTTAAAGTTACAGTTACTATTATAAACCTACTTTCTAAAATTATTATTCTATCTTTTCAGAAAGCTGTTAACGCATTGTTAGCTCTGATTGCAATGGGAGCGACTATTTAACAAAGCACTATTCACTAAAGAATTCATGTAAACACTTATAAACATAATTATTGTTTATTTTTTATAAATTTTTGCTTTTATAAGTTTTAAAAAATTTGCACATTTGTCACTGTCAAAACTCGAAAATTGTCGTAATAAGAATATTAAATTTTGAATTGTTCAAATTATACGATTATTTTTAGTAAAGTGTTGTTTTTATCAAATTCAAAACAGTGCTAAATTTGTTACTGTCAAAACTCAAAACTAGTCGTAATAAGAATATAAAAATTTAAACAGTTTAAAATTTTATATTAGGTTTAAAATATAAAAAAATACACAAATTTGCATTTATTATTAAAGCACTGACTTGCTTATTGTATCTTATTTGTACCATTATTTATAATTTTTTTGTAATTTTTTTTGTGAAACTATAAATTAGAAGCGTTTTAATTTTGCTTTCAAAAGCATTAATACAAATAAAAAACATTAGTTTTAGTAACTCCCTTTTTCACTATGTTATGCGCACAATTTTCGACAGGAGATTAAGGATTAAGGTCAATAGAATTGTATAAAATTTTATTGTTTCAATCAATAATATCTTCTGACAATTTACAAACATAAAATTATATGTGTTTATCTACCATATTTTCATCGACATATATATATATTTTACTGAATTTATATACTAAATAACAATAAAATTGTTTAAAAAAAACTAGGTTTATATATGTTTTTTTAACTAATGCTCACATTGGAAATTGAAAACGGCAAGAGGCTAAACAAGGCTTTCAGAAGTTGAACAAATGTTAAATAATACATTAAAAATTGACTTGGGCACTAAAATTCTTATAAATATATTTGTATTTTTTCCTTTAAAAAGGTAAAGAGTTCTAAATGATAATGAAGAATGTATTTATACTTAAACTCTTTACTATGGCAATTCTAATATTTTGTATAGCGGATTGTTAAACTCTATGTTTTCAAATATGTTTTATATATTTAAAAAATATATATATTATTTTGTTTTCTGTATTTTTTCCATGGTCATTAAACCATTTTAAACAACAAATGTCTCGTGATGTTACTTTATTAATTTAAAAACACAAGTTCATTTTCAGAGTATTTATTAATTGATAATTTACATTTAAATACACATTGTAAAAAGATTTCCACAAGATTAAGTTACAAGAACTCAAAAATTAAGAAGTCATCCACTGAGTCTCTCTAAAGGCTATACTAAAAAAAATATCACATAATACAGCTACCAAACTCTGTTAAAAAGATGGGAACATTTAGTAAGTGGGCTAGCGTTAACTCAGTTTTTAGAACGTTGGCTTTCCTTCAAGAAGGTTCCGGGTTCCAAAAATACCAAAGACATGCATATAAATCTGTGGACTTCAAAGTCGCGGCGACGTTAACTTATGATATCGCTCGAAGTTCTGTAGGCTGCCGGCTGAGGTGTCGACCTAGTCACTTGAACGTGGTTCTAAAGTACAAAGCGTATGTGGATGGGTTAAGGCTCTTTTCGGAATGTTAGAAATAGATAGCCGGAAGCGATTACCTACCTTGATATCAACACTCGTTGTCGATTTCGCTGCTACCGTACAATATATTCGACCTATTCTTTAGGTCTAAAGTTTTTAAAATTCACATATTTTCTAGGGGAATGAATATTTCATGAAATATATTTCAATTTTTAGTCCTACCAAAAGCCACAAAAATGAGCAAAAAATTTAAAGAGCGGAATAACATTTTCAGTTTTTAAACCTGTTTTCACTGTACTATTAAGCAATCTTTCTATGTTCTTATTCATCACGCTATCTCTGTAGTTCGGTGCTGGAGTGCCTAGCATAATCTCTTAGTAACATACAAATTACCGGTAATAATACATTATGATAAAATTTGAACTTACCATTTCTACCTACAATTTTTATGTATTCACTTTTATTATATTAGCTCTAGATTAGTTAAGGGTAGCTGAGGTACGACTTTCTTTAAAACTCGGTAAAGATGATATTCTAAAATGGTTTAACAAAATAAACTATGTAGTGAATTTGTCCTTCACCAAATAATTATATTAATAATTATATATATATATATATAATATATTATATTTATAATTAATATATTATAATAATTTATATATTATAATAATATAATTATAATTAATATAATTATATATATATATATATATATATATATATATATATATAATATATATTATATATTATATATATATATATATATATATATATATAATAATATATATATATATATATATATATATATATATATATATTATATATATATATATATATATATATATATATATATATATATATATATATATATATATATATATATATATATATATATATATATATATATATATATATATATATATATATATATATAATATATATATATATATATATATATATTATATATATATAATATTTAATTATATAAACTATTAAAACGTATTTTGAAAAATTATTACAATGATGAAACCCTTTCAACTAATGATTGATTTCTGTTTTTCTGGTTGTCACAATGAATTATTAAGTCACTTAATTCTTAATAAAGACATCACAGCTGTTTAAATAAACTCTCACGTTCATAATTCATTTCTTCAGGGATTTGAAAATAGTAAGAGATGTATTGAAAATCATTCGATTTTTATATTTAAGACAAATGTTAAAGTGGCATAAGATATTATATAGTAGAAGGTTGACAAAGTGCTAAACATCAGCATAAGTGTTGTTGAACATTCATGAAATTAAATTTTAAGGACATACATGGTACAGTTAAAGTTTTTAATTTTCGTTTTTTTAATATTACTTTCACGTATTATTCCTATTTATTTATTTTTTGATTTTTCTCTGTTCTGTGAATATGGTCCAATACTTTACTTTAAAAATATATTTATGTTCGATAACATTTTAATTAAGAGAAAAAATATAAAACGCACTAGCTAAGTCTATTTAAGGAATATTTTAATAAATTCAAATGCTGATTACTATAAATAAATCCAATGTTTAAAATGAGAACATGTCGACAAAAAAAACCCAACAACCTATATTTGAATTGTTTGCGATTTTTCTTGACGTTATTTTAAAAAGTTACAAATTGAATGTGTAGCCTATTTTGTTTTTAGAAATATTGGTAGTGAAATAGATAAAAGAGAACAAGATTTTTTTTTTCGGAATGGCATTTCAGTTTTTGACAGGTATTGAAATGGTCCACTTTTAGAATCATATACATTTATTACTTTTTTTTACCACATACATTTTGCAGGCTTTCTATTATTTATTCACTGTAAAAATTTAACGGATCGTTGTTCCGGAATCCCGATGACTGCACATTTTTCCAGCTTCCTGTCTTTTGAAATCGCATAAGTTGACGATATAACGCGTCTTCAGTTGGAATATAATCATAAAATATTTTTTATGTCAAATACCAACTCTTTTTTTAAAATGAAATGATATTTGAATACAATATAAATTTTCAGAAATTTAATTATTTTTACAAAAAAAATTATCTTGCAATAAGAAACATTTAGAGTGAGATATATCTTTTGCTGCTGAAATTAAGCACACATAGTATACACATCTCCAGCTTGATTTTTTTTTAAATTTAAAAGTGATATTTTTATTAAAAATTTAATTAAAAATTTAATTTAAAAGTGATATTTTTAATGGCATTTATTTCAAATCAAAAGCATTTAATTGATATTGCCTGTCAATTTTAAGCTAATTTGGCAATTTCTTACCGTAAAAGACACCCTGTGAGCACGAGCGAGCCACTTCCGATATATTTCAAGAATGTTTTTTTTCTGTTGTAAACAAATTTATAACATTTGGTAACCGAGTGATTTTCAAATCGAATCTAATGGTTTTGTATACTACGAAAAAATCGGTTTTGCAATTTTAAAAGGACTATACATTGTCTCTTTTAGGTATAATATTGAACTAGAAATGATGTGAAATCCCAAAAATAATTCCATGATAAGAAGTAAGATTAAAGTCGCTACATTAAAAGGCATTTCAGCTTTATATCACGATCCGTTTTTATAGGATAAAAATAACGGTGACAGAGCCTGCGGGAAGATCCCCCATGGCATGACTTCTTAGCTATTCGAGCCACGCTAGTGCATATTGAAATAACACCCCTATTTTATTCCCTTTTATTATTTACACACTCAGGGTCAGAAATAGATCTTAAACCATATCTCCTCTTGCTGCGTTGAGTGATTCTTCTCACAACGAAAGTAACAAACGACTTCTATATTGGAATTTAAGAAATTGAGCACTAGGGAGTCATTTGCAGTTACTAAAACGGTCAACCCAATAGCTGACTAGCGTTCTAGTTTGAAATAACTCTAACTTATAATCAAATGAATTTGAATTAAAATGAAATAAAAAAAAATTGAAGTTACACTGTTTTCTTTAAACGTAATAAAATGTTTTTTCTTTCAATATAATTTCAATGTGTACATTGAAAGATACCACTAATTTAAAGTCCAACAAAATTGTCGTAATAGAGACTTTAGTCGCCGTTTACTTCCCAAGATCATTTTTCACTTTTTTTTGTTGCCAAAAATAATTATTAACAAATTCGAAAGTATGATTGAATTAGTAAATTGGTTCAAAAACCTGAGTACCGAAATTGCTATCTGTAATATATTTTCAAAATGATTTTTTGTACTTTATAAAGGTTCCAGTTGCCATTTGTGATCTTTATGCAGATAAAGTAACACGGTTAAAATGAATTTCTGAACAATTACTACAAGACTTTTCTCATTTTCAAGTGAGAAAAGAATTCTCAAAAGTAAATGCGTTAAACTCTTCGAGATATGTTGAAAATGAAACTCAAAATTATAATCAAACTCCATAAGAAGTTCTTATTTTATTGTGTTAATAATATTTAAAAAAATAAAACTTTTGAAATCTCAAATTATAGATCATAAATGTTTTTAAATTTCAACAACTTCAAATAGTTTAATTACCTACTCTATACTAGCAAAGGGATAGTGCAATTGTATTGCACACATTGTACTAGGCTTTACATGGACCCTAACAAAGATATAATTTTCCGGAGCTATAATTTTTAATCAATCTTTCCCAAAAATAAGAACATATATGCTCTCAAATTTGAAAGAAATGCGTTTTGTGCTATTATGAAACAATAATGGTCCCAAAAATACAATTTATTTTCAAATATGAGAACTCAGTATTAACAATGAAGTATTTGTTTTAATGAACAATTTATTCTTTTACACACAGTGTAACTAGCCAGTTACATGTTTGTCCAACTTCTGGAGAAATGTGAATTTATAGCTGGGTGCGACTAAAAAAAGGTTTTTGTTCTTGAAAAAAATGAGCTTGTAAAACACATAATAAATATTTATAGGTATTACTTGAAAAAAAGAAATGATGTGTGATAACTTTAAATGCCTTAAATGGTTGGTGTTTTTGTGTTGAAGAAGATTTTGGACAGCAGTCTCTGGATGTAATATTTCTATTGGGAGACATTGTGAGCATATTTTTTTTTTGTCTTGTAAGTGACAGATTTCTTTATTTAAAAAGTAAACGAAGCTAATTAGGAACCCTTGTCATATAACTATTAATAGTTGGGAAACGTTAATGCAATGAAGCAAAGTTGGTTTTTAACAGATATACCGAGAAATATCTCTAGATCTTTTACATGCAAAAAATAACAATAATTTATTTTATAAAGTACTTATATTTGTTTATAAAATCATACAAAAATAAAAATATTTACGATTTAATGGCCTGTTGTTGCATTACCATTTCAAATATGATTAAAATATGCATCTTTCAAATAATGACAGTAACACTAAAATATATCAATGGAAAATATTATAACATGGAATATGATGAAATACTATTAACACAGAATTATAATATTATATGCCCAATGAGGAAAACAATTGCTATTCATCTAAGCTGATATAAGCCGAGCTCATATAGCTACTATAAATGTAATACACGGGTACGTAGCTACCTATCCGTGTGTCTCACTACGCGTAGCGAGTTCTCTTACAATGATATTTTAACACAATGACTCAAAACAATTGCTTAGAAAACAAAAGGAGTGTACAATTAATCTATATTTGGTAGCTTTTAAGTGATTATAGTTTGTGGTACTAAATCATTAGTAACACTCGTGTTTATTACATAATGTTTTCATTGCCGTTATGAATTCAAATTTCGCACTTTCGTTAGAAAGTTAGGCTAAGTATGACTGTGGGAATACTCATTCTATTAATTAAGTAGAAGTCAGCGATTATCTTTTTCCGAAAGGAACTAAATGTGTCTTAGTGTGAAGATACATATTCGAAATTTGAACCCTAACACTTTACGCACCGAATTAAGTTTTAATTTTAATTATTTGTCTTTGAATATTTTAATGCTAAGATAACTAAAATAAATGTTTTAGGAAGAATTTACTTTACCTTTGTAGACTTTAATGGGCTAAGACCGAACCTGTCAATCAATAAGTCATTTCTTTCCTCATTTTCTCCAAATTGAACAATGAAAAGTGAAACAGCAGCTTTTTAAGTGGTACTTATAAGTACCGTTAGTAGATAAAGGGATAATATCGGTTATATTTGGCTATTTCGTGGACTACGTGATAAGAACAGACAGTCAACCAGAGCCAATACAAAGGCTTATGTTCCAAATCATACATACTGATACTTGAGAACCTTAGCTGTATATATTTTAAATATATAATTTGATTCCAATGACGAACTAAATACGACACATATACCAGTACCAATTTTCTTCTACTGTGACAATACTATCTATTCTGTTTATGATATAAATTCTAAATACGCGCGTAATTTGTCCATATCAACTCGAAATAGTCTTTAGTTCCTTTCTAATTAACACGACCTAACTGCCTCTGAGCAACATTAAGTCGTTTTCCTGAAGACAATTTAGGAATTTATTATGCACCGTTATTACTTGTTGTGAAGTATTTTGGGAAAACTTGTTGTAATGGTGAAAAATTATTCACACAGCGAGTGAGATAATATTTGCTTATACAGGGTGGCTCAAATAAAAGTGGCCACTGGCATGGAGCTACGGATGCAATGAAGATGCTTGGCTAGAAAAAAAATGAAGCCATTTGAAGGTCTCGACTTGGCTAACTTGTTTTTGCATGGTTGGTTGGGTTGTATTGGATTAACGCCGAATTAAAGCTAAACATGAACTATTGGTGAGTTAAGATCTTAGTGAAGGCTGTGCAAATGTGAGTCGATAAGTGTACAGGTGAAGGTGACACTCCCATTACAGCAGGGCTGTTCGGCGAGGAAAGTTATATTTGAATGAATTCGTCTCTGATATGCAAACGCACAAAAAGTCAAATGTCATCTATATGTTAAAATGAGAGAAAGAATACAAAAAGGGCATAATGGATCGTAAATATAGACAAATCTGTAATTAAATGTGTCTTAAACACAAACCGAGCAAGTAAAGATTGCATCATTATCTCAGCATCAGACAAAAAATAACTTCAAAATTTTAAAAATCGAATGCAAGTTTAATATTATCTAAAATTATTCAAATTGTAATTTAATGGAATTCAGGAAATATTTTAATTAAAAGTGCGTGGTTTTTTTTAACCTCCGATGGGCTGTAAAGAAAAGACGGGTATACCAAAATATACCAAAAAGATTTTAGTTCCATAAGTAAGTTACAATACATCTTATTTCTCTACATAATCATCTTGCGAATACAACGATTAAAGCATTTGTCATATCTGTGAACAAGCTTTGAAATACCCTCTTCATAAAATGTAGCCGCCAGGCGAGTGAGAATTAAGAGCTGTTATTCGTTTCTCGCAGGCAGAAGTGAACAGTGCAATAGAAATTCATCGAAGAATGAGTCGAGTGTATGGAGACACCTTTATGAGTGATGGCAATGTTCGTGAATGGTGTTGAAAATTTAAAGGCGGCCGAAATGATGTTCATGAAGAAAGAGGCCAAGGAAGCAAGGCTGTCGCTACAAACGACATTGTTCATCGAGTTGACCACGTGTTTAGGGAAACTCGAAGGTTCACCGTAAGTGAATTATCAATTAACATTGTGGCTTGGAGGGTAGAGCTTCCAAATTGACGTGGAGCTGAAAACAGTCAAACCTTCAAAACATTGGCGACTACATTTTATGAAGAGTGTATTGCAAAGCTTGATCACAGATGTGACAAATGCCTTAATCGTCAAGGTGATTATGTAGATTAATAAGCTGTATTGTACCTTACTTTTGGTTATAAAATATCTTTTTGTATATTGACCCGTCTTTTTTTACAGCCCATCGGAGGTTGAAAAAAACCCCCTCGTATTATAAAATTGTATACGGTATTAAGTTGAAAAATGAAATATGTATGAAAAAATATATTTTTAATGTTACGAAAAAAATATTTTCATTGATCGTTCTTCAATTAAATTTTTCTACAAAATAAAAAAACATCCAAATACCATGGTTTAAAAACATTATTTTAGAAACAAATAATAATGTCGGCTGCATTCTTTTCTATATCCTCATAACGTAGAAATATATTCGCTGAGTTTGTAAATTTTAAGTCTTGTGGGATAAAAGATAACTTATTTGTTGATGGATGGTTTGACAGCATTTGAATCGTAAAATGTAAAAAAGGTTCAAGTCCATCGTTGAATTTCCCACAAGGTTTCTTTATTTCAAAATGTTAGTAAAAGAAAAAGCTTTTACGGAATTTTTTATGTGGACTTTATGCCTTTTTACATTTATCGATTTTTTGTAAAATATCGGAAAGAGCGAGATACAGTGAGAGTGAAAGAGAGAAATGAACGTATACAGCTCATTAAAATTTATAATTACTCAACATTATCAAGAATTGCAGATTTATTTCTTTTGAACAAAAAACAAACAAATAATTGCAAATTTTTTTAAACATTAATAGAAATCTTAAAATTTTCACTAAAATGATATTACACTACTTTAAATTTGATTTTTTGTACGAATTTACTAAGTTGGGCTAATATTATCATACAACCTCAGGCAATATCTTCTCCTACATATGTGTGTGTGCCATGGGGTATTAAATGAAAACTGAAAATAAGTAACACATATTTCTCATAATGAAACTAGATCTTGTTGCAACTTGATTATTCTCTTAAATAAATATGGTTTGGATTTACTAATGGGACTTCAATAATTATTAAATACTATTGATGCACTTTAATTTGAACCGCATCGAACACACTTATAGACAGTATAGTTTTGTAACCATTACATAAAAGTTTATGTAATATAATTGCCGAAGGTTCTAGATTTAAGTTATCCAAAAATCCAAGGGATTTGAGTAAGCAATACTGATGATGGAATACAGGGTGGTGCAAATAAAAGTGGTTCGGCTTAGAAGTAGGAACAATACAGGAAATACTGCCAAGTAAAAAAAAACACAAAAACAGGTTTGCCCAGTGAGGCCATTAATAGCTTCAATATTAATCCCAAACAAATGCTTGGCGGATTATTTTCCGATAATTATGCAGATGGGTTTAGTAACAAATCAATTTGAACAGTTTATTTATATGGCATATTTTGCATGGTGTGTGTATTATTATAATTTGTAATACTATTTTCATAACTTTTAATTGAAAGCGATAGATGCAAATTAATTTTAAAAAAATATTTTAAGTCAGGACAGTGTAAGGCTTATAATAAATTACGATATAAATAATGAAAGAAAGACAACACTTCTTAACAAACATATATATTTTACAATTTATTACACGACTTCCATACATTTCTTTTGAGTTTAATCAAATAACTCAGTTTTCATATTATTATTAATAATTGTATCCTTCACTTAGAATTTTTTTGTACAACATTTTGTAACCAAATCCGGAATTACATTTAATATGAACGCAAAAATCAAACCGACTCCGGCGAACAGAAACAGAACGAAACAAAGAGCTAAAAGAAACAAAGTTATTCATTCTCTGTCAACGTCTTCGCTTCTTCTGCCAACCCTTGGTGAGAACTTGGCTTTCTTGCCCATCCGAGGGACAAAGGAAGCCCGTCTGCCTACTCTTGGAATAAAGGCTCCTCGGCTCTTGACTTGGAACAAACCTCGAGGATTGTCGGACTCCATTCTTGAGAACATGGACGAAGGAATTCTTCCGACCCTGGGCTGGAAGATCTTGGCCCTTTTGTTGTTTTCTGGTATCTCATCCATGCCTCGGTCAAATTGCCTCTTGCCGACCCTGGGGACGAAGGAGTTCTTGCTTTTCGGTTTGCGGTCCTGTCGTAGGAACATGTCGGTTTCGAAGTCGCCGAGGTTGAACCAGTTGCGGGACGGGGATCTGGAGTCTTTGTCTTGTGCTGAAAAATAACATCAAAAATTAATTCCTCTGCCGAAGACTAATTTTCCGACAGAGCGAGAAAAATCTAAGTTCTGAAAAGTTCTGTTTATGCTCATTCGTTTTCATACAGTCCTCTATCTTGCTACTAGATGTCGCTTGCATGCAAACTTTCCGAACTGTAATTTTCTTTGAAAACAAAAAATTCGTTCTTAAGTTCCTTCAAAAATAAGGTGGGGGTTTTATTTATCAGGGTGGTGGCTGTTTTATGCTAATTAACAATTCCTGTCAGGTTAAGAATCGATATGGCCAACGGACTGGTAAATTTCATATCAAATTTCTAATTCACCAAACAGCAGTACAGATAATCGCCACTAAGCTCCCTATTCATGGGGAAAGAAAGCGGACTGTTGTTATCGATAAGTCGACTGGCCTTTAATACTGACCTCGTGTGAAAGAACTTTAAAAGTTGGTCAGTGTATTCCCACTAGAAATACCCAAACCCTTAGAATCTTTATTTTAATTATTCCAAAGACGTTGCCCTCTTGCCTTCTCCAAGTACTAAAGTAATTTTAGATTTTACCTTTTACCTTTTTTTTATCTTAGATATTCCAGTTGCATTGGGTGTTTGTTTATGATCAGTATTTTCTAAAGCTCTCCTTAAGTAGTTGAATGTTGTTGTTCCATCTCTCATTACGAAATTAAACCTTCCTAACACGAAGAAGTTTGTTCATTTACTCCATTGAAATAAGAGGGGAACTGGATGAATATTCCTAGATAACACTGTATAACAAAATTTCAAAAAAATACTGAGACTGATATGAATGTACCCAATTCTGAATGATTTCAACGTGCTAAACACGAATATCACCTTAAAAAAGGTTTGTTAGCTCTAGTTTTTGAGTTACGGTCGTTTTTTTTTTATTACATAGGATACCGCGAAATGAATGAGCGCACTAAACGCAAAATAAATTACAGTAAAATTTTTACAAAATCCATTCAAATTTTTGCTCAAACAGATTTTATTTAATATTATCAACATGAGGGTGGGAGGATATGATATTTTTCAAGGTTTTTGCACCTATACTAGCAGATTAACATCCCTACGCAACATAGAATTGTTCTTGCGTCAAGAGGGGCAGAAAAAAAAGCGCAATAAATTCCTTGCATTTCGTCAATGGTTGTTTTAGAAGCTGTAGCATATTTAGGCATGACTATTATCCTTAATAAAACTAAAAAAAATATTAGACGCTTTGGAGAAAGGAGTCCTTTGTCATTTGGGGCCGGACGCAGAGTAGAAGGAATGTTAGGCTATTTAACATTTATCTTTTTCTAAATAACACATCCTCTAACTGATGAGATGATGCAGAAATAAACAGTAATTAACATACTTATACTGCCTCAGAAATTCGAAATTTTAAGATAGATTCCCTTTAATACCAACGTTGCACCTGAGGCTTAGTTTTTTCATATTTGTTCCATTTTAGAGAAAATTCGAATTTTCTGAAAAAAATACACCACTTTCGCTCAAATCCGATCATTTTTTCTCTTCCTGATGCTATCGGCTGAAAAAATTAAATAAACTTTTAACCAAAACATTTAAATTCAAAATGTTTATTTTATTCTTTTGATATTACTTTCAGAAACTAAAATATTATTTGAAAAAATTGAATGTTTCAAGGACGTAATTCGCAGTCTTCATTCCCGGATTTTATTGTGGGTTTATTTAATGATTTTTTCATTGATTTTTCTGTTGACTGCATGTATGCATATTTAAGCAATAAATTTATAGTTAAGCTATTACTGAACTATGATGGTTAATAAAGGCCATCGCACTAGAGCTATTAGTGTTTTATGTCTTTATTTTTTCCCCAAATACGTTGCCAAACTCGCCAAATTATTAACTAAAATTCGCCAAATAGGCAATTTCTTTTATAAATAATTTATAAGATGGTCGGTTGTTCGAAGATCATTGTGTTAGAGCTGTATAATGGGTGTGGGTAGCTATATCTATTTTCTCTCCAAATTATTTCCCAAATCGCGCCAAATGAGCTAAAAGGTTTTATGTATTTATGAGGGAATTGTGTTGACATTTATGAGTGCGTTTTATAGCGTATTTTTCATTTTGGAATTTTAAGGCAATGAAACGGGATTTTATTATTTATAACGAGCGGAAACAAAAGTTTATGATCCTATAACAGGGTATATGGTACACATATTTGGAATCTATTTGATATTTTTTTATTCCGTGCGAAGAACGGGTATAAATTTGCTAGTCAAAAATTTGGAGGGTTTCTGTAAACAAAATTGACTGTAATTTGTTTTGCGTTTAGTGTGCGCATTTATTTCGCGGTATCCTATGTAATGAAAAAACGACCTTTACTCAAAAACTAGAGCTAGCAAACATTATTTAAGGTGATATTCGTGTTTAGCACGTTAAAATCATTGAGTATTGGGTACTTTCATCTCAGTCGCATTTTCACTGTTGACCAGTGTAATATATAACTTGAAATATCGTTGCAGCTTAATTTCGTTTATACAGATGTTAATTCAGAGGTTCAACCATCGCTATAAGAAAAATGTTTTCAGTTATATAAGCTAACCAAAATGACTAAAATAAATAAAACAAATAAAAAATTTGTTTTTTTATGTTGCAAATCTAATATTTACTGCACTTTCTAAAGCAAAATAGTATTTATTCAAACTATATTTTTAATTTATTAAAACTTCTTTATTAAAACAGAATCTTGCTGTACGGCTCTCTAGACGTAACCCAGATCCCTGCTCAGTCTTTAGGTGCGAATTGATCGCAATCATGGAGGGACTGAAGACCATTCTCCACTCCACAGATTCTAGTGATATTTGGATTTTTACAGACAGCCGCAGCTATATCCAACACCTAAGGACTGGAGTCGTGTTTATGACCTTGTGGGTATTCAAGTAATCAATATGCTTAAAGTTCTTACAAAGCGTAGGGAGGTCCACATTCAGTGGATTCCCTCCCACGTTAACATTCACGGAAATGAAGTCGATGATTTCTTAGCTAAAGAAGGCTGCTATGCGACGGCCACTACCAAATATGACCTAACATTTCAAGAGATTTTCTCCGAGATTAAAAATAGAGACCGGCAAGTCTGGCTATCCCCTCCCGCACATCCCTGGTACAGTAGGAAGACCAGGAGGATCATTGCATTTTGAGGCGGGCAGACAGGATCAAACGGCTGTTTCAAGACTTGTCAGTGGGCACCTAAAGTGCATGACTTTTGATTCCGGCAGTAAAGTATTCTCAATGTGTTCCAAAGGCCATCTGATGCCGGCTTCCCCGGGACATATCCTCGATTGCTTGGGGCTCAACTTGGAGGATATTTGTGATAGCCCTTTCCTGGTGCTGGACTTTGCAAGGCTGCACGGCTCATGGATTTGATCTAGCTGCCGCTAGATCAGGAAGGATTGGAAACAACAACAACAAAACTTCATCAAATGATTTTTAAACACATGATTCTTAAGAAATAACGTTCTTTTTTAAGGAAAAAAAACATATACATTGAGCATGATAGATCGGTGGTTTATTCCAATCGAAAATTGTATGAAAGCAGTTTATCTAAGGTAGTTACATTTAAATTTGTTATGACAATAAATATTTACGGTGAGAATGAAGGGAAAGGACATAAATGTTTCTGTCGATCGATTAAAACAAGCATATTTGTTAGCCTCAGATGAAAATGATTCGCGAAATCTAACAAATAAAGAAGAACAAAATACCCCGGCGGTCGGCCATGGAAATGAACAATCGGAGGAGGATTCAAGAATAAAAACCACACGCAGAGGGAGAAGAATAACTTTTCCAGTGCGTTATCAGGATTACGGGAATATTTAGTGTTGTATATTTCTATTGATGTATTTTTGTGCTAACATGAATTTTCATGTGATGTTAACATGTGTTCTCCTTTTATCGCAACTATGTTGCTCGGAAGGGGAGTACTGTAACCTCTACATATAAAATGTTGCAAAGCTTTTTGTAGATTGCAATTGGCAACATGTGATGTTACCTAGCAATCGAACGCGTAAGCAAAAAAAGTTTTGAATAAAATGTAAATTATTTGCGCTTCCAAAATGTTCATGTAGGAGTTATTTATATAAAGAATTATATATTATTCTGATGATGTAGCGATACCGCTACAAGTTAAATGTATACTTGGAAAGTACCTATGTGACAATCTACCTTTAATCTATAGGATAAACAAGTTACTGATCCTCATAGGTTTGTTTGAAGATCCTAACTCATTTGGTTAATTTTACAGCCAATTACAGAGGAATATTTACGTATCCTTAGTTTTACGAGCTTTATTTTGCGTTGATCATGTCGTCAAAGTAAGGTATTCTTAGCCTAAAGAAGATTTAATGAAAAAAATAGTGTGAAGGGTCAATTTATTACAATTCACCCAGACCTGTTGCTCAACATTTTTGATTTATACAATTTTTTTTAGCATACTTTTTTTTTACCATTTTATAGATATCAAGACGGAATAAAAAAAGATAATGATCAGAATGATGTTATAAATAGTTTACCAGCACTTTGATTGTCTTTTTGTAGTCCAATTTTGATTGTCACTTTGTAGTCCAATTGAAGTTTTATGGACATCAAATTTGATTGCCACTTATAGGAATGAAGCGATGGTACCTCCTTGTTCCTGATACAGTCAAGCAAAGTTTGAATCTTTTTGATAGTGGAGCCTCAGTTTTTTAATTAGTCAGCAATTGTTTTTTTTAAAACACTGGTAAAAATAGAATTTCTGAATTTAAAAAGCAAATTTTATAAAAGCAAACGATTTTTAAGTGTTTTTCAGTAGTGCAAAAGATATCTTTGTAAGTTTAAATCTATCATATTTGTGTTAATTATATTAGAGTTAATTTCTATTTTATAATTGGTTAAATAAGGACAATTTTTTTTGAAAGATTTGTCTTGCCCAAATTAAATTTATTAAGTAACTAGTACAGTTTGTTTAATATTTCAGTTAAATATTCATGAAATGTAATTTTACCATTGAAAACTGTTACATTTTGAGGGGTCTGTAACACAGATATTTGACCAACTTTGAAGTACTGTATCTCTGGAACCAGTTCGAAATACAATACAAAATTATTGTCACATGTTTATGACAAAAAGATGTACTACCTGTATTAATTTCAAACATTTCAAATTTTTTCACTCAGTCCATTTTAAGATATTCTTCATTAAAAATTGCAAAAATACGATTTTGAGCAGATTTGAAAAAATGTAAAAAGATAAAGAAAAATTTCTCAAGCTTTAAACTTACACAGCAAACTTGTCTATACAGGAAAAAAAGAACTTAAGGCGAGTCTTTTTTCCTTTTACCAAATTTTCAGCTCTAAAACTCCCGTTTTAAGCTAATTTTCTTTTTCAGTTGTGATTTTTTATTTCCCTCTTCCTCACTAATTTGGTAATATTATGCGCTGGCAAACTATTCATAGCATCATTCTGATCATTTTCTTTTCATTTCGTCGTGATATCTATAAAATAGACAGAGGTATATACATTTAAGTGAAAGTAATTTCCGGCCAAAAATCGGCTTTTGTGAAACCAAGTTTCTAACATAAGTTGAATAATAAAAAACTCTTTCAAAAAGCTAT
Organism: Oedothorax gibbosus; assembly: GCA_019343175.1. Classification (NCBI taxonomy): domain Eukaryota; kingdom Metazoa; phylum Arthropoda; class Arachnida; order Araneae; family Linyphiidae; genus Oedothorax; species Oedothorax gibbosus. Next base: position 204,125 of record JAFNEN010000308.1, read on the forward strand.
AACTCAATCGCCCATAAAGCAGCACCTTTCTCTTTGGTCTTGGTTGAATTGATGACGACTGAAACTACAACGACGTCATCTCACAGCCCATTGAGTAATTGGTTGAATATATTATTTTTTTTTGCGTAAACTCCAATTATCCGAAATTCTGATTATCCGAATGTGGTTATAGGTTCCAATTGCTTCCGATAATTGAAGTTTTACCGAAATATTAATCATTACCTCTTTCAGAATCATCCTGTTCCATTTGTTCATCTTCAGCAGACAACGATCTCTTTTTCCTTCCAAACCTTGGTGGAAAAGCAGCAATGGCCCTCTTCGGAATCAGAGACTTGCCATCCAAGAAGAAATCCGCCATGGGACCATCAGCAAGATTATGCCACGAGTAGTCAGACATCAAGGAATCATCAGAGTCGAAAATGTCGGTATCGAACAGCTCCCGTCCTGTTCTTGGGTAAGGTATTAGAGTCTGTGGGAGTTTGAAGAGTTTGCGACCAAGCCTAGCGAACGGAATGACGCCATTAGCTTGGCTGTTGCTGTCTTCGACGAAGGTCCAGAATCCTGGTTTTTCGAGGCGCGCTAGTTGGACTAGGGCTTGGTGGTTCTCGTCGTCGGAAATGTCCAAACCTGAAACGATTAATTGATAAATAAATTTAAAAAAAACAATTGTATAATAATCGTCGTATTAAATTTGCGGAGAAAATTGGGATTTATTGGTTTTTAACAGTAATCTACTCAATGGGGTTGTTTCAGGTGATGCAATTTCTTCCATCTTTCATTTTTGCCACATGTACTCCGATTTCTCTTCTGTTTTCACGTGACATGGATTCACCAATCGAAGCTCGAGAAGGAATTTATTTTCACTAACATTTCTGCTGCCGCTTAAAACCTGAAACAGGCCCATTCCTAAGTATATTTTAAAAAAAATGGCCCATGTTCAATGGAGTAGGTAGGAGGGTTTCAATGGACAATTTTCAGCTTGCGTTTTCTCTTTTTTTAGAGAAGTGTACGGAAAATCACGGAATACAAATCCTACCAAGTAACTTTTGGAAGATTTGGTTGCCAACATCTAGATACATAAAAATTTACGTCTCCACGCAATCTCAAATGGTTTTGATGATAAAATGTCATTGTAAATAACTCTGCTGCTTTAGTCCGAAACATGAAATTAGAGACATAATAAAACACAATTTTACACAAAAATTAATGTTATTTTTTTTCCTAGAAAAAAAGTATACAGTTAATGAATGATGGTACAAAACTAAATTTTTAGTGCACTAAAATATATTTTTCCATTTATTGAAACTTAATAAAAAAATAAACACTGAATAAACTGCTATTGTTTCAAACGTATTTTGATAAAAACGATTGCTTTGAAACCTTTGATGCAATCATTTATTTATTTTTCTTCAATATATATTTTTCACTAATTTAATTGTAATACAGAGATTTCAATACATCCTGCTTTAGAGAATGTCAATTTTTTTAATTATGGTAATAAATTTAACCAGTGCTAGCTTTAAATTAATTTCTGTCGAGACTATTTTGAATATGTATCTAAGATTTTAAGCACTGCCAATGCTTTTATTACCAAATTTGAAATAACGTACTTTATACTTTTTAGTTAGCATTACCAGTCGAATGACTATTTTACAAACTACACTTTCTATTTTAGTTAATATTCACTTATATGGATACTAAAACGTGCACACGAACACCTCCCACATAAAATCCTACCTTCGCGGAACTAACCAGGCAAATAACTGTCCTTTCGGTTATAAACACAGATTGTTACGTGTCTAATATGTGTTATCCATAAATAGGCCGTGTTTCCTGCGTATTTTTTCAGTGTCTTTTATTAAGGAAACACATAATATCCAAGGAGGATTAAAGGTATTGCTCCTAGAGCTCCCTACTGCGAGTCTGTGTTCCCTCTTCTCTTTGTGGCGATAACGATTCTATGGTATGCCCTGTATCGATTAACGGACACTGGGATAGCCGTTGATCCTCGTGAAACTGGACGTGTCCGAAAACTTAAATGCCAACCAAACTATAGCCGTGATGTTTTGTCAATTTGTTTATCATCGTCTTATCGTTTAACCCCTTATCTGTTAACGGTAGTCGTAATTTCTCTTTAAAAAAGCCGATGTTTCACTTTTCATTGTGCAATTTGGAGAAAACGGGGAAAGATGGAACTTTTTTGATTGACATGTTTGGTCTTAGGACATTAAAGTCTATAAAGGTAAGGTAAATTCTTCTTAAAACTTTTACTTTAGTTATTCTACCATTAAAATATTCGGAGACAAATAATTAAGAATTAGAACTGAAGTCGGTTCATAAAGGGTTAAATTCCGTTTTGTCGATCCGATCTGCATACTGATAGTTTAGAAGGGTAAGGGAGCCCAGTCGGTAAGGTGCTTGCCTTGCATGAGAAAGGTAGTAGTTGAGAAAGGTATAAGGTAACGCTTGCTTTGCATGAAAAAGGTAGTATCAGTTCAATAGTCTACCTTTGCCTCCATTACCCCGAAGCATTTTTAAAATTGTTAATTGCTCATTTTTAATGGTTCACTTTCTTTTCATGTAAAGGATTATGCTATTTATGTATATGAATGCTTAAGAAATCTAGATTCACGTTATATTTTCTATGGGGGAGTTACAATATTTTCTGAGTGTGACGTATTCATAGATAGGGGAAAGGGGTAGCTTCTGTTTGTGCTTGGTTGCTTGGGACTAGATAAAGAAGATCTTCTTGAGAGACTATTGTTGGTTATTGATTTCTTGAGAGTGTGTAATATCATAGACCTGGTCTAGCTCTGCTGGGCAACAGGGATCAGCAACAACAACAACACAATATTTTCTTCCACAACTAATATAATTATGGAATTGAAGAGTAACTGAAGACAAATAAATTTCAAACTGAGCTGATTACTATATATGAAAAGTTATTCGTTCGCGAAGTGTGGCTTTAATAATAAAGGCAGAAATGTGTCTAACTTATATAGTAAATTTGAAGTTAAAGTCTTCTACAAACCCAACTACGCCTTCTTCAACTAAACCTCAAAGTGGGATTGACACCCAAGCTATCCGAAATTGTTTTGGCCGCTGTGGGGTAATGTGGGAAATGGGGATATTTCTGTAGAAATTCGGCCTTTTTATGAGGGCGGTTAAACACTACATCGCGGTGACTACGATATAAATCAAGATATTTTCGATTTTGTTCAATATTGAAAAACGCTGATTTTTAGTGTCGTTGTATTGTAGTTTATTGTTTCATTTGATGAAACGGAGTATAGAGATTTTCCGTTCAATCATTTTGATTGGATTTGATTGCTTAACTTTACGTTAAGGTTTTTCGGTTAAGAAAGCCGTTGCAAAGACTAAACAATATGTAAGTCCAAGTCATAAAATATCGCTTCTTTTTCAAAAACATGACAAATCTAGCATTAAGGTAAACGGGCTATGTGTTTAAAATGGGTTAAATGGATTTGTATTGGTAAAATCAACGTCCGAATAGGGCTACACGAAAGCTATTGAGTAGTTGCACGGACGATGATTGTGCGAGAGCTGATTTGTAGTGTCGTTGTATTGTTGTTTATTGTTTCATTTGATGAAGAGGAATATAGATTTTCCGATCAATCATTTTGATTCGATTTGATTTCTTAACTTAGTGTTAAGAATTTTTAGATACGAAAGCTGTTGAAAAAACTAGTGATTATATAAGTCCAATTCCTAAAATACCGTCCTTTTGCAAAATATTGACATATCTATCATTGAGGTAAATGGGTTTGTATTAAGATATTACTACCCGAGAGCTAATAGCAGAGATTCTCGTAATTTCCATTTGCGGTCTAGAGAGACGTAATTAAACATGGGAGATTCATTGTGTTTCACCGCACAGTGTGATATCGTATTTGAATGGACAACTGAATTATCACGCCTACGGTGACGTCACATCTGCTTCAAACGTTCTGTTATATCCCTCGAATAATAACAATTTCAAGCAGTATAGCTTTAGTCAAGAATAAAATTAGCAAGTAAGAAATTACCTCTTTTCTTAAAATTTGTAATTTATATATTATCACTTTAAGTAATAGTTCATTTAACAATATATATTGCACAATAATTCTTATTAATAGAATGCACTTATATTCTCTATACATTATTTATACTTTTTTCAACAGATAAAAATTTTAAAAGTTAGAATACTCTAACAGACATCAATAAATGGATATCATAAAATGGTTCTACTGAGCAAAAAGATACGACTTCTGTTATTTAAGTTTCGAAAGATTGTCTTAACTCAATTTTAAAAGCTTAACAGTATATTTTTATGATTCAAATTTGTTTTATGATTCAAATATGATTAAAAGTTAGAATACTCTAACAGACATCAATAAATGGATATCATAAAATGGTTCTACTGAGCAAAAAGATACGACTTCTGTTATTTAAGTTTCGAAAGATTGTCTTAACTCAATTTTAAAAGCTTAACAGTATATTTTTATGATTCAAATTGTGTAATACGCAGTCATAATATTTCTCTCTAAACACGTAACTTTAAATAACTCTTCTTGTGCTGTCGAAGTTTTGTGAAGCCTGAGGCATGGTTTGCGTCTTATCAGGGAATTCGTAAACATTCTCAGTATGTCTCTTCAATAATTTACGAAAATAAACAGAAGAGTCTGAATCAAGTCTGCTTAATTTACTTATTCCATTCGCAATTATGATCACCAGGGAATGTTAAATAAAATATCAAACTAATATTTCTCTCATAGTATCTATAAAATGCAAGATTAAAATTTTCCTAAAATCCCAGAAAAAAATTCTTAAAAAAGAGTTTCTATTCAAACTGCTTTGTATTGGGAAACGTTATATTTATAGCATTTTAAGAATTTTCAAGTTGCTTTCAAAAGCATGGAATTTTTTTTTAGAATTTAAAATGCCACTTTACTATAGAGTAAAAAGCGTAACCATTATTAAAGAATTTGATTGAGGCTGTATAATTTGTCTAGATTTGTTATCATAATAGCGGTTTTGATGCATTTTTCAAACTTTATTTTCTTTCAATAAAATAAATGTTTGATAATTAATTATAATTTTGTGTATAACTGTTTCAAACATATTTTCCCAATTTTATTCAAAATGTTAACTCTAAATTCATTTTCATGCATCTCAATGTGTAATTAGTAATATTCTACCTTCACTGATCAACCCAAATTCAGAGTTTGAGAATTTTTCGTTCAGTTTGTAGAACAATTAAAAAAAGGTCAGGTTAGTTTGAATTATCGTCGCACTAGAGCTACATGATTGCTATTGGCGACGGGCGTCATAATTTAGAACTACAGTCAAGTGACGAGCCGTAATCTGAGAAGGCACCCGTTAAGGTCTACATAGTACGCAGTGTTGAGACTTTGGAGCATATATTGTACGTGTATTCCCTCTACACGGGGTATTATTCGTCGGACTTTTTGGGTTGAACGGGCCGTTTATAGGACGGCAGTTATTTTGGCGATTCCCGAACCCAAACCTTTGACCTTCCGCATGCAATTCGAACGCCTTAACCGACTGGGCTCCCCAGCCCCACAACTAAAAAGAAAAGAAGAAAACTCTTTTCCTAAAGTAACAGTTCTTATTAAAATAACTGGATGCATTTCATTGGCGCTCTCCATCGAAGTTTTCCCGATTCGGGTAGCATCTTAGACAATAGATTCCTATGCGTAATTGAATTTACACTCTACCTAGAGTTGCCCCTTTCTTAAATTAGGCTTAAGATGGTACTCAGATTGTATTTCACGTAGTTAACGTATTTGTCAAATGCAGGAACGTAAGATTCCATTGCACTTGCACGAAAGTGAAAAGAGTTTTGTGTTATGTCAAAAAGGTTGGTAATTTGTAAAGTTAATTTTGATTACAATTAGTACCAGTTTATTGTTTGCCAGTGCTTTTTAAATGAACTAAGAACATAAAAAAGAACTCGAAACCTTTGGTATTGGTAATTTGGTAATTTTCATTAAGGCAATCTTTAAATAGAGTTAATTTGCGGAAATATATAACTTGAAATAATTTTAATAATATGATATTTTTCTCCTTATTAATTCACTTAAAATTTAATGATCCTTTACATCATTATTACAAGTATCCATCAATTAAAATTACGTTTAGAATTTTGTTATTACTTTTTAAGTTAAAATAAATGTAGGTATATTTTTGTTTACAAATTTTAAGATTCTTTTTTTGCAACATTATAAATAATTCAAGTTAAAACTACACTGAACTCAAACGATTTAGATAAAACTTATTTCCAATTTAATTAAAGTTTTTTAAAACCAAATAAAAATATCAAGCTAACAAACTTAGTTTGGAAAAAAGTTGACATGTCAGTGTCACTAACCAACAGGTTTTAGAAATCTGACATGATTGCATAAAATTGCGATGTCAATATTATCTGTGATGCTACAGATTTTCGTTTGTCGTATGATCTCTATATTTATGCATGAATTTAGAATTATATAAGAGTCTGCTCTCGGGAGAATGTAAATTTGTTTCGATAAATTTTGACGTAAATTCGTGATATTTTGAAGTCTCATGCATATTTACATTTTGAAGCATGTATATTTTATCGTAAAAACGGTGACAGTTTTTTTTTTTTTGGTTTTTGAAATCTATAAGAGTTACAAACAATTGCTTTGTTAGAAAATGTATTTATGAAAAGTATTTGATTATAAATTAATTCTATAATAGTTTTTTTAAAAAAATACTTTTTTGTCTTGTTATTTTTGCATGATTCAATATAATGTGAATTTTTTTTCGGAAATCAAAAATCATCATTAAAATTGAGAGTTAATCATTTAGATACGTTCGAGAATTACACGATTTTTTGCAGGATGGGGTGATTTGGAGAATATTTTTCTGCGATAAATTTTTGTATTCTTCTAATAATCTGTAACTATATTTAAAGCCCATTTCGAAATTAATAAGAATTAAGTGAAAATTCAGTTAATTAAAATAATGGAATTTGCTTATTTTTTTTTGAATTTTTAATGTAACATTTAACATTAAATATTTCTACATTCAAACTGATAAAAGATGTAACATTTACATGGTTTCATACATGGCGGTCCCTCCGCAACAGCATAGTTTCCGTATTGTAGTGGAAATGGAATCTACTCTAGATAGCAGGGATTTAACTCCCGCTTGCTCCTTTTTCATCCTTTATACCAGATATGTAATTAAAAATAGAAGAAAGATTCCAAGTGACCATTGGGTTAGACGTTCTCGTTAAATGTATCCGAAGTTACAAATTAATTAGGTAACGATGTCACTTGACGTTTTGTGTGGCACCACAGAAAAAACATGTTGAAAGAACAAAAATTTGTTAATTCAACAAACATTTTGGTCAATATAGCGCCAACAAAATTTTTTTTGTTTGTGCCAAATTATGTTGTTGTTTAAACCAAATGGTTTTGTTAATTCTATAAAAGTTTAGTAAGTTTGAAGAAAGATTTTTTTTGGTTCAACACAAGTTTAGTCATTTCTGCAAATGTTATTGTTGATTCCACAAAAGCTTTGTCGGTTCGGACTTTATAGATTTAACGAGCAAGTCTATCTCGGTGTATTTGGTTATTCCCGTGATTTTATCGAGGGTGGTTTTTCTACAGCAGAAATACTTTTATAGTACAGCTGCGATAAGAATCGAGAACCAACTGGTCTTCTATGTTGAATGAAAATTTAGATTCATTCCTTAGGTTTTATGTTGCTGACTTGACGCTACATGACGTCACAGTCAGAAACAACCAATAGCAATCCGAGCTTACTTCAACTAAAGGAGTTTTGTTGAGGTGAAACTACGCGCGTTGTTTGGACAACAAAAATATTATAAAATCAACAAAATTAGTCAACAAAATACTTCAACAAAAAAATTTGGTTATCCTAACAAAACATTTTTTTGTGCAGCTCAAGTGTCGACCTCGTCACTTGACCACAGTTCTAAATTACAAGTAGTTCATTGAGCGAAATTCGGACTTTCGATAAATGGTGCTGAATAAGGTCTTCATGCATGTCATAGCAGCAGTCTCGGTCTCGGGATCGGAAGGTCCTGCGATCGAGTCCCGGTACCACTGAAGACCTACCGAGTATATGCGGAGTACGTGCTCGTTAAATCTGTTGGGTCCGAAAGTCCTCAAGTTCCCATACCAAATCAATACCTCTGGGGGTGACAAGCCAATTCTGGGAGTCCTCTAGTTGGCCTCTGTTCTAAAAATTAGATGGATCCACTTATGTGTGTGTGTGTTGTCTGTTGTGTCTGTCTTACTTGACGAAGGTTTATAAGCGGGTCGCTGACCAAGCACACAAACCTGAATATATATGTCTACCAACCAACCAACCAATCAATAGCAGCAGGTCATACAGTTGAATAGCATGTAAGGTCTTCTTCGACTGTCCCGGACACTGCAAGTACAGCCAGGGTATGTATCTTTTAAGGTTGTTGGCATTCACAGAGTCACCTAATTTTTGAAGTTTGGAATTGAATTTTGTTTTTATAGGGGAAATCTATCACAAAAACTTCGACTTAGAAGATGTTCACATCGAGTTATCGAGACAGTTTTTTTATAGAAAAATATAGAAATGATTCGGGACTTGATCAAAAGTTCGAGTTAACGGGTTATTCGACTTAGTGGAAGTCGAGTTATCGAGGTTTGACTGGTAGTTATAATTAGTTTATACAAAATATGCGCAATTAAATATACATTTTAGAAGCCAATATAAAATATTTTTTTTTAAATCTTAACTCTTGAAAAAACTTGAATTATTATGTTTATTATATTAAGAGTTTTTATTATTTTCTATGGTATTTTTTAATTGATTGATACATACACTATTTACTCTTATACGAGTCTTATAAATTCCAAATACAATCCCCTTTTTATTTCAGAATGATTGTCATAGGCTTATTATTTCTTTTTTTTGTTTACTTTTTAAGCATTCTAATGGGATTAAACCATCCAAATGAAATTTTAAAGGATGTGTCGAAACTGCCAACATCATTCATTTACTAATATTTCTTGAGGAAGTGGAAATAGAAAAACGGTTTATTTCTAGATCACCCTTTAATAGCTCTTCAAAGTAATTGATCTTGAAATGAGAGATTATCAAAAAATAGCATTTAAAACAAAGTTTAAAACAGTTTAAAGGTTCAATCAATTCTTCATTTTTTCTAAAAAAAAATAAATAATATTTTTTAATCAGGCATAGCAAAAAATTATTATTTTCCATGTAAATTTCATATATTGTTGAGATGTATTGCAAAAGAAAAGTGTGTATAAAGTTATTTTTACTTAATATTCTTAATTAAAGTCTGTTTAATGTTTAACAACTAAGGATAAATTAATAAATTAATGAAAAATAGTTGTATATTTCCACTTAAAATTAACTGTTTCATTTATTATCAACTTGATTTATTAGGTGTTACCGATAAAAAGTCTTAAAACTAATTTTAAAAACGCCTATTTGAGTTAAAATAGTTTTGATGTTGGCACTTTTTTTATTCTGTTACGTTTAAATAAATAATATAAGTTCTTCCGAGTGACCTGGAAATGGGCAAATACGGATAGTTGTTTTCTCGCAAAATTTTTATAAAATGATTTTGTTAAGTAATGTATATATATTTAGGAAATCAAAGTAAAGATTACTTTGAAAAGATGATCTTAAAAATCATTTAAAATTGAAAAAAAGTAAAATATTATAAACATTTTTTTTAAGTCTTTATAAATTTTGAAATTTATATTTATTGCAAGAATAAATTGTACATAAAACTAGCAAATGTCGGGTCGTGTGCTCAGAGGAAGGGATTTTTTTCTATTCTGTGTACAAGTTTTTATGATTCTATAACAGAGTTTTGTAACTTGATAAAATAATAAAACAATTTTAATTGCGTCGTTTCAGAACAGTGAAACACAAAATAAAAATATACAATTAATATTAAATATGCATTTCATTGTTATTATTACGAGCCTCTGATGATTCCATAAACTGACGTTTAGCCTATTATTTCCCAGCAGTAATTTTCCAATTATTCATTTAACTAAAAGTTACTCTTGCTTTAAATAAATATACATTTATACTAAATTCTTAAGCAGAGCACAAAAATCAAGAATCTGTTTACTATAGGAAAAATTATAACTTGTTATATTTTAGGCGTAGTATTAAGTCCTAGTATATTTTTAAAGACAAATATAATCATTTTATCACATATTTTTCATGCATTTCATGACGTCATTCCAAACTGATTTATGACAAAAATATTTTTTGCTTTAAATATTTTTTTATATATAACTATAGTTTCTCATGCCATTATTGATGTGGTAACAACAATTAAAATGACTTTAAATTAATGTCAGTGCTAATTCAATGGGTAATTTGCCGACAAACAGTAGGAAAATGTCCGTTTGGACAGACAGACAAACGGTATGAAAGATGGGTCTCTGAGGCCATACTTTTCTAACAAAAAGGAAAATAATTGTTAAGATCTGACGGATAGAACATATTTTGGAAGGGGAGTACGGACAGACGGACATCGACAGCATGATACTTTTTTTTAATTTAATTGAAAAAAATAAGAAAAGTAGGCTAAAATATACACTTATTTCTTTTTACTGCCATAGCGGCTGTTGACGCAAAAGCATTCTACAGCGGAAAAAACAAAACCACCGAATGCAAAAAAAACTAGTATTTTTCCAGAAAAAGATTTCAGCATTTTTCAGACGAAATTGTCTTAAATAATGAAGATATTTTGGCATTTAAGGCGCTTAATGTGACTGAAATTACGTTTAAGACACCTTTTTGTCTTCATTTATGACAAAACGATTTGCTGTGTGGATGGAATCTACTAGAAATAAATAACTCGAAAATTCTTTTATGTCTGAGAAAAAAAATCTTTATTGGTTTTGTAACAAACGTCAAGTAAACGAAGTTAGAAGGAAAAAATAAAAATATTCTAACAAATTCATTCTCTTTCCTTGTTCACACTATTTTTTTCAATTACAGTTATCAGCTGCACATATACACAAAATATCAGAACACTAAGATATTTTGTGTTACAGGTAACTGTTTTCCCCATTTTACAAAACTTATTTCTTTCGTTTAACCCATTAACGGCGATTATTAAGAAAAATTGACTCGCGAAAAAGCGCTTTCTCTTTCAGTTTATCGAAATAATAAATATAGGGTTTAATGGGAGATTATTGAAAAGAAAACTTTCAGTAGGACAAATTAAGTTACACGAAAAAAAATTAATAAACAAAATTGACGTTTTTATTTGTATATGAAGGAGTTAATGGTATTCGTAAATGGGTTATTTCGAGTCGAAAAGTATTTCATGCGATATCTATATTTTATTACATTGAATAGATTATTGCAGCTAATGACATTTTGTATACGTAAATAAATAATATTAATTTTCAAATGTTTTCAGTGCGTAAAGTTATGAATTTGGCCTTATATTATACATTGTCATGTTTTTTCACATATTAAAGATATTTTGCAGTAGAAATACAATAATTTTATTTTTTATTTAACTGATATAAGATTTAACGTATTGATTTTTTTCAACTGACTGTAAATTATGAAATATTTACTATAAGATATGACAAGAATTTTCTCGTAATGTAAAACAAGTTTTAAACAGGAAGTGGCTTCATTTTTACACGAACTTATGAAACGTCAAACATTTATTTGATGTTTGAACTATTCGTAATTTCATATCGCAGCTTTTGTTATTGATTTAGATTATTGATTGCAAATAAAAATAATAGCTTCACAATAATTTATAACTAGCAACAGGACCATATGCCGAACAAACTAATCGAAGGAATCATTATTTATTAGATATTGATGATATTTCGTAAAAAAAATAATTCGTTAATTTTCCTAAAGGGAATATTTGGCGTCACTTCTGCTAATTTACGCCAAGGTATACAATTTTCGATTAAAAAACTTAATCGTAAATAGAAACGAAAAAAGTGTTTCAAAGATTAAATGTTAAATTTTTTAGTCTATTCGTGAAACTAAATAAAAAAAAAACGTTGTTAGGACTAAGGGAAAAAAAAGTACAATGTGTATAATTTACATTCATGATGATTTTAATCTTTCTTATAGCAGCCGCGTTGCCAATTTTTTTGATTAAAGCATTTTTTTTACTAAATGTTTCACTGGATTCTCTGCTATTTTAATACTTTGTCAACCTTTTCGAAGAATTAAATAGAAATTGCTCTGCCAAAATTATGAGAATAATCAGTTTAATAAACGACACCATGTACATATTGATGTACACATACAATAGCAATAATTAAAAATATCGAAATCCAATAGATGTTTAAAAATAATAATAAATATTATATTTGTGAAAAAATGAGTGAACACACTACAATTTTAAAAAAATAAATGAAAATGAAACAGAAGCACTTTTTTACATGGATGTATCGGAAATGCGTTTAATTAAAACAACTTTTAGCAGTCTATTATTAGTCTATAAACCATGAAAGATTAACAAAATTTAAATAGAAACAGACGTTGGATAAAATTTGTCCTTTTAAAAACGGACAATTTGAACTGTAAATTTCAGTAGTGCGTAGAATTTCGCAATCTAAATTATTTTTAATTTTTGATAATCAGGTTTCTAGGAATTTGTAAAAGACTAATAGTATGTCATCTATATTTACATTCATATTGAAGTACTAGGGACACATTATTATATAACTACAAAAAATAATAAAAAAATCGCTATTCGCTGGTGCCAATATAAGTTTAGAAGTAAATTAAATAAATATAAATAATACTAAAATAAAGTAATATAAATAAATTTAAAAGTATAGCATGCTTTTATAATCTTTTTGTTATTAGAGTTGATATGGCAAAGGTTCTCCTTATTTAAATTGTAAATGGAAAAAGAGGCCGAGTCCACAGAAAAAAAATTGCAAACGATTCCTTTTTCACTGAAAGGAAAAAGCAGTTTGAAATTCTAAAATGAAAAAATAGACCCTTTTTTTCAGCAAACAATTCATTTGACATCTGCGTAGACAGACTACAAAGATTACATAGACACACCACAAATGCGATTTACATAAGGGGAAAATTCATTTACAACTAAACAAGTATTTTTCAGTCAGTGTTTTTGATGATGCGCAGTTTATGTTTATAGAATTTTCAAATTTTTTTAAAAGGGATGTTTTTCACTACTTTAAATTTTATTCGATAAAACTTTTTGCATCCTTAAGCAACTCCGCTTAATATATTTTCTTACAAAAAAACATCGGAATTCTGTTAAGGTTTTCTATTCTTTTCTCAACTAAATTATCGTTTTTTGTTCCTTCCAAAAATGCCGTTTCCTGAAAAAGCAAATATTTTTCCAAGCACGTGCTAAATTTTCTTCAATAAAGTGTTCGCCTATTTTGAAGCATTCAATTTCACGCTGAGTTAACTCATGTATATTAAAAAATACCATAGGAAGACTTTCTTTATAGTATTAAGTTGAAGACAAAATAATATGTAAAGTTTTATAACTTCGAATGTAATAATATTATCCTTAATTTGTTTATCTTCATAAAATTTGCAATTTATTTGTGAATTTTACTAAAGTTAAGTGAACACACACTTAAAAGTCAATTTATCTTTCAAATTTGTTGTGAAATATTTTCCCTTTATAAATAATTAAGGGGTCGCATTACCCAAAATTTAGGGCTGCCCAGAAAATAATTAAACAAGCTCGAATGCTGTGAGCTAAGGATATTGCAAAAAAAGAAGGATTATTTTATAATGGTGGAGGTTTATTGAAAATGATATAGTGGTTTGGTAAAATGGGTTTTGAAATTTTATGTTGATTTTTTAAATTTTTAATTTTTTCAGCTTGTGAATGGTTAAAACCCTAAGGCTTTTAGGTAAATTAATGTAGAACTCCATATTTTTTTCCTGTGTTGAAACATATGCGTTTAACAAAAGTTGGTATGGGATAAGGTCTAGTGTGAATAAAGTTTTAAAAAAAAAGATGAAGGTGAAAATTTGCAAGAAATATTTATTTTTTACTTATACACCTCTTTCTTTCACGTATATATTGGATTTTATAAATTAATTAACGTACTGAAATAATGAAATAGACTTTATTTAATCAAGCTATAATTTGTATACGACCCGTTGTAATTATAAAATATGTTTATGTTTATATGTTTATAAAATTTTCAGTGAAAATCCTCATAAATAATATCTTTAAACAACATTGTTTAAAGGCTCCTGAATACTTAGTGTTGTATTATTCACTTTTTTATTTCCAATTACAAATATTTTTTTATGTATAGTACTATATTCTTTGAAATTATTTTCTTGATTCTTATATTTTATTTGAATAACATCATGGAGTTTCTAACCACTTAAGGGTGCTTAAAAATATCTGAAGTCTTATTCGTTACTATTGTCTGACAAAATTATGGCTTCCAAAAAGCTTTTGTGGCGTTTGAAAAACCGTAAATTTTATTGATTATTTAAAATGTTTAAATACTTTTTTTAAATTTAAAAAGAATGACTTCCACAATTAGTGATATTTTTGTGTTACTTTTTAAAAAGCAGTAAATTTGTTATCTATGCCCGTCTTGACTCGTAAGATCAGCTACGTTTTTGAATAGCTCTTAAAGGTTTCTTGTTTTAAATTGGTGCAGGTTTTTGCTTGTTTAGTTAAAAATATTAAAAAAACTAATGTAAATTACGTATATTTGCTTTTCTTAATTTTTAAAAGTGCAAATTATGAATACAATGGATTTTGTTATAATTGCATTGAAACAACAATCGTCTAAATCTAATCAGACAAAATCTACTGAAGTAAATGTTATTAGCTTATCGAAATAGAATAATACTCAGAAAATTTCCAAAAACTGGACTAGAAAACATATTTTTTGCAAAATAATCTAAACACAAATCTTTTACGATGAACCGATTCAATATTACGCGAAATGGATAATTTTGTACAATCTCATGTTACTGAAGATAAATTCAAATTTCGTCATCTTTGAGACTTTTTACAGTTACTTATAAGTAATTTTAAAATTTAGTATAACAAATTAAAATGTGGAACTTATAATAATAAAATTAAATAGTAAATGTCTTGCAAATCGCATTTATTAAAATATTTAAAAAATAAAAATAGTTTAAATAAAATTCCTAATCATGCAAAGTTCATCGAAATATGTAATTTTTTTTTAATTTAAAAACTTTTCAAACGGAGTTAAATTATAAATAATCTTGCAGATAATGTAGACATTTTCATTACATATTCATTTTAATAAAACGTATTCATATTTTATTAACAAAATATAGAGCCAGTTAACTAATTTACACTGGTTTGACATACTTGCAATATATCATTAAATGGTTTCAGTTTTATAAGAAAATATATTGAAAGTATATTACGAATTTTTCTTTGCATTATATCTAGAAAAGTTTTTAATAAGAAAAAATGGTATTTTTAAAATTTTTACATATTAAATTCCGTCAATTATTAAATAAAAACTCAACTTACCCAAAGAATTTTGAAGTAAAACTGAAACCATTGCAAATTTACACCACAAAATGACAGGACACTTAGCACTTCTCAACATCTTTAGTTTTCTGGAATATATTAGTCACTTGTTGCCGTTCTACAATTTTATTCGAAGTTCTTGTTCCCCGCCAAATAGCCCAAGTAAACGAAAAGAAGCGAGTATTGTTTGTGACAAAATGTTTGAAATGGAACCTTTTTATAAGGGACGCAGGCCAACGGTGGGAGCATGTTGATTACGAAACACCCCCAAAGTGACGTCACGGGAAACGGTCCACTCAACGGGCGCCTTTGACGTTTTCTGAGGGATTAGCATGGGAGATGGGGGGTATTTGGACGTGGGCCGTGATGGCTATTGGTTAAAAAAATTAATACTGACTATGGTAGAATATAGAATACTATAGTGGAAATATAAAATAGGTGGTTATACTTTGTTTTTAAAAAATCAAATACTTAACCAATAAGTTATTTTAGATTATTTAAAATTAGTCGTCTGTTTAGTTTAGTCTGAATTATCGTCGCTAGAGCTATTCGAGTGCTATTGTCATTATATTATTTAGAACCACAGTCAAGTAACGAGTCGACGCCTAAGTAGGCACCCAACGCAAACGTTAAGGGCGACATCGTAAGAAACGTCAGTACTTTGGAGCGTGCTTTACTCTTACGGCTATTGCGACATTTAGTGGCGTTAGGTGTCATTATTGGCCAGACTGAACCGTGACTTCGCTCAGGGACGCTTAACCGACTGCTCCAGCTTGTCTCGTATATTTAGTTAATGAAAATATAAAAGTAAGTTTGGATTTAACCTTGAACTGAATTGGATAAATATTTACCTTTACCTTTTACTGTTACGTACTATTATTAATATATATTAAATAATGCAGTTACATAAATGCACTTATAGAATATTCGTTTCCTCTTCATTATTAACTATACTGACCAAACGAATTTTGTAATTGATAATCGCTAATGTTTTCTGAACCCATGTAATCTCCCTTAAACGGATAAAGTACCGTCAGTGTCGATTTCACATCAAATAAAAAATTACGAATTATTACTTTGTAGATTAATGTTCTAATCGTACAATCACAAGTTCATGCTTTCCATAAATAAAAGTAACACGGTTAATGATACTTATAAGTACCGTCAGTAGATTAACTGTTAATTCTCAATTGTCAGACAAAATTACTTTTCATTTGCTGATTTTTAGAGCTGAGTATTTTAACTGTGGAAGGCTGAGATATATCTGAGTAGAGATTAGCTAAATGACTTTCTTAATCATTGCTAACGTTAATCAGAAAACCATTATTTTATTTTTTTATTCTTTAAAGTAGATCTAAGTCGTGGTCAGCTAGATTACTTTCTTAATCATTGCTTATACAATTGTAGACTTCAATTTTCATTTTAGTATTTCAATTTTTTTTTAATAATTACAAAATAATTTAAGACTTGCAACAACTTTTTTTGTGAATTTTTTTCAAATAAAATATATTTATTCTTAATATAATTTAAAAAAAACACGAAATAGATATTTTCAACACATCATCACAGATATCACCATTTCTTTATATATAAAACTTTAAATGTTTTAAACCAAAACAAGTTTTATCATCTTATTTCAAAATTGTCAATCTTTGTTTAATTTTCCCTTTACTCCATTGCCTAACCACTATTGTACATTTTATTAAAACATCTGGCGCTTTAAAACACAATTCAATTTAAATGTCTGTCTATCTGTCACCTATGTCAATTATAAGAAAACTCTTGGCGTTGCCACAGTTTTCCTGTGGGGAGTTCAATCTATACAAACTGATTAAATAAGTGCTCGCTGCTTAAATTTTGAAGCATTGTATTAGTAATATATTGTAGTGGGGTATAAAAGCAGAATTGAAATAATTATCAAATGGGAGTGTCAATGAAATGCAAACACCTTAAAAAATAAGCAAACAAAAATGATTTTTATCTAGTTTTCTAAATTATCCGTAAGAACGATAGTTATGTTTTTCACATTATAGTATAAATTCACATTATAGTATAAATTTAAAGCTGACGTGTTAACACCACTTCTATAAAACAATTACTATATTTTAGTGGTATTTTTTAAAGTTTTTTTTAGGTAAATAGCCATTAAAATTGTAAAAAAAAACTTTAAAACGTACATGTAGAGCATTATATATCTACAACAGATTTTGTTATTTTCAAGTCGATGAAATATGTAAGCCCCTTTATATGATGCCTAAAAATTACTTAAAATATGAAATGTGTACATTTTACTAGTAAAAAGTGGTTTTTGTTCAAATTAAAAAAAGGGTTACCATTTTAATAAGCTCGTAATTGCCTGGTGATATGACCACAAGCAAAAACACGCGCCAAACTTTGTCGCCAATGGCACCACAGCTTGGTCAAGTACTTTTCAGCCAACCCGGAAAAATCCAAAGACAAGGATCCGTAGCAGTCTAGCACCCTTTTGCCGACTGAGTATGATACTCATTATTGCATGTGGTCATATAAAAAGGTAATTACGCCCTTTTGGAAATGGTAGACTCAAACAATCTTTGCAAAGTTTGTAATTACACTCTTTTTCAGAAAGCTTTAGAATAGATCGCACATTTCTCTGTGTATTGTTGCTCACTGCTCAACATAAAGTACACATTAGAACAAAGTACTAAAATGTTCTTTCTGATTTCTTCAAATATCATACTCATCTCTATCAAATGAATAATTCTGAGCATCAACAATCGATTGCGACGTAAATGAATTTAGATTATGGTGTCATACATACTGAAATTTAAATTTTAATATGTTACTCCAGCCAAAAAAATCTGATTAAGATTAAGAGACTCTGATCTAAGATTATTTACCCGGCGTTGCACTGGTGTACCCGGGAAATTTGTATTTTTTAAAAACTTTTTTTATACCATCAATCCATTTCTCCACTGATCATCAGCACCCCTTTAGGATATTATACAACCCTCATTTTGATATCATAATTATTTAAAAAATGGATATCAAATTGTATTCAATCCCTTCGAGGAGTTTGATAGCTTATCTGTAGACCCCTGTTAAAACTGCCAATTTCACACGCTTCTGCTAAATCACAACAACTGCCATATGTGGAAAATTGACATTTCGGAGAGGTATTCAGCATATCCAGAATAGTTATCGTAATTACTGCCATGTGAGACATTGTAGAAAATCTCTTCTTATTCCCTACAACATAACTCTAAATTAATTCCCGTATTTTCGTAGACATTCAGTCTGTACCATACATGATGAAAGACTTTGAGAAAGAGAACAGAACAAACATGCATCAATTTTCATGGTTCGAAAAATTGTATGAAGTACAAACTTTCTTTTATGCACAAATATCTCCATACACCTCTTAAAACAAAGATGAAATTCACTCCCATAGGAATGCATTTTCGGCACCGGAGGGATGAAATTACTCAACTGAGTTAAACCGCTCGTTTAGAGTGTAGGACAGATTGTCTTTGTTTCTTACCATCCAAAAGAGGAAATTATCCTATAGGAAAGTGAATTTTCGCACGAAGAGGGAAATTACTCAGACTGATTAAACCGTCTTGTTTAGAGTCACACTCATTGTTACGTTGTAATCTTCATTAAAGTCAATTCAAAATTTAATTAGATCATTTTGTAATCTGTTCAAAAAATATTTTTGAATATAAACAATAATGGTGTTTAAATAATAATCTTTAAATTAAACCCACAAACTTTTACGTGTTAATTTACACTCGATTTGATGGTAAATAAGCGGGATATTTCTTTCACTGTAGAAAACTGATTTCACCTTTTTATTTAACTACGTTTTTATTTATACACGAAAAATATGATTAAATATGTGAAAGTTTCATTGATATTTAATGTAAAATTTAGAACTTAATCCAAGAATCTTAAAAAAATAGTTAAAAAAATGGAATCTACGAAGATTAATGTTGAAAGAGAGTTCAATTGTAATTTCGTAACCAGAAGCCAAATTAACTTTTATGTTTTCCTTCTTAAAATCTGTAAAAATTTTATTTCAATTCTTAACTATTTTTAATCATGATTAATGTTTTGAAGTAATTTTTTTAGAAATTAAAGGATCTTATACTACTTTAATTACAATGCAAAGAGTTCAATTAAAGTTTTCTTCATTAAGTCCTTGTTTTTTATTTTTAAATTATAAATTAATGTAAAAACAACTAAAGGAGTGAATTAAATGGTGAGATGTATCGCCAACTTGACTTCAGTGAAAGTAGTTTATTCCCCTTTTTTATCAATTTAAATAAAGTACAATCCTAATTAGCATTAAAAGGAACGTCTTGTACTGTAATTCAAAATCCTTTCATTTTCAATTATTTAATTACTAAAAGTAAGCTTTAATCTAGCAAGTTATTTTTCTTTCGAATCGTTTTACAACGTAATACGGTATTATCTTTAATATTTACATTCGCCATGTGCCTCTTTTTCTGCAATACTACCACTAAAATCTTATTGGCTTAAAATTTTAAAAAAAGTTCAAACGCTTTTACAGCTTATATTAAGTTAAGAAATACAGGGTATCCGAAAAAGAATGTCCTAGTTTTAATGGTATATTACAGGAGTTTATTTTATACTAAATATAACAAATCATACATGACATTGAAGGAAAACTAACCTAGTTTTTCCTATAAGTGCTCAATGTGTGCGCCTTTAGTGATACGGCACACATCCAAACGACAATGCAATTCTTCCCATACTGTCTGCAGAAAGTCCGAAGTAATGGAAGCAACAGCCTGTGCAATTCTACCTTTTAAGGTTGGTTAATTGTCGGGTAGGGGTGGAACGTAGACCCGATCTTTTATGAAGCCCCAAAGGAAGAAATCACAAGGCGTGATGTCAGGTCACAATTTGAAACTCGGACATTCTTTTCAGTACACCCTGTATTTTGAACCTTGACTTGTGTCGTCACAAATTTAAAATCCATGTGATTGTCATTATAGTCGCTTATCATCTATTTGCACTAATACCTCTTAAAACATAAGTGTCAATTTCAGTGACAAATGAATTGTTCAAATGGGATCAGTATTCGGAAAAATTCTATACCGAAAATTCCATTGAATACAACTTCAAGGCTGAATAGCAAACAACAGCTTTTGTTAAACAATTTTTTTCTGTAAATATACAGATTTTTTCTGTAAATTATACGGTATTTTTCTGGCACACTAGCTGAATTTTTTTCGATAGAATTAACATTTGTTTATAGTGTGCAATAGTCCTCAAAACAACAAATAACTTTTGAACCAAATGTATTACATTTGTAATGAAAGGAAAACGAACATGAACCTTCAAAAACAATATATAGTATATTACGTAAAAATAACGACATCATTACGTTATTTAAAACGTAACGAAAGAAGAAATGTTCCTTTTTGTTTTGGCATTCACGATTAGGAGTAGTTTGAAACTATTCAGGAACTTTAATTCTGTAAACTCTACGTATAAATTATTTACTGAACATGAACCTTCAAAAGCAATATATAGTACATTGCGTAAAAAAAGGCATCATTACATCATAAAAATATCCATTTTTAAGGAGACATACACAAGTAAGAGTAGTTTTGAAACTATTCAACAACTTTAATTCTGTAAAGTCTACGTATAAATCATATACTGCTGGGTGATTTTTTACCATTCTTCCGATAAACAAATACTTATTTCGTGATCGATACGTTCCCCACGGACCCTAGTTTTACAAATCCATATTAGAGTTCTTTCGCTTTACTAAATCTGCAGTCGTAAAACTAAGTAGAGGCGCAAAGCTTGATCACTTTGCCTACACTGTCACTGAGTTTTCGACACCCCCCGCGTTGCTATAAATTTAAAAGTTTCATTTCAACCGAATTACGTATTTTGCAGCTTAAATTTGCTGCAAAAAACAAAACCCGTGGGTAGCCTCCTCTATTCGTTTAAAGACAAACATGTTTTGGTTAAGAAATAAAGTTTCGTTGCATAAGATAACCTTTTTTTAAACTGTTATTTATGTGTACGTGGTAAATGGCTAATTCAGACAAAATGTTTCAATTACATCAGGTATTTGTATAGTTTTTAATTAAAAGAATATATATTATATCAAATAAGTAATCTAAAATATTTGCATTGTTATGATTTAATATTTATAATAAATTAGGCCTTCGTTTTTATATAAAATTGTATGCTTAAAAAGCTCATTGGAAAGTAATTACCCTTAAATTCACAAATAAATGTTATAAAGATAATTTCATTGCAGATAAATTGTACTGATAAGCAGAATTCGGAAGCATTATTTACTGAAGGGCGGGGTTGGTAGAGTTTTGAACTGGCAACCTTTAGATCGCGAGTTTGAGTCCGAACACCCCCATGTACGCTAATGGTGACCGGTGCACGTAAAACCCGTCTTAGTCCAAAGTCATCCAAGTTCACATACCAAATTGATACCTCTGGGGATGACAAGCCAATTCTGGGATCCTCTGATTAACCTCGCTGTGTCCAAAAAATTAGAAGGATCCACTTTCGGTCGGTAGGGATGCACTCTCTCTCTCTCCTCGCATTACTTTCAATCAAGGAACACACTTTTAAAAAAAATGTTATTTTTACAGTTAAATACCATATTTTTACAGTTAAAAACTGTTCTTTAGAAAAAACGGTTTATAACTGTTTTGATCTTCGTTAAAATGACGACACACTCACAACCCATCAAATGCACCTACCCCTCGGGGAAATTTGAAGACTGCAAAGAGTCACGTGATTGAGATCATCGTTCTGATTCGTTCCTGCGCATTGGGTTTCTGTAGCGTTAATGTTTATTAACTGTAACTTTGATTTAGTTGTATTAACTGTATTTGTAACTATAATGTCATTATTTTTACGCAATAAACTAAAGAATGTTTTTGAAGGTTCATGTCGTGTTTCAGTCAAAGAAAAAAAGTTAAGCTTGTGTGCCAGAAAAACAACGCCAAATTTACACAGAAAATATGTTATTTGTAACAATCTGTAATTTTGAATCACAATCTGTTTTTTAACAGATTAATTGTAAAGAAAGGAAGATTAATATTAAGCTTTCACATGTAATTGAGTTTCCCATTACAGATGGAAAATATACTGAAAGCTCTATACACTATTACAGCATTGTTACAACATTGTACCGGAATCCTGGAGTTTTCAAAGTATTTGGCATTAGTATGCTTAATATTTGGAACGTAGATTTAAAGCTTTTATGATGCAGCCAAGTTACACCACTCTCCAAAAAGTACAATCTTCACTGAACATTTTGACAAGACGGTTTTCGAACCTCATAACATGTAAAATGATTAATTTATAAAGATTTATTCGTGCTATCGTCGAATTTCTCCACGAGAACGAAAGAATTTATTTAACATTTTCATTTCCTTGCCTCACATGGATATCATGATATAAATCTGTAATATATAAGTTGGTCATATTACCTTAACCATATAAACTACTTTTACTTGCATGCATTTCATTAAAATAATCCCCATTAAAGAGTTAGAGGATTATGTTTCAGCCTGGTTGTTGTCTTTGTTAAAGATGGCGGGCACTTCGAACCTCTTTATCATAAATTGCCCAATATGTCCATTCAATGAACGTCATTAAATTCTTCTCATGTCTCTTATTTGTTTTTATTTTTTCATTTGTTTCAAACACTACCCGCTGGGCCATCCTGCATTTGTTATATGCATTAAATAAACTTTTTTTTTTTGCTAGGTACCTTTTAGTATTAAACAAGCATGATCCGTTAATGGTAAATATTTTAGGAGACCAAATTAGAGATTTTAATAATAGTTTTCAGAATTTAAACTTATTATATTTTTCAGTGAATCACAGACATAAAAAAATGCATCTCCTCTTTCTTTGAAGTAATAGACTTTCATGGTCCATTAAGGTTTTTCTCGTATAAGAGAGTATATTTGGAGATTTAACTCCAAAAAGATCATAAACCAATTATTTGATTAAAGTTATATCAATAACGATCAAGGAATCTATTTTACATTATGGGAAAACTAAGTAGTGGAATATATTTAAAAACGCTTGTGATAGTAATTTATAGAATTCAAAACTTGTTTAATTTATAGAACCCCAAACTATTTTTCATTTTGATAAAATTCTTACACGTAAATCTACTCATGGATTTACGTGACTTTATTACTATTAAACAAAACCAGAAGTTTAAAATAACACTTCAACCTCATTTTTAATTTCAAATGGCATAACGTTTCAATATCTTCCCGCAATTTTCCAATTAAACCATATTGATTGACTTTATGAGCTTCAAGATCAATTTTAGTTTCACCGCCTATCAGCCAAACTCCGATTCCAATAATTTATTGGGTCGCTAATCTAATAGTAAAAATCCGCTATAAAAGGGCCTTGAAGAATCTTGCCAAATCACTAAATTGTCTAAGAAGGTTGCTACATTAGGCAACTTATCGCTGAAGCTTGAGAAAATTCCCTATTAAAAATAAAATAGAATTACATATTTTTGTTGTTTTTCCGCTACGTATACGTATATTTTTAACACAATACACAGGTTCAATTTCAAAATGATTTTTCTGTATGCATATACGGTTAAGTTAGGTTGAATTATCGTCACACTAGAGCTACATGAGGTCTATTGGAGACGGGAGTCGTAATTTAGAACCGCATATGTCCATTTTAGAATATTTCAAAGCGATAGCGTTACGATTATTTAGAATTGTGCAAACAATTTCTGATCTAACCTACGTGATAATAACCTAAGTTGATAATAATTTGTTAGATTCATGCAAAACCTAACCCATGTGATTTGGGACCAAGTCACGTGACTAAAGTTGATCACATATTAGGTTTGCCAACTCACAATCTATTGTATCTAGAGTCCCAGCTAAAAGCACCTTTCCACCCACGCCACAAAGTTTAAACTGAGGAAATAATCCTCTTACTGTTTGCTTTAATTTTTAAGAAAAAATAACATTTCTCGGAACGTTTAACAGGATTACCGTCCGTTTCAATATCTAGAAGGGAAGAGGACTTTTGATTTGATTTCTGATTTTTAGAAAAATATATCGTTTTGATTTTAAGCGATTTATTGATTATTTTCATTCTATGAGTTTGGCTTTTGGGTTGAAAAAGTTTATTTCTAAGGCCCTGTAAAAAATTATAAGGTCGAAGAAATAACCAGTGAAACTTGGATTTATGCAAATTTGTCGGATGGGAAAGCAATTCAAATGCAAAGTATGCAAATGATTTACTATTATAATACACTTTAATTAAAATCTAATTTAAACTAATCGAACTTATTACCATATTAAATATGAATTGTTTCTGCTGATGGAAAAAGTATAACGTCGGAAAGTTTTTGTCGGATATGCAAATTTCTGTGGTCCAAGAAAGCAGGAATTAAAAAAGGCAACCTAACAATGCATTTAGGTTAACTTTAATCTTCTCTGTGCTATTGATATCGATGGCGAGGAATCAATTGTCCGATGTAAAACGTGGAAAAATCCTTGAAATAAAACGTGTGGAATGAGTGGTACAGCTATTTACAGGTCCATCGGTAGGTCTAAAATGGTAGTCAATAATTTCTTAAAAGATCCTTAAAATTATGGTGAATGAAAGCGCACAGGAAGACCAAGTGCACTTCCAAGGCGCCAAAATCGACCGTTTTCCAATGGGCGGGTGACAAAAAAAATGTTTCGTTCTGATTTAAGCCTAGCATGTACCAGCAGAACTGTCCTCAATATTTTAAGTTAAAGCTACGTTTAAGTTCAGATTAAAGTTACCTTAAATGCATTGTTAGGTTGCCTTTTTTAATTCCTGCTTTCTTGGACCACAGAAAATTTGCATATCCGACAAAAAAACTTGTCGACCTTATACTTTGTTTCCATCAGCAGAAACGATTCATATTTAATATGGTAATAAGGTCGATTAATTTAAAATTGATTTTAATTAAAGTGTATTATAATAGTAAATCATTTGCATACTTTGCATTTGAATTGCTTTCCACTCCGACAAATTTGCATAAATCTAAGTTTCACTGATTACTTCTTCGACCTTATAATTTTTTCCAGGGCCTTAAATGTCAGCAAACATTTATTGCATCTTCTGCAGACCTTCAGTTAGTATTATGCTATCAATAATAACAGTGAATGACTATCAGTATGCACAATATATACTATTAGCACAAGAAAAGCGGTTATTTGTTAAACAATAAAAATACCGTTTTTTTATATTTGGCAGGGAAGGGGTGATTTGATATCTTATTTTGGAAAAAAATATATATAATTTTGATTTCAAGCGATTTATTGATTATTTTTATTCAGTTTGTTTGGGTTGCTGTTTTGTAAAAGTTGAAATTGTTGACTAAAATAGCGTAGATATATATTTATGTATTTATCAGACTACATTTAGCTTTAATTTTTTTAATTACTATGTTGTTATATAATTAAAAAAATATCGCTATCACTATGGCATGAATGCACTAAAAAGTAAAGAAAAACTGTTGTAAATGAAACTGATTATTTCAACTAATTTTACCGATAAGTTCTATCTAGTCAGTTTTCACTGTCATATTCTTCAAAAATACAGAAAAAAATTCAATTGTATCTAATTCATGAAACAAATTAATTAAAACTTAACTTTGCATGCTGTGTGTAAATACGTAAAGAGCAGTCACATTCTCCTAAAGCAAAATAAGTAAACACGAAAGTGCAAATAAAAAATCGTTAACCCAATTTTTTATGATGTGAACAGTGTAATTGCCCAATTTTCGTTTTGGCTTATTTAATTTGTCGTACATTACTAATGGATGCGCTAAGGTAGTCGATCCTTACATTTTTAGTATCAAATAATATTTATCATTATTAATCTAAAGTATTACCAGTAAAGTTGAAATTTAATACATTCAAAACTTACAATTTCGGTCGAGTATCCCAATGTTACCCCCCCCCCCCCCCAATGAAGAATACGCGGCCCCAGTCATATATTTGGGAGTATAACTTAGAATAATATTTAATATTTAAATATACTTATTGTATGATATAGTTATTTCATTTTTTCGCTTGAAATTAGTTGTATAAGATATGTCGGTGATAGCTTCTGGTTTCCTTAAAGACAATTCAGAATATCTGACAATGAGGACTCGCAGCCCATAAAGTGCCAGCTGTTTTTTATCTGTCCGGAATTCTCTAAATATCTTCTTATTTTTCCCTTTCACAGGGTCGTTACCAAACTTAATGGTTAATTTAGTGGTTAAAAGATGATTCAAGAGAGTAATGACTTTATAATAGGTGGATAGCGAATCTCTCTTTTTTAAATTTAAACTAGCTTTTATAGTTTTTGTTTTGAGGCTATAGATCGACGTATTGTTTCCAAAATATTTATAAAACAATTAAAAACAAGTTCTTTTATTTCGCCGTACTATTTTTTTGTATTATTCGAAAGATTTTAAAAATGAAAACTTGACTAATGGCACGGTGGAAGTTTTCATTCGTTTGCAATCCCCTTTTAAATTTCACTCTAACAATTTTTTTTTGTTTAAAAGCTATGATAACAGAGCCATAACTTTTTTTAGGTTGTTTATATGTTTGTGCTGTATCTCCGTCTTTTTGTCCATTCGTCCATCTGTCCATACCCTTTCAATTTTAGTTCAAAACTACCGATTTTCAAATTTCCTTTTTTTAAATATCATCAGAGACCTATATGTTATATTTTTTTACCTTCCTCTTCTGTCCATGCTATATAAGAAGTGGTTTGATTATAAAATTAAAAGAAAAATAGAGGTTATTTTAGTTCTTACAGAACTTCTTGTTTTAATTTTACCATTTATCTTTTTGTCTTACATAACATAAGTAGAGTTTTGTAAAAGTATAGTTACTTACAACCGCTTCCACATACTATTTATACACATAAAAATCACCTTATTTCTAATTTAAACTTTTAAAAGTCAAAATCCCCCATTTTCATTAATTTTCCTTCGCAGATTTAATTAATAGTCGTTATCGTTTGTTAAATTTGTTTGAAGTTTGAAAAATATTGATGTAATATTTTGCTGTAAAAATATAAGCTATACTTATCATAATATCATTTAATTTTATAGTTTTTTTTGGAAAATTTGTGGATATTATACATAAAATGCTAATTTCCATTAAATCTTTCGCAAATTCAATTGATATTACTTATCGTTTGCAAAAATTTATTTTTAGTCAAGAGAATAAATAAGAATGTAAAATTGATGCTTTAAAAATAGAAGCGAAACTTTGCAAATGTCTAAGCAAAGGTACTGTCTTCTCTTGCATATTCCGTAACACATATATATGAATAATCAAAAGAACTCGATTGTGATATACTACTATTTCGTTATTCCAAACTGATTTATGTCACATAAATAAATAAATATCCCTTCAAGTTTTGTTTTCATTTTAAATAAAGTTTTTCGTGCGTTTGAAGAACTGACAATAATGGAAATATTGAATAAAAATTGATTTTTCTTGTTATTTAAAAGTCGGCTAAATTTGTAGTTATTTAAACTTTTAATATATTAGCAACTATATAGCAATTTTAATGAAATTTAAGCTATTGCCTTCCTTGATTTTTTGCTTCAATACGACGTATCCTTCTTGTTTTTGAGACTTATGGTTCGTTCTGTGAAAGAGAGTGACGGACACACAGGCAGACATAAAGACGGATGGACTGTATATAACTCTTATAGAAACATCCCCTTTTTACGTTATAAACGTAGTGTGGAACCTAAAGAAAATAAACTTAATGATTCATGCATCGTTGATTTTCTATTACAAGACAGTGATAGAAAAAAAATCATTCAATTCATTGTTTATTCAGTTTAAAATAGTTGTCGTTGTTTATTCAGTTCATGTAAAATATCGTTATTTTTACTTAAAAAAAATATAAAGAAATCATGCTCGCACAAAAACACAGATGTTTAACAACTGTGATGGAGCCAATGCACACAGTGAGTACAAATAAATATTGATGACATGCTATTACTTCTCTATTTTGTTTATAAGTTTAAATTATTTTAAAGGATTTTGAAAAGGATTTTAGTGTTGATCAGAATTTCTAGGTTTAAGTGTTAGTTCTAATGAAGTAGGGGAGATGCTCATATATATTGAATCACCGTGTACTTCGGTACGCAGACCATAAATTAAAACAAGTTGGTTTGTAACAGAATCTGTCACTTAACCCGCTTCCACATAAGAGTTGTGTTTAACAGGTAAAAAGGCGACAAACACAGCATTGATATTCTATATTAAACATTTACATGCTAAATTTGGCTAGTTTAATTTATTTTATTTCGAAAATTCAATAATTATTACTTATCGTTTGCAAAAATTAATTTATATTTCAAGGAATAAATATGTAATATTCCTAGCTTTCAAAAAGAATTTAAACATTTCATATCAACGTACAAAGAATCTCGCAGTGAAATATATTTGACGTCATTTCAAAATGATCGATGTCGCTAAAATAAATTTATTTTAATTTATTGTCTAATAGAGTTAAAGTTTCTCGAGCGATTGTTGCTAATGGCAATGGTGATTAAATTCTAATAAAAATGGCTTCCTATGCTTTTTAAATGAGCATTAAATTGTGCAGTTTTTTTTAAATAATTGAAGTACTTGGAATTCTTTTTTGAAATTTTCAATGTCTTCTAATTTCGATGCGCAGAATTTTTGGACGTATCACACTTGTCCGTAGCATTTGCAGTTTGGGCTATGAAAGTGGGTGACGGACAGACGGGCGGACAGACAGACAGACATACAGACAGACGGACTGAACGATTATAATACCTTCCACTTTTTACGTTATAAACGTAGTGTGGAAGCTAAAAGTATTTGGTTCTAAGCATTGTTACTTATATTGGTAAATGCTAACTCCCCAATTGTCATTTCTTAAACTACTTTTGAGTCTTGGATGAGACCCTTGTGGCAAGTTAAATGTGAAAAAAGGTTTTTGGTGGGCATGAATAAAATTTGTTGGACTCTTTATTTTTTTTTATTTAAAAAAGTAATTTAAGTAAGTAAATAATAAATAGGAATGTATTTGAATTGACTAAACTAATATATTTTATTGATTATCATTTTCTTTGTTAGACAATTCATGAAGCTTTTAAGTCTCTCATATGTTGATCAAGAAATACATTATTAAAATATTCTTGGATATTCTTTAATTTTTCGTTGCTTATGAGATAATTAATTTATTCTTATTGGGGAAAATCGTATTTGAATGTTTGATTTTTACTCATTTCAGACTTTAAATAAAATTTTTAAGAATGACCCTAGGTATAAAAACTACCGGATCTAGGTACCATCCTAGTTTTGTACGTTGGTTTACTAATATTTTTAAAATATAAATTTCTTCATAATTATTATTTTTAAGTATGTAAAATATTTCCATTAAGTGGTGATTAGTCTAATGATACATGTTGCCTGCCTAAAAGTTTCAAACTTTAAATGACCTCAGTCGTAGTGATTTATGAAATTTTTAAAATATCAGACTCTAAAGACACCACAAAACGCATATTTCTTAATGTAATATGAAAAGTCTAATAAATTATCAAAACTTTTCTTACAGGGCTATTTCACGAAAATGTTAACCTCGGTACCAAAATTTCAAAATTAAGTACATACTTCGTGTCACATACCATTTTAAAGATTGGAATCTCTGTTTTAACACACTGAATTTCATTGTTTGAAATATATATTTTTTATAGAAGAAAAATTGCTTTTTAACGAACACTGTAAAAAAAATCCATAATTTTAAGTTTTAGATTCTTACCCTTTCGAAACATTTTTTCCCTAAACTTTCCAAATTTTTTTTTTAAAAATTAATTAAATTGTTCCCTTTATTGTAAAGTAACATTCTATGCTCTTACCCAAATCAAAAGTTGCAAAATTACTTGTAATGGGATACATTTATTACACCCTTTCATAAAATGTCAGTCAGTTACCAATTTTTTTGTAATTTTTTAATTTCAGAATAGAAATTTGGACTGCAGGATCTTTATAAAAGATATTCTCTGTTTTCAATAAGTACTAAATAATACTAAATAGGACAAAATTCTAAAAATGAACTTGTACAGGTAAAAATTGCTTGGTAACTGACTGACATTTTGACTTGGTAACTGACTGACATGGGTGTAGCTGGCTATTAATTTACTTATTATTACCCCAGTATTGACCCTATGCATAAATTATTTTTATAATACAACTCAACTTTCATGTTTGATTCAATCACATGTTGGTATTTCTATTCATGTGAACATACGATCAGTTTTAATCAGGACAGTCCCGCTTTTTGTCTCACTGACCCGTGTATGTTCCGTGTTGACCCGTGTTGTTTATTAATTCTCATATATTATGAATGTGCAACTAATTTTTGGGTTTTCTCTCATCAGACATGGGCGGCTAGGGAGCCCAGTTTGTTAAGGCGTTCGCCTTGCAAGCGGAAGGTTCCAGGTTCGGGTCCGGGTATCTCTAAAATAACTGCCGACCTATAAACGGCCCGTGTAGCCGAAAATGTCTGATTAATAATACCCCATGTAGAGGGAGTGCACGTTAAATATCCTCCAAAGTCCCAACGCTGCATAAGATGTCGCCCTTAATGGTTGCGTTGGGTGCCTACCCAGGTGTCGACTCGTCACCTGACTGTGGTTCTAAATTACGGCGTACATCACCGATAGCCCTTGTGTAGCTCTAGTGTGATGATAATTCAAACTAAACTAAACTAAACTCATCAGATATGTTAAGTATTTCAGAGATGTCAGTCAGTTACTATTATGTCAGTCAGTTACCAAGGCGTTCTAAAAGCTGGTATTTTTTCAGGGTTCAATATTTTGATATAAAAATTGATGTGCTGGATAGTTCATTCCTTCCACTTTAATATAGGCCTGACTTTTAAAAGCCAGCTCTTTTATATTCAGAAGAAAATGATATTGAATAACTTGAAGTGTCAATGAAGGTTGCAGATATGTCAGTCAGTTACCACAACTTCAATAATTTTTCTAGCAATTTCTATAAGGGCTATCTAAAATTGTAAACCATATTTGAATTCAGCTGAAAATTCTCTTTTAAAATATATAAAACCTAATATGTCAAACTGTATAATTGTCCCGCTATTTCGTCAAACATTGTATTTTCGTCCTCCGAATGTCAGTCCCATGGAATGTCCCCACAGTGTTTGTTCCATCAGTTGCATTTAGTTTTTTTTTATTAATTTAAAACCGGGGTGATTCAGAGCACTTTTTATCTTTGATCCTTAACAGAAAGCAATTTAAAAAAATTTTAGCTTGAATTTTTCTAAAAAACTTCGGTCTTGTTTTATTTTTACAATTTTGAGAAAAGAACAACTATTTGAATAGAATTTGAAGTTTTTTTCCGCGGTTCACCTCGTTTTACGGAATGAGTTTGTATTTTTTTTGGACATCTATCATATTTGCATGATTTTGTATACACTGTCAATAATGAGACTAGGCTGTAGGGAATGATTTAACCAGTTGTTAAATATAGTGCCTTTTAAAACAATCGTTATAACATTTTATATACAACAACATATTTTGAACGTCATCCTACCTGAAATATCAACATTCGTATAATTTATTAGTACGTGCAGTCGTGCAACTAGAGTAGTGAGTATATGAAGATGGATGTTGTACTGATATGGAATTCGTTTATTTGCTTTAAAAAATAAATTATTTATATTTTGGTGCTGCCATCTATCTTTTAACATTTAGACTGAATGCAACCAAAATTTTAGACGAAGACTAAGAGCTGCTTTGCTTTCAAATTGTAGTAATATATATTAGTCTAGATACATAAAAAAACTATTAATTAAATTCATTATTAAACAATTTGATTGTTAACAAGCACTACTTGCAATCTTAATGAAGTATTGGCAATTAAAATTTATTTAGATTTGTATAACTCTACTATTTTTAAATATTATTATTAACGATGTACAAGAGATGGCGCCACAAGCATTTATGTGAAAAAAAGTTTTTAAGCATGACATAATTGATATTGCAACAATACCCATTTCCCCATATGTGTACACCCCTTGGGTAAAATTAAAGAAAATGTAAAACCCAAATAGGAAGTTGTAATTAAGTGTTTTAAAAAACTATTTTACAATAAATGTTTTTGACATCGTCATAGATAAATAAGGAAGTTTAGTTAATTGCAAGTTAATGTAAAGATTTTGGCCTACAACATATTAACTTTTAAAAAATGATAGGTACTGTTTTAATGCAATAATATAATAATTTTAATATAATAATATATAATGGAATAATATATCTCTGTCCATTTCGTGCTTGAATGATGTCAATGCATGAAAATTAAAATTGGAAAATGTTTTTGTTAATCTGTTTGGGTTCATACATTTGATTCATCCGTGTGTTAAAATATGAATACAAACTTTTTAATAATTATATTTATTTTGGTTCACACATGTATAATTATACATCTTTAATATATACATTTACATATATGTAATACGAACACTTTTATCATTGGTAAATTGAGAATTGCACCCTCAAATATTTTTTATTTGTACACACAGAATCCCTATATGAACCAAGAAGAAAACTCTTTGTTACTAAATGTTTGGAACCCATTTAAAATATTAGACATGAATGTTCTTATTGATATGAAATAGAATTTATCCAATAAAATATTAATTAAAATGAAAATAAATCTAGCTGAATGGTCGTTCAAACAACATTTTTAAAATTAAAATTTTGGAAGAAAAAATTTTAAATTGCAAAAACCTGTGTGACAAAATAAATTTGAATGAATATTTTAACATTTCATTTAAAATAAAGAAAGCTACCTATTACAAAGGATTCAAAAGTTAATTTCTTTTCTCATTTGTGCAGGGACTAATTAGACTAACGTGTCCAGTACAGGAACACCGTCGTCACTACTACTGTGCAACGAACTCAACCCAGTATCCGAATTACTGTCGCCGTTTTCAGGAACATTGCAACTGCTCATTTTGTCCATACTGATCACCTGAACAGCCGAGAATTCTTCCTGTAGTCTTAAATTGTCTTTGTCCAACCTCTCTAGGTCAGACTTCAAGTGCTGAAGATAGTAGTGCTTCTCTTCAATAATCTTCGCACAGTCCACCAATGTCTTCTCGTTCTGGTTGATGGTCTTCTGCTGAGTCTGGTTTATGCTCAGCAGCCTCTCGATGTCGTGCTTGGTCCTGCTCAAGATCTCCTCTAGCCTCTCAGGGGTGGCATAGGCGATCTCAGGATGATCATCTAGAACGAGCCTGCAACCGTCTTTGTCCTTCAGCTGGACACTCTGCTGAATCTGGTGGGTCAAGTCCTTGATGGTCAACTCCTCGCGATGGACCTGGTCGCAGATCTGCAGGACCTTCTCGTACAGCTCGATGCAGTGGTCGAAAATATCACAGGTAGGCTTGTTCGCGTCCTCAGTTTTGGGGAGATCCGAGTTCTTAGCTGTGCCGTCCCCTTCGCTGGTGGACTCAGCGAGATAAGTGTCCAGGACATAGTTGGCACCGATCTGGTGCATCCGCTGTGTGTGGATCCCATTCTCGATTACCTCTATCTCCTCGTCTTTGTCCTTCAGTCTCCTGAGCTGGGCCGAGATGGCGTCGCTCTGAGAGGATATGAGGTTTCTTAACTGTTCCTCAGTGGCAGGGAAGTGGTCGTCGTCGATGGCCACGCTTCCGTCGTCTTCTGACTCTGACCTGAGCTTCCTCGGATGCCATGTCTTGGTGGACTTGCTGCTGACTTTCCTCCGGTGGGACTTGATGTCTCGAGGTGTGGATCCGGATGTCTGAGCGTGGTGGGCTCGCTTGAGCAGGAACCGGACATTACACTGCTCCAGTCCCCAAGTGTTCCACACCTGTTGAATATTTATACATATTTTAGAATCACAGTAAAAACTTGGTGCTTAAAGCTGAGACAAGTACGCAAAATTGAGTTGACTTTAAATTTTGATAGACGCTTGCAAAAAATTTAAGAACTTCATAATGATTGTATTTAATATACTAGTACTTAATGATAATTTTTTAAAAAAAGTTAATGCTAGAAGGCCTTTTTTACAGTGTGGCAATCTTTTAATATGAGGCACCTAGAAGCCAAAGAGTACAAAAGCAGTTTCTTTAGTATTGAAGTTAAGTGCACTAACTAACTGCTGTGAAGTTAAATGGTAAAGGGATACTAGTGAATTACTGTAGGGCTACTATAGCGAATGGTATAAGTACAACTGCTAATATCAGCTACTTCTCTGAGGCCATCCCAATCTTTTTTCTCATTATCAATGTATAATTAATTGTACCCTTTTGCTTCTAGGTTCCTCATATTGTGCAATACCATCTATATTAGTAGGCCGAAGAACTAAGCAAAGCTAAAACGAGATTGAGTTACGAACGATCATTGGTCGAAACCACAGAATTAATCCACTAATATGAAGTCAAGCATCTTAGTTAGCCGGCCTTCAAATCTAGGTGGTATTGTAATGTGTCAGTCAAGGTGTTAAAAGTAGTAATATAAAGTAAATGTGTTTCAGTTGTTGTGTGTCACCTTGAGGAGCCGGGAGCGGGGATCCAGGGGCTTTTCCACTTTGTGCCACCGCTCGACTATGACGTAGTGCTTGTGGTCTCGGTGGGGCTTGCTCTTGTCGCTGTTGGCCGTGAGCACCGCCTTGATGACCTCTTCACAGGTGGTCTGCTTGGTGACGCCCGTTACCCACTTTTGAAGACCGCCTATCCAGAGCGGGATCTCTGTGCCCATTCCTTTCGATCAGCATCCAGAAGTGCACCTAGTCGAGGAGAAATGAAATATTTAGGAAAGTGGTATTCAGAACATTTGCTGTTGTTTTTTTGTATGTTGTATTGAACTAAACCCACACATACTAGGTAGTGGCACGTTATACATCTAACATCTAAGGCTAACAATCTAAGATTTCTTTAGTATTTATAAATGAACTTATTTATTATGCAATGAAGCATTAATGATTAAATACTAACTTACAGATTGTACGCATATATTTACATAATTATAACAACTAAATAGGGTCTAGCCTGTTGGGTAACACTGCTTTCGGATTTAAATGAAAAAAATCCATGCTGTCTTGGTAAACTTAGACTAAGTGTGTTATAGTAGGCCAAACACTAGGTAAACCTATGTGGACCGGAAAAGAAACAAATTTATGAGAATGGGGTAAAAAGACTCATGTTTCTTTTTTATCCACACAAAAAATTGGTAGAAAGAAACTTGTCTAACATGTAAATAAAGAATGCTTTCAAGATTGTAAAATCAAACCTGCACATCAAAAGTCATAGAGTCTTGGAAGCTTACTCATTAATGAATGTCAAACATCGTATGTACCTATTAAAAATAGTAAAATGTCGCGATATTTAAGGTAAGTTCGAAATGATTTATTTCGTCGTATAAAAAAATCAAAATGTGTTATAAATTTCTAAATAATGGTATTGTACTAAAAAAATATATATGATATGAATCAATGTTACATACTTTAAAAGTTGTATTTTTTTGGAGGGGGAAGGGGGGGAAGATTCTGTCACTTATAGTGCCTGGTTCTTACTCGGTGGTAACAAATTAAATTACCAATAATATACAGTGCATCTAATTTCCTTGATGGAGAGAGTAACTAGTATTTAAGAAGATACTGAAAGAGTAAATAAAATATTTCTTAATACTATACATATTTCCTGCATTTAATATTATATTGGAGTAGAAAACAGACCGATAAATAATGATACAACATCTTACATAGGTTATTAGCTTCCACACTATGTTTATAACGTAAAAAGTGGAAGGTATTGTAATCGTTAAGTCCGTCCGTCTGTCTGTCCGTCACCCACTTTCATAGCCAGAACTACAAATGCTACGGACAAGTGTGATACGTCAAAAAATTCAACGCACCGAAATTAGTATACATCGAAAATTTCAGAAAAGAATTCGAATTCGAAGTACTTCAATTATTTAAAAAACTGCAAAATTTAATGCTCATTTAAAAAGCATAGGAATCCATTTTTATTAGAATTTAATCACCATTGCCATTCGCAACAATCGCTCGAGAAACTTGAATTCTTTTAGACAATAAATTAAAATAAAATTATTTTTGCGACATCGATCAGTTTGAAATGACGTCAAATATATTTCACTACGAGATTCTTTGTACGTTGATATGAAATGTTTTAATTCTATTTAAAAGCGAGGAATATTACATATTTATTCTTTGAAATATAAATTAATTTTTGCAAACGATAAGTAATAATTATTGAATTTTCGAAATAAAATAAATGAAACTAGCCAAATTTAGCATGTAAATGTTTAATATAGAATTAATGCTGTGTTTGGCGCCTTTTTATTTATTCAATATTTTCACTGTTGCCATTTCGTCAAACGTACGAGAAACTTTATTTAAAATAAAAATAAAACTCTTGAAAGAATATTTATTTATGAGATATAATTTAGTTTGGATTGTTGTAATATCACAATAGAGTTCTTTTGGTGGTTCATTATATATGCATGAGGAAGGATGCATAGAGAATTCTAACTTTGAATAAAAAAAATAAGCGAAAGTTCGCTTTTATTTTTAAAGCATCAATTTTACTAATCATTTATTATTCTCTTTTTCGAAAGAAAGTTAATGAATTTGGGAAAGCGGGGTAACTAAAAGATTTTTATTACAAAAAGTTGCATCATTATTATTCCAATTTCAAACACATTCAGCATACAATAATGAGTAATTATTAATTTGCGAAAGAAGATTAATGAAAATAGTTAATTTTGGCGTTTAAAAGTTTGAATTAGAAATAAATTATAAGCTGAAGGCCCTGGTTTGGGGCGAATTTTTTCAGAGGTGCATAAATAGTTTTTTTTTTTTTTTTGTAGAGCACAAATATTTGTGTGGAATTGTGTGTATAAATATTTAGCGGTTTAAGTGACAGATTCTGTAACAAACCTACTTGGTTTTTTTTTCACGAAGGTATACATATAAATATAAAGATGTAAAGTGATGTTGATATTTGCTCTACAAGAATAAATGAATGAATTCATTTTTTGAAGTTTGATCCGGAAGGTTGATCAATCTTATATTAGCCACTTAAAATTCCTGATGGGTGTAGAACCAACAGCCAATTTTTGTTCGAATAACCATTAGTCTTGTTCGCTAAAAAGTTCGTTGCACCTGAACACGCCCGTCAAACAATAGCTTTTGAAAACAACGGTATTTTGAAACAATAAAGGATATCTAGAATGGAATGAATGTGCATTTTTTAATTTAAAGTTGAAGGATCGATTTCCAATGGGAAAAATCGATGACTTATTTTTCAACTGAAATTCAAGTTTTAGAAAATACGAGGGAAATTCTATATAAAAGTTTTACAAAAAGTATAACAATTATAAAGAGATTTATGATTAATTTCTAAATTTTAAATAGCTTATAGTTGTCTTAGATCTGATATTTTAGTAACTGATCGCAACAATCTGACCATTATTGAATTTTCAATTTCTTACAAACTTTTTTATTAAAATAATCAATTGGCTTTTAATAGTCCTTTTCATAACGTTAGCAAAATGTTTCAAATAGGCACAATTTATAAAAATCTTTAAAATAATACCAGTTTTAGAGTTTAAACTATGCGATTTGATTATATACTTGCCATTTGAATACTAACTTTGCATGAATTATTTAGTTTTCAGGGTACGTCGTAGACGCTATTTTGGCGACCAACAATCATGACCTAATCGTAAATCTTAAGACAATTAAGGCTAGAAGAGCTGATTGCAAAAGTCAAATTATCCTTGTTAAATCAGACATATTTCGGTATGCACGATCGACAGAATACTTTCGGATAGACGAGTTAAAATTGCTCAAGCAACTGATTTAAAATTGGGTGTTTATCGGTCATAAAAAGGATTGGCATTTAGGGTCGATCAGGAATATTATACGTGATTAAAGAATTATAAAATGAATAACTTTATTTAGTAAAAACATGTTAAGAATCATAACAAACATCAAAGTTTATTGTATGGAATAATAAAGACGGTTCAAAAATTAAATTATGATAAGAAAGACTTATAATAGAGCAGCACACTATGAAGGCAGTTACAAGCAAAGTTTTTGTATTCTGTAATTTTTTATTTCACGTACTAGTTTTGACAAATTTTTAAACACTTCCCTTTAATAGTTATTTATAAATATGTAAAAAAGTAAGCTTTTTTAAAGATTGCATCAATATTTCACGATCATGAAATAAATAAATTAAAAACAATTTTAACTGACTAACATTTTTATAAAACGTGCAAAAAAGTACATACTAAATTGCAATTTTGATTGGTAGTTAATATTTTACTTTCAAATGTGAGGTGACATTTAATTAATATTTTTTAAATATAAAAATATGTTTAGATGAAAAAAATGTTCGAAAAGTAAGAATCACGTTCAAAATAAGATTTTTCACCATGTCGTAATAAAAAAGCAAATTTTTTTAAACAACAGATGCTATATTTCCACACAAAGAAATTCAGTTGTTAAAAGATCATTTGCCAATTGATTTAAAAGTGGTTTATGTGACACGATATAGTAGTTACTTAATTTTTCTACAATTAGATCACGGTTTACATTTCGTGGAATAGCCCTGAAGTGATCGATGTTTACCAAACTAGGGAAAAAAATCGATAATTATTTTTTTTCAACTGATTACATCTCTAAGTTTATAATATTAAACTACGAATAGAAATTTCTTTTATACGATAGATAGTCTTATGCAAACAAGTATAACAATTACTATAGACATTATTGAGTATTTCATCTAAATTTAAAATTAGTTTATGTTGTCCTTTAGATCCTGATCCATTTTATATAAATGATCCAACAACTACCAATTATTTAATTTTAGCATATTTCCTTACCAAAACTTATTTTAATTATATATAATCAATTCTAAAAAGCAATTTTTAATAGTCTTTTTCATAACGTTTCAGCATAAATTTTTAAATTAGGCACATCTTAAAAAATCTTTAAAATATATTAGATTTTATAGATTTAAAACTATGCTGTTTGAGTTCCATATTTATTGCCCCATTTAGAGATTAATCTTTGCATAATCATATTTAGCTTTTCAAGGGTACGTCGCTAAGACTGCTAAATTTTGTCGGACCCAAAATCATCTGACCGTAAATCGTAAATCTTTTAAGAACAATAATAAAGGCCTAAGAAAAGCTGATATAGACAAAACGGATCAACTTATCCTTTGTAAATTCAAGTCACATATCCTTCTTATGATACCGATCGACATGAAATACTCGGATAAGAGTAAAATTGCTCTAAAGAAGCAACTGAATTTTAAATTTGGGTGTTTTATCGGTACTAAAAAAGGATTTGGCTATTTTAGTTCCGATCTTTAGAATATTATACGGATTAAAGAATTAAAATGAATAACTTTATATTCTAGTAAAAACTGTTTAAGTAATCATAACAAAAATCAATAGTATTATTTATGGAATATATAAAAGACGTTTTTGCATAAAATTAAAATTTTATGATAAGAAAGACTTATAAATAGAAGAGCCCATTTGAAATGGCGTTAAGCAAGGTTTTTTTGTATTTTTGTATTTTTAATTTTCACGTGAACTTAGCTCTTTTGACACAATTAAATAACGATATGAAATGGCTTACTTCCCTTTAATAGTTATTTATGCAACTAGTGTAAAAAGTAAGGCTTTTTTAAACGAGTTGAATAAATTATTTCACGAGCGAGGTACGAGCGAGTGAAATAAATTAACGAGTTTAAAAAAGGCTATTTTCAACGTGTTGTCATACACTATTTTTTATAACAACGTGCCAAAAAAGTATTTATTAAATTGACATTTATTGATTGGCTTATTAATTATTTTATCATCACGTTCAAATGATTTGGAGGTGATTATTTATATTAATGATTATTTTAAAATCACCTGCAAAAAGTATTTCTTAGATTGAAATTGGAAATAAGAAGCCAAATAAAGAATCACGTTGAAATAAAGAATTTTACACCAATCACAAAGCCGCCGAATAAAATATCACGCTCAAATAAAGAATTTTAAACCAATCAGGTGCTCTTATTTACTTTGTCGCACTAGTGCATAAAAGTAACTTTGAAACACGATATCGTTAAAAGCATCACTTTTGCCACGATTATTGATTTGAAAAAGTAAGTTTTTTGCACGATATTATAAAAAAGTAGTCCTAGTATAATTTTTTTCTTATACACTTAAATCACGTTTTCACTTTCTCGGAGGCTGAGTACATCATTCCAAATTTTAATTGCAGAATAAGGATTGTTTTTATTGTTTGCAAGCATTTCCGGATTCAAATACTAGTGAATATTTTTTAGACGTGTAAAATTCTTTTAATGCGAGTAATTGTCGTATCATAAAGTGGTTTTGCATGTTACTTAACTTTTATAGTTAAGATTCACGAATTCCACTGCATGGTTAGATAGGAATTAAACATCATACTTTTAAGTTATGGAAACCGCAATAACATCTTGAGATAGTTTGCGTATTAAGTAGATTATTAATTTTTATAGAATGGCCCCTTCGATTTCCCGGTTGGCTCTTTTCGATGTATAGTTTGAAAATTTGAAGTATCTTGCCACATTATTCAACATATGAATGTCTTATTTTTTTAGAAGAAGAATCGTCTTATGTATTGTCAAATTAGGTAACTTGGGTAGAAAAACTTTAGCCATGGCATAAAACCTTAGTATTGACTTTCATGCCACATATTTTTATGCTCATAGGTCAAGGCAGAGTAGCAGTTAATTGAAAAAGGCAAAAGTTACCCAATTCGACGTTACTGTTTAAAATATATAAAATAAAAAGTTTGTATTAAAAAGATGAGTATAACTCACAAATATTTTACTATACATCAACAGTACATCCTCGAACCGCCCATTACACTTGCATTCAGAGATTTTCCTCGTAGATTGTTAAAATGACGTACGCCCGCAGCCTTTTATCCCCTAAGTAAAACATTACAAGCCATCCACGTCCTCCCAATCAGGAAAATTAGTCACTCCAACCCAGAATTTAGCGACGCTTTACGATAAAGTTCTTTTATCGCAAGACGGAAGTATTGTCACGCGTGAATGGTGAAACAGGGTCTTGAAAAATGGCACGCGCAAAAACCAGTGGAATGCATTGTGATTTTTTACTCTTTTAATGATGGATACGATAGAGTGCAGGGTTGTTTCGGTTGGAAAACCTGTAACTAAATATAATGTAACTCACATTTCTGTATAACACGAGTTAAATATTTTTTAATAGTACATGTATTTTTTAAATTAAATAAAAATAAATATGCAACTGTAGCTCTCTTTGACCCCCCCCCCCCTAAAAAAAAAAAAAAAAAAAATATCCAGTGATCTAGCTATAGGATATATTTAAACTTAACAGGTGCAATATAGATTTATTCAGTGTATATATAAAATGTGTCTTTTGATAAATAGAGGTAATTTTACTGTAAAATTATGGAGTCTTAAAAAACAATAAAAAATCTGTAGGAAAACGACAGACTACTCTCTATTTTCACATTTTTTTTTTTACAATCTACTATTGTCAGAATTACAATAGGTGCGGATAGCTTGAAACCGGGGTAAGTTGCTTTTAATAATTCAGTTACCAGCAAAATAAATGAATCTTTTGTGAGGTTTTAGGCTCACAATTCAATTTCTTTTTTATATTGTTCAATCAAATTTTTTAACAAAACTTATTATTTAAATTAAAAAATGAATTGTTCGTCATTTTCCTATTTTCAACTACTTCTTTAAACACGAGGCCCTGTATGAAATCGCCTTTCGTAAAACCCTATGGTTAGTCCTACATTTCCTTCCAATTCAGTTTAGTTTGAATATCGTCGCACTAAAGCTACACGAGGGGTATTGGCTACGGGCGTCGTATTTTAGAACCACAGTCAAGTGACGAGCCGACACCTAAGTAGGCACCCAACGAAACCGTTAAGGGCGACATCGTACGCAGCGTTGTGACTTTGGATGATATTTAACATGCACTCC
Source organism: Oedothorax gibbosus (assembly GCA_019343175.1). Classification (NCBI taxonomy): domain Eukaryota; kingdom Metazoa; phylum Arthropoda; class Arachnida; order Araneae; family Linyphiidae; genus Oedothorax; species Oedothorax gibbosus. The sequence continues at coordinate 246,795 of JAFNEN010000308.1, forward strand.
CTCTACACGGGGTATTATTCGTCGGACATTTTTGACTGCACGGGCCGTTTATAGGTCGGCAGTTATTTTGGCGATGCACGGACCCGATCCTGGTACCTTTCGCATGCTAGACGGACGCCTAACCGACTGGGCTCCCCAGCCCCCCTCCTTCCAATTCAGTAGAACGTTGGATACATCTTTGTCAAACAAATACAAACTAGCAGTGAGAAAGACATCCTCCTCCATGATCGATGGAAATACTAGGGTCATTTGAATGAAGCTTCGAAAGTCATATTCACAATGCATTAATACGAAGATGTCTGGAAGCTCTATTCAGACAAGAAGTGTGCTCAATGGCGACGAAATTGGTTAGGTTGATAATGGTAATTTTAGACTATTTTTTTCCTTTATATTTTGCAACATTTGAAGGTTTACAAGCTTCATGAATTGGGATTATCTTGGGAAGCAAAGTATTATGCGCGACTGTATTTCTACATCAACCTTAGGCAATATGGTTGTTTGGTAAAGAAGAACAATTGGGAACAATATTGTTTCAGAGGACATTTTAACTTGTACCCTTATAAGGAAGACGAATAGAATAAAGGCATAGCGTGGAATGTAATATTAATGCTGAAAATTTGTTTCGATTAAATTTTTTCCATTCCTTAAGACGTATTGCAAAAGAAATTTACTACAAGAACTTTACTTAGCAATCATTAAATTCTAAGTAGTGCTAAAGGATTTAATTCTGAATATTTGGAATTTTTTAAATTTATAAATTGCTGGAAATATTTTCATTGAAATTTTTGTTGTGTTGAGTTCGTACTAAGAAGCAAAATTTATTGGCATTTGCCATCAAATTTTAAAAACTACTCAAGCACTTCTTAAACCAATAGAATAATGGCATAGCGTGGAATGTAATATTAATGCTTAAAATTTGTTTCGATGAAAATATTTCAATCCCTTAAGACACAACTACTATTGCAAAAGAAAGTTACTACAAGAACTTTACTTCACAATCATTAAACATTAAACATTGACATTTATACACATTATTAATTACAAAAGTGTATACACTTGTAACGGTTTCATTTGAACATTAATTAAAATACTAGATATACATTGACGAAAGAACAATAAGGAGGGAGAAAGTAACCATCACAATACCACCGTTATTGTTTTAAATACTTTAGTAAACATTATTGTCTTCATTTTCGAGAACCGGAAACATCCTTAAGTATTCCAGGTCAGATTACAATTTGCTAGGTTATCATATTAAGGTACGCGCCTTCGGACCAATTTAAGAACAATTGATATCCATTTCTCGTTTCTTAATAGATAATATCACTGCAAGCAACAATGAATAAATTTCTCGTACAATGGTCTTCTGCCATGATATCCGCATGATGGTAACTAAGAAAAAAATGTGTATGCATCACCAAATCATTTGCATATGCATTACGACACTCACGATCGGTAAGAAGCGGGCGCATGCCACTGAGGTTGGTTTGACAAAAAAAAACTTTTTTGGTAATGGAGCTGCTTTTGTAGACTAAGGCACGGACTACTCCACTTATAGGGACAGCTAGTTGAGTTGAGTTGTCGTCGCATTAGAGATACATAAGGGCTATTGTCGAAAAGAAATCGCAATTTAGAACTACAGTCAAGGGAGAGCCGACAACTGCATAAGCACTCAATGCACCTTTTATGAGCCAATGCATCTTTTAGCGGGTGGCGTCGGGCCTTTGGGGCTTATCTATCGTGCTCTTACTCTTGTACGTGGTATTATTCGTCTTTTTTTTTTTCTGCACAGATCGCTTGTAGGTCGGCAGTTATTATGACAATGCCCGGGCATGAATCTGGGATCTTTCGCATGAAGTGCCTTACATACTGGACTCCCAGCCTTTCTATAAGGCCAGATAAGTTTTGCGTTACGTCACACTATTCGTTTTATTCAGAATGTCATCTGTTCCAAAGAATAATAAGAAACCTGCAAGGGCGACTACACTATGCGGGTTCCGAACAGTTATTGTGAGAAGGTTTCCTGATCTTATTTGATCTTTAAGATAGCCGACTTTCGACATACTGAACAGGACGGAAAACGTTAAATCACAGAGAACTTATTACGCCTTATAAGAACTTTTTACTCCTTAATCAACTTGTAAGCCGTAAAAAGTTATCTGCTTTAACTTAGGCCATTGCAAACTTGCCGAAATTGGGAGCTATTTCTTATAGAACAATTAAGAATATATCTCAAGGTCAAGGAAAGTAAAACTTGTGAAATATTATCTGTTCTAATAGATTTCCCTTACATTGTAGTAGCAAGATTATTTTTTTAAAATCATATATTATTTCATTAATTCACGTTTTGTATTTAACTTATAGTTAATATTTTGAACTTTTCGTGAAAAACAATTAGCATTTTTTTCTTGTGGGCTAAGAGTTGCCCAAACGCAATTTTTCGACCAGATTTTCATCTAAGGCTTTGGCTAATTTATCATTTTTTCTCTATAAGTGAACAATACACATTTTCAAAGACGATATTAAAAAAAATTAAATACAAATTTAAAAAGTAAGGATGATTTACTAATGATAAATTTATATATCTATGGACCTAAATTATCTTTTTCTCCCCATTTGAAAAATAAAATTGGCAGGTGTTAGTACCAATTCTTACAAAGCTAACTTGTAGTTATGCCTCCGGGGGGAAATGCTGAGACAAATTACCAAGAAATTGATAAGGCAACGCGTGGTGCACGTTTGTATCAGGGTAATCGGTTTGCTTGACTAAAAAAAAGCCATCGGCGTTTGTTACATTGTTCTATAAAGAAATTCACCCCTTGTAATGAATTATTGACTTTGAATAGTTATTGATTTCCTTTCATTTACATTTTAAGGAATCTCACAGAAAATACTTTCATAATTTTAATTGGCTTTCTATGGCGACTGCATTACTAATGAAGGCTGTATTAACAGAATAGCTCAGAATGGTTTTTAAATTATAATTTGAAATAATATTTATATAAAAATTTCACAGTTTACTTTATCATAGTTGAACTTCAAAAACTGAAACCAAAGTAAGCCAGGGGTATTTATTGTTCTTCAAAAGTACATGCATTAAAATTCTGGCTAGGATTAAAAGTTGTCAAACATGTTTAATATTAAAGTCCTTTCAACTAAAGATTTGGGAATCTGTTTTATTTTTATCATCTCTCTCTACACAAGTTTTCTTTAAGAAAGATCTAAAAAACGGTATTGCTATATCTGAAAAGTTTTTACCTCTCCTTAATGAAACTACATGTGTCTGGAAGTGAAGATATTTAATCCAGAAGTCAATTGTGTTGCGTTTCAGAAACTATAGTTAAACTCATAGTTCCCTTGCACAGAAGCCACGACCATGGGCGAAGCTATAAAACGCGCGAAGCAATCATATGAAGAGGAAATTTCAGCCGTTTTATTTTGTCTTCATCTGATTTCTCCGCGCGTTTTATAGCTCCGGCCGTGGTCGTGGATTCTGTTCAAGAAAACTATGAGTTTAACTATAGTATACAAATGAAATTCAACACCACTCCTTCTTAGTTTTTTTGTGTTATAGACCTAATCAATTAGTAGTGAAGGTTGCGTAGATCTTCAACGGATGAATGTATGCATTATTTTAAGAGTGAAAAATCAAATTTTTGGAAACGGACGGATTCATACTTAATTTAATTATTAGTTATGTTTGCAAGCAATGAAAATATACCCCCTTCATGGTCAAACTTCTATTCTTCAATACGAACCGCTAGTCCCCATTTCAAATACGTTGTTACGCAGGAGGATGCGTTGTTACCAAATATGCGCCATTTCAAATGTCGCATACATCATACTTTGACTGGAAGTAGGTGAGGCATGAACATACCAAGGAGAGAGAGAAGGCCCAATCTTGAGGCAGAAGCTTTTAAGTCATTTACGAGAAATTCCCGAACGCAAAACAAAAGTCACCTACGATATTGTAACAGAGTCACCTACGACATTCATTAATCAGGAGAGAGCCCAAACTATATTCTCAGACCACCCACCATACTAAAAAAAATATCTATTAAAAATGACGTCATGGCAAAATCCAATGGCCTTTCCTGTTGAAGGCCAAGGCTGAGGAGGCCCGAAGATATTACGGAAGTCAGGCATGCACTTTGTAGTCCCTATGACCACACCCGTAATGTATCAGTTCTCGTAGACTTTTCTTCTGGGGGAGTGGCCAATAAGTTTCTTGATGCAAACAGTTCTTCATTTCGTCGGCTATTTTTTTTATCAATTGTTATTAGTACCTCATTGAGAAAAAAGTTCATAACGACATTTTTTTTTACCACTCAATTTTAAAATTGTGTCATGTCAGTTCCAGATAGGATAAATAGTTTTTAATTTTGGTGTGTAAGCTTTGTCAATGATTATCTTCACTAAAAAATAATTGTCAACCATTTTTAAAAATAAAATTTATATTTAAAATATCTTCATATTTTTTTTTATCAAAGCTAAAGATCTGATTTCTTAGTAAATCAAGACCGAAAGATAGACGAGTTGTTAAAACTTCTGTATTTAGTTTTATATTTGGAGAGTTAAAAAATCAATGTTGTATGTTAATTCTAATCCTATCAAACTTCAACTTTGAAAATGCCAACAACACCTACAAAGGGTGTGTGGTATGATCATCTAACTTCGTCATTATCAAATGATTTAAGTCAACCGAAGCAAACCCGTTGCTCAGAACTTAATATTCAAACAACCTTTCGGACTTTGCGTAATTGATTGTTAAAATATCTTATCCCGCACGGTTACCTACAAGGTCTTCAAAGACAAGAACATGATAGAAAGTTACAAAGACCTCTCTGCGGGGGATATGGGAATATCAATGTTGCAGGGACACAGACCTCCAACTTTTTCGTAGTAGCTTCGTGCAACTTTTCTCTTGCGTGGAATCATAGATTTAGACGCATATTACAGTGCACTCCCTCTACATGGGTTATTATTCGTCGAACTTTTAGCTGCTCAGACAGTTTATAGGTCGGCAGATACTTTGGCAATGGCTCTGGCCCGAACATGGGATCTATATGGCATGCAAGGTGTGCTGTCGCTATGTCTGTGATACTCGAGGGCTCAAGAGCGAATGGAGTTGACGATGCTCCCTGGTGGCCAGCTGTTGAGCCAATAAAGTTTTGGAGGCGGCCTCCGTGTTTTGGGGTTTTCTCCGGGTAAGACTTTTAGGACAGAATAGAAATATACTTCACTAGAGAATACAGAACTGTAACTAGAATAGAAGTAGAATAGAACTGTAACAAGACTAGACTTGATAACCTAACAGGACTGAAAAAAAATGAACTAATGATTCCAAAAATGTAAAAGAACGATGTTTCTAGCTGTAAGCAACACCAATTTGGTATGCAACATTTTGAGAAATATCTCTGGAACCACCATTAAAATATCTTATGATTCTTAGTTTAACCTTTGTATATATTATTTATTAATTTTTCAGAGAGAGAGAGAGCATTAAGAATAACTTCGAACCTTAAATTAGTGATGTTTAACTTAATCAGTTTTTATCATGATGCATTATGTAATCTAAGTACTGGTCACTATACATTAATTATCCAATACTATACGATTACAATAGAGAAGTAGAAACACGTTATATTACACAAGGCAAGCGTTATTCTGGCTGGGCTCCTCATCCCTCAATAACAGGTGTAACTTAATGGCGTGTTTCTTCGTGGCTTCAGCTTATTTTCCCCTCGGAAGTGTGATCCGCCTCGTCATTAGTTGCAAGTTCTTTGTCTTGATGGCCAGATTTGCATAAGTGGACCGAGTTCAAAGTCAGGCGTGGAACGGAATGTATCGTTTTTGTTTTTTAATCGAGGGCAGATATCAGCTGGTGCACTTGCAAAGTCATTCTAGTACATGTGTCTGATTGATTGCTTTTTAAAGATCTTATTTGCTAAGAGAATCCAGAGTCGTGTTTTGATGATTTATTCTGAAATAGTTATCGCTTTGTGACATAATTTATCTATCTATTTTGGGTTTCGTTAGTAAGGCAGAATGACATATTTAACAAACTTTATAGCTATTTTTTGTATTCTACCGCTATGTTACTGACAATATTTTTTTTAAAAAAATCACACTTTTTTCTTATGAAATTCATAACAAACGTTGGTTCCATTCCAATCGTTAATAAAAAAAATGCAATTTAAACAATTAAAGGACGAATGTACAAATTTAAACATTTTAAAGTTTTAATATATAAATTGAAGATCTGATAAACATATACACCTTACAAAAGTATCCTACCAAAAATAATTCATCCAATACTTTCAACCACCCACAGTTTTAATTTAATTAATGCCAATTTAAAATTGCACTTATTTTGGTAAGTATTTTTGTTAACATTGTTTTAGATCATTCTTTATTTTAAACATTTAAATGTGGCAAACTTATGGAAGCATATGTATTTCAATTGGAAGGAAAATATGTGGCTAATTTTTTAGTTAATATTTATTCAATATGATTTAATAAGTAGGGTTATTTCATTAAACTTTTTCTAGGGGTAAACAAAAAGAGGTGGTGATTTTTTTGCACCGATAACTTTGAAAAATTTCCAGTTTAAGTTAAATATATTCATTTAAACATTAGTACAAATTAAAAAGTGATACTTGTTGCAAACATCAGAATAAATTAAATAATATTCTTATTTTCGGCAAGAACCTAATTTGTTATTAGGCATCAATGCATATAAATCTTACCGTTAAAACCTGAAATGTCATTGGTTAAAACTAGTTGTAATTTGCAAAAGCTAGAATTATCTAACTTATTTCAGGTAAAACTCGAATTAACTGCGAATGCCTGACGTTTCATTTTGTGTGATCATTATTTTTTTTAAAAAAAGAAATGGTATTTAAACTTTAAAAGAAATGTGTAAAAGCGTCGTTGGTGCACTAGATTGCATTTCAGCAATATAATCTTAATAACTAAGCTAAATAAAACCTATTATCCAAATCGAACTATTTTCCGCTATTTCTATAGTTTCATCTAATAATAGCTTGTTAGAGTTACAAATAGATTAAACTAACCTATTTCCTCAAAACTAGAAGTAGCTGATGAGGATAACAGGTGTTATATAGTGGAAACTAGTCGTAACAAATGACCTCAGTTAAAACTAGTTCTCCCTAGTTCAATCTAGTTGATTTCGGGTATTAATGGTAACATAAATATCATAGTAACAGTATAAAGTTAACCTTTCTTTAAATTTATGCTAATACCTTTCGCTTCGTGATAGGCCAATTTTCATGATTGTCCACATGCACCCATTCCTGCAAGAAAAAAAAAAATGCTAATTACAATCCCATAAGCATGCAATTTAACAATCTGGTTACACAATCAACTGTACAAAAGCCTACAAACACAACCGAGTGACATTTGATTGATATATGGCACTTAAATCGAGTAAAATAACAAATTCTACGAATTCTCTCCCCACGGGTGTCTTGTAGGTCAGATTAATTTTGCGTTTTATTGACCTGAAGATAAAGATAAAAATGGTTACACGATTTGGAACAAGAGTGCTTTCAATGTTCCGCACACATCAGTTTGAGGTAAATCATATCAATCGGCTTTGTCTCTAAATCAAATTTTTGACTTTCACATAAAAAAATGAACACATCAAAAAGCCTTTTCAATGTCCTGACACATCAACCTAGATAAAAGTGCACCATATCAATTGGCTTAGTTATTGAATCAAATTTTTGATTGAAAAACACACATGCAAAAACGAACAAATCGAAAAGCTTTTTTTTAATGTCCCGGCACATCAACCAAAATAAAAGTACTCAATAGGAAGAACTTAGTTTATCATTCTTGTTATTTATTAGTTTTTTAGAACTTATATTCATTTGTAGTAGCTTAATTTATCAAAAGAAATTTTTAATTGAAAAACACATACGTACACTCTTAAAACAAATAAGCGGTTTTATTTCAGTCTGAGTTAATTTCCACTCCTTTCCGGTGCCGAAAATGCACTTCCCCTATAGGAGTGTATTTCACTCTTTTGTTTTAAGAGTGTAGTTTTGTGACCCATATTGAAATGCAAGTCAAAAAGTGATGTAACTCATAAGCATGGTACTTCGAGTTAAGGCAACAAAAATATGCCACATTTTAATATCTATCAATTGATACTTTCGCTTAAATCGATTAGAATAATTATTGGGCGAAAATAAGCACATTGGTCACTTTTCTAGTAGCAAATGTCGCGGCAATGTATATTACGTACGTACTGCTGGATGACGATGAAAAATGTTTCAACCTTTGTTTTAGAAACCAATCGGGGGGGAGGGGGGGGAGAGGGGATTCAGAATGTATCTTCGCTAAAAAGGCTGCAAATGTAATGCAAACAATGTACAAAGTTTCACACATAAAACATCTTCATTTTGTCTCTTAATGAATAACTTAGTTTTTATGTCCTTCAATATAAATGAGTTATCAAAATGCTAAGAAAGGTTGTTTAATTTGAACAAAAATGTTTGTTTAAATCCAATTAGAGGAAAACAAACAGTTTAAAAGCTTGTAAAACCTCCGTTTTTGAGATATGCATCACTTCATGTGCGTACTGCGCAAAACTTCTGTAAAACAATTAAAGAACTAAGTCTTACAATATTCAAATAGAACATTCGATAACCTTTCATCACCATCTTTCGTTAAAAAATAATTTAAACTTTATTCACTGCCCAATTAATCCCTTTATGTTACACTCACCGCAAATTGAAAAAAATATGCCAAATGCAATATCAACTTTTGACTTTATTAGTTTGCAATTAAGTTTAAGATAGTTTTGGATAGTCGTTTAAGGTTATTAACTTATAAGTATGTATTTTTAATTAAGTCAGAGGTTAATTATTTTCCTTTTAAACAAGCATATTGATTTATTTCTTAATAAAATAGAATCACACATTACATTTAAAAAATGCATTCTTATTTTAAAAGTAAAAATTTTTTCAGGATACTTATATAAGAATATAATGAAAAAATATTTCTATGTCATTTTCGATAACCTTTTATTACAATTATTTCACAATACGACTACAGTAAAGTTTTTTTTATAAAATTACCTCATTTTATACAAAACTATACGCTAAGAAGTAACTTTAAGTTGAAATTGAAATTTGATTATTCTAGAAATCTTTAAAAATTATCAAAGTACTAATCATTGTCATATTTCTTGATTAAACCTTTTATAATATTTTGACACGAAAGTGTTAACAAGAGGATTTCTATGCTTTCTGCATATCAAAAATTCAATGGAATTGAAAACTTAAAATTCTCATAAAACAATTCACGTTTTCTTTAATTTCTAAATTTCCAATTATTTTCTATTTTTTATCATTTATACTTCCCAAAAATAAATCCATCAATATAAAATAATTAACTCCTCTATCATTTCCCTATTCTCTTACAATCAAACACTCATTCATAAACCCAAGTCGCCATCAATACCCCTAAACTGATTCAGTCAATCAAAGCAAACCCAATATTGCTTACAAACAAATTCATAGATTTAGAAAGAGTAGCAGATCTGCCCCTAGGGGAAAAGGTGAAGCCACTTTGCCTCCAGTATCCCATGAGGCAGTTCGCAAGCCAAACCAACCCGCTCGCCCATGGCTTGCCATAAGCCACCAGATGGCACCATGAGATAAATTCGACTAATTAAAAATATATATTAAATATTAACTAGTTAAAACTTTTTGCCATTTTTGCTAGCATAAGTTTATCACTGGATATATTTTGATAATTTCTTGTAGATATGAGGTATTTATTCATAAAAGAAGCATTTTAAAAATGCAATATTTATTGCATGTAACTCTTTGGCAAAAGCAGTTTTTTGCCATCCAGTATCCCGTGATGCATTGTGAAAACGGCGAAAAGCAGATTCATCACACAATCACGGGATTTGTATTGGGTTGTACGGGGGTTGCGCAATCGATAGGCATATCTGCTACACTTTCTATATCTATGAACAAATTTAAACAAATTGATCACCGACAGGTCCATTTAACTGTATAAGGCGCCTTCGGGCATCTAAAAAAGCAAAGAGCAGGGGCCGTAGTGAGCCTAGTGGTCAGCGTCTCGGTCTCGGGATCGGAAGGTCCTGCGATCGAGTCCCGGTACCACTGAAGACCTACCGAGTATATGCGGAGTACGTGCTCGTGAAATCTGTTGGGTCCGAAAGTCCTCTAAGTTCCCATACCAAATCAATACCTCTGGGGGTGACAAGCCAATTCTGGGGATCCTCTAGTTGGCCTCTGTCTCTAAAAATTAGATGGATCCACTTATGTGTGTGTGTTGTCTGTTGTGCCTGTCTTAATTGACGAAGGTTTATAAGCGGGTCGCTGACCAAGCACACAAACCTGAATATATATGTCTACCAACCAACCAACCAACCAACCAACCAACCAAAGAGCAATACCCGTGGCCGTCACTATTTTAACCAAATATACTGTACTTTAAGAAGTAACTTTAGTTTAATGTGAATTTAAAATTTGATCAATAAAAAATGAAACTTATCAAAGTATTTTTACAAAAAAAAATTAATTTTCAACATTTAAAAAATTCGCTATTGATCAAATTAAACATATTTTTGATATAAAAGTTTAGCAACAACGAGTAGAGTTTTATGTTTTGAAAACTTATTCTCATTAAAATAATTCGAATTTTCGAAGTTTATTTTATCCTTTACACTGTTAAAAATTAGGCACTTTGTTTCACCAAAAATATGGTTCCTAGTAGCTGCAACGGCTGTGTGGTGAAACGTTAAACCATATTTTTGGTATTCGGTTGAACCATTTCTCAGGTTTTTGTTTCCAAACCCAGAAAAATGGTTCAACCAAACACCGGAAAAAGGGTGAATCATTTCACCACACAACCGTTGCAGCTACTAGGGACCAATATCATGGTGAAACCAAGCACAAAAATTTTAACAGTGTATACTTCGCCAAACATCTATTAATATAAAATAATTTATTCCACAATCATTTCCCTATTCTCCTTACAATCAAACCCCCATTAATCAACCCAAATCGCCAACAATACCCCTAAACTGATTTAGTCAATCAAATAAAACCCGATATTGCTTAGAACTAATTGATCGCCGACAGATCCATTTAACTGTTTCTGGCGCCTTCGGGCATCAAAAGCGCAATACCCGTGGCCTAGAAAACAGATTCAAGAGACGTTTTTACCCCAGCTTGAGTTGATTAATGATACAGAACACATTTGAGGCTGGCCCGTGCCTTCTTTTGCGTTGACACTGGGCTTTTTGAGGACGTTGGAACAAGCCAAGCCTTTCGGGACGTTTCTTTTTAAAAACCGGTAATCCACATGTTGGGATGCGAGAGAAGTAACTAACTTCGGATATTTACATGTTACACTCAGAAAAACTTGTGCTGTCTTTCAATACCAAAAATTGTTTTCCTAGTTATTACAATGTGCTGTCTTCATACCAAAAATTGTGTTTTCCTAGTTATACAATGTGCTGTCTTTCAATACCAAAAATTGTGTTTTTCCTAGTTATTACAATGTTATTATATATAGTTGCGTTGACAAAAAATCAATACAAAAATTGTATTACGACCAAAAATCTTGATCCACTCTAGCTGTTTTAACCCAAAAGTTTTCTGAGTGTGCATATATCTGATTATTAAAAAAATTAATTTAATTACGTTATTAAATTTAAAAATTAATTAATACGTTGCGAATGAAAAAAATAGTTATGAAAAAAGATTGATAATAGCAAGCAACCATCTATTGATTGATAATCAAAGTTTAATGACTATATTACTTTATACAATTTAATTGCAAGCAAAACCTGTTTTAATTTAAAATAAATAATGATTCACAATTTAAAAAAAATATTGAATTTCATAATACGTTTTCGTCCTATTCAACTGTAATATCTTTTGTTCAACGAACGATAATAATAAATCAAAAATACAAAGATATGAAAAGTATCAGAAAAACACGGGAATAAAAAATGGGTTTTTCAAAAACTACTTGTGGAATAGTTAATTAATCATACATATAAATATTTTAGGAAAGAATTTATAAATATTAGGAATTCAAAAACAACTAGTTGACAACTTTCAGCTTGGCTCCAACCTTTTTAGCTTGGGTTTTAACTGAAGTCTTGCCAGTGAATATTATAGGTTGGAAAGGAAAAATTTTAGACTGTAGTTCAACCTTATACATAATTTTCTTTGGTTTCATTATATATATTTTGCTCAAAAATTAAATTGTAGCAGTCATCCGAAATATTATATTTTGCCTTAAATAGTAGTAACACTAAAAATAATCGAAAGTTTATTTGAGAAATGAAATGATGTGTGTGCATGACAATACTTCATGAACAGTACGTCTCTTAACAGTATTTGTTTTAAATTACCGTCAGTGCGGGTAACTTTGGTCCAAAATCATAGTTTTTGTTTTACAAAAGAAGAAAAATTTAACTACAAAATGATTTAAACACTTAAAAATTATCATGCATCCAAAGTATTTTACTTTAATAAATTCCAAACATTTCTGTTAAATTTTATAAATTAAAAAAAATTGGTGTTAGTTTAAAAAAATAAGACACGGTTAGGATAAGGAAGGTTAACTTTGGTCCAAGCATTAAATACATAAGAAACATTCTCTTTAACAGCTTTAAAGGCTGTGTTACCGAATTGAATATTGATATTAAATTGATTAAACATAAAAATAACAAAGTTATAGGATACATATAGTTATTAAAAATGTTATATAACCTTACATTTACATTACATTACAGTACATCGTAGAATGACATTACACTATGAATACCAGATTGATTGTCGTTTAAAAGAAAAGTAAACTTCAATTTTAATAAGGGAAAAAAACTTAATTTTAGAAGCAAGATTTAATAACAAATATCTTTATAAAAAGCAAACGATTTTATTATAAAATTAAAAGAATAATATATTCGTAATTAGGTATTTGAAAATGTTTCAAATGTATTTGAAAATGTTTACATTTCGACATTAGCGATTTTGATTGTTGTACGTTTCTTGCGTTTTATCTTTTTTTTTAATGTTTAAAAACGTTTATTTTTTTAAAACAAATCCTCTCAAACATAAAAAGTAGTTAAACATAATACACTTTTATATACATCTTTTAAAGTACAAAGTTCCATAAAGAAATCCTTACATCTTGGACCAAAGTTACCCGCATTCATCGGCAAAAGTTTCCCAGTGACCAATAATTAAATATAGCATAAAAAGTATTTATTTTAGATTAAAACAAAGTGTAATATTCATCCCCATAAATAAAAGAATAGTATACAGTGTTTTATTTAGCTATTTTCAATATTTTTTAGGTGTTCCAGAGAAAACTTGGAAGAAATAGATATTTGTCATTAAATACTCGTAAGAATACAAACGTCATTTGTAGTATTGCCGAAAATTAGAATGAGAATTGTTGTTACATGAAATGAAAGGAAATGTTTCCACCTTTCCAAAAATATTAAAAAAAATTTAAGATGGAATCATTTTATGAAAAAAATGTCGAAACACATCTTTTTCAGACGCGTGGACCAAAGTTACTCTCCATGGTCAAAGATACCCTCTTCGACGGTAATTTGATTTTCAAAAATTTTTCATAAGTTTTTAAAACCTAACCTTTAGGCTGACAACTGCTCTTTTCTCAGAACGCAAACACCGACTCTGTCCCCAGTTCGCGTGCCACAAGAACTACTAAATACCACGTTAAGAAATACCACGGAAGAGGAAAGCGAAGCCACAAACCATTTTAAAAATAAGGCTTCGGTTGAAGGAAAAAAATCGTATCGAATTCAGTCGAGCATTGGAATTTGACATTTTTGACTAAAAATAATCGACGGATTAATCGTTTCTGTGGAATTTGTGAACTTATTTTGAGTGTAATCAATAGTTTTCAAGTTCGACTAAGTGATTAATGATGATTTTGTGTAAATAATGGTGTTGTTTTACTTCGGTTTTTCAAGAGAAATATCTATTTATAGTTAAACTTAACACCTCGTTTTTTTTTCGTGGTTTGGTTGGAAAGTATACATTAGAAAAGCGAACTTGCTAATTAAAACGAAATACTTAAATTATGAAGTTGAGTTTATGTTAAAATTTTACTTATACTTGAAATGTGATTTATGTTATGTTATATTTAAAAAACAAGTAATTTTTCAATTTGTTTATAAAATAAGCTTTGATTTATCACGTAAATTATTAAAGTCTTATATAAATTAAGTGAACTTTATGTATATTTCGTTGGTATGCATTTAAAAATTTATGTTAGTTAGTTTTACCGAAACCAAAAGAACTTTACATATTTGTAGTATAAAAATATATTAAGCAATATGAAACAATAGAGATACACACTTTAGAACATATACGACATGCTTCTAAATCCGACATCTTAAAAAATTATTTATTTTCACTGTGTTTAGACAAAGTAATGACAATAAATTATCCAATTAATAGAAAATAAAACAGGTTTATTTAAAATTTAAAGCATTAATACATATTTCATTATAAGATTAAACACACAAAATTGAATTTTTTCTTTATGTCACGCATTAACTAAATCAAAACAAAGCTGACACTGTCTTGTTTCAGTATGTTAATACGAAACACATTGCATGTATTATTTCAATAACATTGTTAAACTAAAGTAAAAGGGCGTTGAACAAGGCTTATAACGACACTATCCACTTGTTTGATAAAAGGCAGTATATCAATGAACAGTAGAAAACAAGTTAAATGAGATGTGTGGTTGCTTAAAGGGGATTGTAATTATATAGTAGGCGGACAGAGGTTAAAAAAAACTTACTATAGATATTTTTCTTTTTTATAGGTAGTTAGGTTTTTATGGTTTTTAAGAAACTTATTGCTAGTAATTACGTAATATTTAAACAGACTATTAACTATAAAAGTAAGCATTTATACGTTAATATGTTAACGAATAACTGTTAAATAATTTTTAAGAATTTGTTTCTACAGCACCTCAAAATAATTATGATTAGTAAAAGCTAATTTTAAAAAAAAATCTATTGAAAATTAATTTTTCTGTAAAATATTTTAGCTAAATATTATTTTAAAAAACAAAAAACGGAAATAATTTGCATGAAAAATTTAATACAATATAAATGTAATAATATATCAATATTAATTTATATTTAAGATAAAAATTAGAATTAATTATGAAAATATGTGTTTCCTTACAATAAAACTAAACTTATTTTAGCTTAAAAATAATATTAAGACATATATTCTAATGAAATATACTAGTTTGTTATGTGTGTCTTAATAAGATTGTATAAGGTATTTATATAAAGCTATTATTAAAATTATTACAAAAATAGTTCGAAACTGCAATTTTAAAAAGGGCAAGTAAGTTTTTAATGCCCAAAACTCAGAGCTTATATTTCAACTTACGTGGATTGGACATTTTTGAAACAAAATATGACTCAAGAAGCTAATATATGTTAAAAATGGATATAATAAAGCGGTTGATTAATTTTCATATTGATTCAATACGATATACTTTATTAATTTTAAAATAACATATAAGTACTATTTCATTAAATATTTGAAATTATTTTCCATTAAAAATACATCAATAACCTTATTTCATCAATGCAAATAACAATAAATTGGTCTCAAATAATGATAATTGAAATGTCTCGTCATTTTCGTCCCAATATTCTTACACTAACGTTAAACGAGGACAGAATTATTAATGATAAATGCTCTGACCTCATAACACTCGATTGCTCCTTGTAAGCCGAAATGAAAGACATTTCTTAGCTTTTCTAGGTAATTGCCCTAAACTGCATAACTAACTCTCTCCAAGAAATTGTTCTAATTCTTTTGTGGAAAATGATCGTTACAAAAATTAATTTTCAAGAAAGGAACGTGTTTCTTGAGCTTCTAAGAAAAAAATACTTTCACAAGCCTATCTAGATAATCAACAACAAAAAATCGTAGAACTATCTGTACTTTCCTTAAAACAAATAAAATTTAATTTTTATAAAAAATGGTCTTTTGCATATATAATTTTTATATAAATAAAAAATAAATATTTGAAAGATGATGTAAGAGAACTAATGCATTAATTATGTGTACAAATGTTGATTAAAATATTTTTTTCGGATCAATGACATTTATTATTCACTATTGTAAAACAATTACCGTTCTAGTTTTAGAAATGAAATTGATATACATAATGTAAAAACAATATATTCAATTCGAAAACATAATCGCATACTTTTTCCTTCTTTTTCCTACTTTTCTAGGCGCAACAAGAATATACACAAATGGATTTGCAAAAGTATCTTCATGTGTAACCTTTTAATTTAAGATACAATTTCAATTTATTTTTTTCAATAACCGCATAATAATTTGTTCGAAAATAGTTTTATAAAAAGGCATAATACTAACTAGTTATTCAAATGAAATATTTTGAAGTATGAAAGCAATACAACACACGTAAATTCAACATGCTTTTTAATTTATTACATTTTCATTCTTGTTTCTTCAATTAATTTATACTTAATGGAAAAGAAACGAAACACTTAATTAAACCATTTAAGAAAGTACACTTTTTGAGAAGAAAATTTCAGTCAACGGGTTTTAATGGTTTCACAAAAAAAGTAACTCGAAATGACTTTTTTTTAAATAAAGATTTTAAATTAGGAAATGTGTAAAAGTTTCAATATCAAATTTATTTCTTTAATTTAAAAATCCGTTTCTCAGCTTTAAAATAAAATAATTTAAAAAAATAAAACTATATCAGAACTATATATATTTAGATTTAAAAATTATTTGTTTTCAGACCTTTTGATAAGGCAATATTCTCAAATTATCTCATTATCTCAACGAAAAAATTCTCGAGGCATAACTTTGAAGATCTACAACCCTACAGTTTTATTTAAAAAAAACCTTTTTTGCCTTTGCTCTCTGTGTGAACTAAAAAATAAAATAGAATACCTTTCACAGTGCATAAAACTTTTTCCTTGCTAAAATAGAATCAAACATTTATTTATGCACAGTAAATTTATTCATGAGCTCATTTATATCTTTTCAATGACCTTTCGATTTTCAAAAATACTCCATATAAATTTAACATTTAATCCCTTATAGAACCTACCCTTGCTGAAAAGAAAATACTCTTGCCCCTAGGAACAAAGATATAAAAGCTCAGATTTTTATTACGATTTCGATTATTACACCCACGCGGGTGAACATAAATCTGTCCATAAGTTCTGTTACTTAGTAGAGAAGAAGCTTATGTCCAAAGATGTGAATAGGAGGTTTTCCCCGAGCGATTCTTCTCGTGTTGTATTAATGTAGGTTGAATAAGATGGAGATGCTGCCAGAACAAAAACATTATAAAAACTTGTTCACAAAGTGAAGCTGTGATAGTTTAAATTATGCACACAAAACACGCTTGAAGAATGATCTGGCGAGGAAGACTAACTATGGTCACAACAGTTTAACATGATGAATTTTATTTCTTTAAAATAAAAGAGTCATTATTTAAATATAGTACGTCATAAACAAAATTTGCCGACGGTTTAATATTAAAAGAATATCAGTTACTTTTCTAATTTTCCGTGCAAGCGATAAAGTCTCCAAAAATTTAAAACCGCTAAAGGAATATTTCAATGGCAACCTAAATATGTTTTAATGCCGCCCGTTAACTAGGTATAATGTGGTCCTTTAACTGTATATACTACTTTTGTCGCCAAAAAGTCGTGTTTGTCGTCAAAGATTCCGCTTGGCGACATTTACACCCGCGAAATTGAAAAGTAAAGAGCATTCTTTTGACTATGCAATCTGAGTGGTTTGTTTTATTTCACTTACGCGGTACACACTTCTTCGCAAATCAATACATCAAATGTGAACGCTTTGGTTTGGCGGCAATCTTCAGACGGTCACGCATTTTTTTCTTGCCAAGCATTTTCATCTTATTTAACCTCCAACGTTTATATTCAATGAGTAGAATACGGTCTAAGGAAACTGTCCTTTTGAGCATTGGTGCTTTGGTGTTCTTGATACACCCTTCAAGGATTGACGAAGGGGTGGCTTACATTTCCTGGAGTTTCATCAGATGTAGATAAAGAGGGAAGGTCAATGTGAAGGTTAGCCATGAGAGGAGCGGCTGGACTCGAACTCGTGTCCACACCCAGTCACTCTAAAACGTCACTGAGAAGTTGATGTATGGTATAAAAGAGAAGTTCACCATCAAGTGCAGTGTTGGACACTCCTTTGTGGTTTTGAGTTTGGTGAAGGTTTTCTGTGGCTTTTGTTGGGGGATTTACAGACAGGTTCATCATACATGGCGCTATGCGCGTCAAAGTGACGAAAATAGCAAATTGTATTTTTTTAGCTATAATTTATGGAATATTCCTTTTTTTTTCTCTAATCTGCCTATTCGTGCAAGTTTTGAATAAATCGGTTAAAAATTTGGACTGCAATAAGTTGATCCAAAACACTTTTCAATAACGGGAGTGGAAGAACGAAACTTTAAACAATTTTAAAATCACAGGTTGGCCTATACGTTAGTTTAGTCTGGACAATATAACCAAAGCAATAAGTGAAAAAAAATTTTAAAAAAATTAAGATTTGTGTCAATTAACAGATTACCAACTTATTTAACGATAACGAGTTTACCTTTTTCTTAAACTTTAAGTTTGATATATTTTCTATGCTTTACAAGTACCGGTTTCAATAGATCCGAGTGTAAACGGAAAACTTTAAAGCTTATTTTCTCGTTTTCACCTTTTTGTCACTTAGCACTTCTTCCACTGAGCTCCTTAATTATGAATGAGCAGAATTTTTTTCTAGCGTGGTGCTGGATTCCATTTTAGTGTGTATTAAGACGTTATACCACGGAGAACACCTTCTCACACTATGTGCCCTCATCTTAGCCATAAACGTATCGTAAAAAAATCATTCGAATAAATTGTGCCGTGATTATGAAAGGAGTGAAAGTTAAATATATTGTATTCGAAAGTCCTGATGCCACATACACGTACGCTATAAAGTAGCATAGGATAAAGTAGCATAGATCATGTATTGGCCTCATCGCTTGGCCATGGTTCCAAATTACGTACAAGACTAGTCGCTAGTTCTTGCTACGATGTAAATTCAATTGAAACCAATTTTAAATGGGAAAATTAACTAGATATGTGCGTCTTTAACATCGGTAAATTAAGAACAAAATAAGAAACCGAAATCGCCCCAGGGTATGAGGTCATACAGCACGATCTTCTTCTTCCGAAAGCAGTTGGCGATTTTTCTCGGACCTATCGATGGATGTAGACACGATTTGCGCGTTGCTTTGTAATTACGTTGCCGTCGCTGCGGGCAGTCGAGGAAACCCTCTCGTGACCACGTTGGGAGTTCAGTTTGTTTTGGTTTTGGTTTTTCTCGCCCGGGTACGTTTGTCAAAAAGTTCCGAATGTTAGGATGGCAACTGCTGTGGTCATTCAAGTACATTGTTGACATTCTTCTAATTTGGATTAGAATGAAACGGTACCAGGTTTGACATATGCATGGGCAGAAAAATACCCACTCTGGTATTGGGTGCTCGTTAATGGATAACTGGAAAGATCACGCCTACGGTGACGTCCAAGCTGCGTCAAAAGTTGTCTTGTACCCTCACAAACAAACCACACAGCAGCCAATTCGCCCTATTTAGGACAATAACGACTAGACGTTACAGATACATCAAACATTGCCTTGTTATTTATTTCCAAATACTGGAAGTAAGTAGTAAAGAAAGTGATAGCTTACAAAACCAAAAGACTGATTAAAATTCTGTACTAAGCAAACGCATTTGACATTTTTAATTTCAAAAGTAGAAAAAGACACAAATTATACTTTACTAGAAAAATAAGACCCGTTCTTTGCATGGGATGAAAAAATAAAGCTCATATTATACTTGAGTTATTAATTTACCATTTCGTTCATTATTAAATAACGCTTTTGTTATTTTTACACTTAATCCAAGCTAAGTAAATTGAATCGTAAATTTAAAGTAAAGTTATTAAAGTCATTAATCTCAATTATGATTTAAAAAATCACATTTCGCTCATTTGGTGCAATTTTTTTAGCTACTTTCGTGATTTGGCGACATATTTAATGATAACAAGAAAATATTTACTAATTTTTTTAATGTGATTATTATTGTTAAAAAATCATAGTATTGGTTGCCATTCTAGTTATCACGGTTTCTTAGTCTTAAACTAGCTTTTTACTGAATGATGTAACTAAACAGACTTTTTCCTAAACTAGGAAGATGGATTAGATTTTCATGAAACATTAGAAATGAAAAATATTAGCAATGAGCTTCCCTTGTTTTTTTGTATATTCGAATGATTGCAAGGTTATTCCACAGTAATAATGATTCATTGCATTTTTTCTTTGAAGTATGAACGCGAATAAAAAATATCATTTATTATAAGTGTAAAATTTGGGCGCAAGATTAAATTAGCCTTTAATTGGAAATAAGAGGGATGATTTGACAGTATAACTATCATCTATCTACATGGATACTCTGGTATTTAAGTTCACTGGCAGACAATAATACAATAGACAATTTAAAAATATATCAATATTTCAGGACATAATAATCTGTCACTTCGTGGTGACAAAAAATGCATACCACTTTAATTATTGCGTAATAACACTTTAATTATTGCGTAATATTATGATTATGGAAGTTAGTTTTTATTTAAGCACATATACAATTATTTATAACTGGAAGTACTATTCAGTGACAATAGATCTCGATTTCTGCCAAGATTCGCTATGATGATGGCAACTGAAATGCACACTTCCAAAATTGATATTAATTGGAGATGAGTATAACACTTGATCGTCGAAGAAAATTATTTATATTATTCCACACGTGTGATGGTTAATTGTCAAATTTAAACAAACAAGTCTTAGTAAGAAAGGAAGAATAGTAAAATGTCGTAAAGGATTCAATATTGATCGCCATTTTTTTAAATTAACCTATCCATGCAGCAGCATTATAAATCATGGGCTGAATGAATAAGATCTTCACCATTGCTACAAACTTACACATCTTAAACTTGCGTTTGGGTATCTGAATTTTAACATCGTATTATTGCGATTAGTATTAAATAGCATCAGAAATTATTATATGGCAATTTGGGGTTTGTAATAAGTTAGAAACTTTTCAAGTTTTCTTCAATGATCTATTCTTCACTAGGTATTAGTGTATTTTGCCAAATGGAAACAGTATGAACTTGAGGGTCAATAATGAAATACTAACTGAATATATACACAAAAGTTTTACTTCTTAACCTTCTATTGTCAATGTATTTATGGTAGATTTAGTCTCGTTTTGAACAATACGATTAAAATATTGTTGATCATTTTAACTTAGAAAAATTAAAACAACTACAAATTTATTATTTCTTTAAATAAATTTGTTTATCAAATGTTTATCGTGTCCACCTGGATACAATTCAAAACCCTGTTTTGGCCCTTAAAATGCTATTCTGTAATCATTTACAATCTAAAAAATACTCGTGTTTCTCCATTTATCATCCCTTTGAAAGCAAACACGTGGATGCCTATTGTTTGTCGTGACAAGGAAAAGAAATTCCTAGCATTTTTGCAGCTCAGTGGTAAATTTCCGTTGAAAGACATTTATCTCTTTGGAAGAAGAGTTTGAAAAGCATTCTTTGAAAGAAAAAAAATGCGTTCAAGGCGTTTTTCACAAACGAATACGATGCTGTAAAAACGCCTACGTCTACCTGCCTTCTTTCATTTCATTCCTTTCTTATTCATAATTTTGTCAGTGAATACAATTTCATAATTTATTGCTATCTTATTTTTACTCTACGTAACTTTAAACTTAAATGCTATTTTCATTTCCATAGACTTTTATAACCTCTCACTAACCATATGCTGGAAATTTATATATGCAGTAAAATTTATTGTGTGGTACTAGTGAAAAAAGTTTGCTTCACTGGCAGTGATTCGATGTACATATCTTCTCTTTTTAAACGTTATTGGAGTAAGTTGGTAATTCTACAAGTAGTGAAAACATCATTTTACTGTAAGACCAACTTTCCAACACTGTGATGTAAAAAGTAACGGCAAAATGTGCTTTAATTTTACAGAAAAAATTTACAGTGTTGAAAAGTATTATCGTACTTTCAACAGCACAGGTGTTTCGATTGCAAAATTAAATTTTAAAATTAAGAGAAAATTCAATATTTTGTTCATCTAATGAAGATACAATTTCTAATTCATACAACCTTATAGCTGCTTAGTTAAGAGTTTCTAACTATAATGTAACCTAAGATTTTATAAATTATAATCGATATGTATAGTAAACCTATAGATTTTTTAATAATAATTATAACGATTATTATATATAGAATTTTTTTTAAAATATATATAGATTAAATTATTATTTTATATATAGCTGTATTAATTAAAATCATATTTATATTATAAGTTTAAATTATATATTTAAATGTTAAGAAAAGTATCATCCAGTTTATATGTATCAGTTTCTTTATATTTATAATGTATTTGAAATTTGTTTTAAGAATTGCATAAATTGTTATGGCAGAGTTAGCTTTAAATTTAACAAGAATTAAATCTATAAATTTGATATAAAATTGCAAACGTATTAATTCCTTATGAATGAAAAATAAATCTAGTTTTTGAAAAGGTATATTGCTGTTATGTTTAAACGTAAACGGATATAATTCTTATTAATAGTGTGTTTCCCCCTTTATATTTAAAGGAAGATGATAACAATCGACATCATTTAAATTAGACATGAAGAATTAGGCGGTTTTCTTAAACAATTTAGTTATAATGTGTGTCAAAGTTCACTACGAATTTTCTAACCCAAGAATACAAAGCAGTTGACCTATATTTCTTTCCTGGGTTAAACTTTCAATTTTTGCTTTAAAGTACGTTACAATAGAAAAGTAAGTTCCTTGAACCTACATTTGTTGAAAAACGTGTTCATCAATGGAGCAAGTTACAACTTATTAATCACAAGTTAAAACGAGAGCGTACAAAATACAATCCTACTTACAGATTATTATTTTAAAGATTAGTTATTTTAAATTGCTTTTTGTTGTATATCGATACGTTCATTTTAAATTCCCACTAATTGCAATTACATTTTCATTTCAAAAATTTTAATCGTGGCCTACATCATACAAGGTGATTTTTTTTATAAAACTTCCGAAACGAGTACTTACTCTTGAATTTGAAAAGAAATAAAACAAAATATTAAATATCTTAAATATACCAAAAAGAATATAAAGGCAACTGTCTTTTTAATTTAGTTTATGCCTGAGTATCTTGTGATAAATTATAATAATTAGAAACTAATATTAACTTAATTTGGATTGCATATGGTAGGGTTTGCATATTGTGTTTGATAAATTTAATTACGATTTAGTTATCTAAAACATAGTAATTTGTATGCTGTAATGTAGAACAAATTAGAAAATGTAAGGTAGAACAAAATACACATAATACGAATTAACATTAATACGAATCAAAAATAATCTAAACTTTTGATTTGATATCTAAAAATATTGATTTGATATCTAAAAATATTGATTTGATATCTAAAACTATTGATTTGATACCTAAAACTATTGATTTGATAACTAAAACTATTGATTTGATATCTAAAACTATTGATTTAATATCTAAACATATTGATTTGATATCTAAAAATATTGATTTGATACCTAAAAATATTGATTTGATATCTAAAACTAAAAAGTGTGGGTGTTGGAGAAATGGCAAATGAACCTACTAGAGATAGCTGAGTGATAATTACTTAGTGATGAAAGTTTTAAACCTAAGTCTTATAT
This sequence comes from Oedothorax gibbosus, assembly GCA_019343175.1. NCBI lineage: Eukaryota > Metazoa > Arthropoda > Arachnida > Araneae > Linyphiidae > Oedothorax > Oedothorax gibbosus. The sequence continues at coordinate 270,724 of JAFNEN010000308.1, forward strand.
AAATGCAACGATGTTTTTTTAATCAAATGCATATTATGAGTTACTTTAAAAGAAACTAAAATGGATCTCAATAATGTAAAACATAGTTAAAACTATTGCTCAAGTGACTCACAAATGTTGTTTTCAAGAAAACAAAAATGTCTTCTCTTTTCGGTCTCAAGCAGTCTTAATACACACCGATCAAAAAATCTTCTAAAGTGTTATACAAACACCCAAACGCAAAAGCATATACACTGAAAAATAACAGTTTGTGAAATAGTAAAATAATGTAGCCCAGTAAAAATTTTTGAACATTAGAAAAATTGTATGTGATATATCACAAAGGAAAAAGTTACTTATATATTTACCCAATTGTTTGACTCTTCAGGAATGATGTCAAGGAAATAAGGAAAGAATCGGATAATGAAAAACGTGAAACTTTATCCATTAGAATAGAAAGAACTGGTTGCCCTACAATTAACATTTCACCCTAAAAGTATTTTATCAATAATAAAAATATAAGTATTTGGCATTTATGAGTATTATCTATAATAATAAAATAAAGAGTCTGTTTGTCTGTGGATCGTAAAAGACCTACTTATAAATCCCTCAGAAACCCTCAGAAATTCGAAATTTTTAAGATAGATTCCCTTTAACGTGTGCACCTGAGGCTTAGTTTTTTCGTGTTGCCATTCGAGAGAAGAAATTAAAATGAACACAAAAATTAATTAAAATTGAAATTGCTTTTATTTTCTTGCCATTACCTTCAGAACTAAATAAATGATTTGAAAAATAATTGAACGTGCCAATGAGCTAATTTATTTTTAAAAAAAAACCAGAATGGAGGTTTTGACGTGAAATAACATTGTTATACATTTATGGTTAATTTTGAATTTATCAGGAAAATCGCGATGACAGTAAGTTCATATTGAGGAAGATTTTTGTGATATGAGGATGTGCATTTTATAGTGATGCATTTTTATTTTGGAATTTTAAAGCAATATAAGTAACGGGATTTTATTCTTTATAATGAACGGGAACAAAGGCAAAGTTTATTATCCTATAGCAAATCAAATGACACATATACTTTGATCGATTTGATATTCTTTTAGTCCGTGCGAAGAACGGGTATTTATTTTCGAGTATATTCATATTTGTTAGAAGAAAAATTCGGTTTCTGTGTGTTAATTTAAATTTTCAGTTTTAAATTCATGTACGATCAACTTTTCACTCTCAAAGTATTTTATCAACAACAAAATTACAATTATTTAGCATTTATGGGTATTATGCATTTATAATTGTTTGGTTTATGATATGTTAATTTAAAACTTAAGTTTTCTGTTAAGGGAAGTCGGATTGTTCTATCTCGCCCATCTTAATTTTCCTAACTTCAGGAACTATATGACATATTATTATGAACTTTTTTTTTATATTTTGTTCTTTTCATATAGCTCATTGATTTAAACTGACAAAGTATCCCAACCATGTAAGTTAAAATAAAATCGTAGAAAAAACAGTGCAGAAACCACTTTTACAAAAGTTAAGCCATGAAACGCCCAAACTAATGTTTGGCAAATTATTTTTACGCCACGTAATATTATATAATTGACAAAATGCCAATTTACTGCTTGTAATATTTGGTACAAAAAAAAAAATAAGGGCTTTCATTATTTAATATCAATTCAATCTACAACCTCGCACTTTTTTTCAATTATTGAATTTTAATTACCGATTCTTAAGGGGATGCGGTACCCAAAAAATTAAATCCAGTATTTTTATCGCTAGCATTTAAATTAAACTATTTTTACAAATAACTAACATTCAATAAACATATACGAAAAAATTATAAATATAAAAAAGTTTTTTTTTAATTTAAAAATTTAAAATTGTTAGCGTTTTTTCAAAATGCTACTCCTCCTGCAATTTAAAGAATTTTTTAATGGATTTTCAAATCAAAATGTTCCAACAACATCTATTAATAAAAGTTTGTATGAATATTGAGCTGTCAGTTAAACAAAAACAGTTATGTAGCTTTATGTATAAAAAGGGCCAAAAACAAGATTTTTTGTAAATTTTCAACTTTATCACTTTTTCAAAAAAAAAATCGATTCACACTAGACCTTATCCCATACCATCATTTGTTAAACGCATATGTTTTAACACAGGAAAAAAATTTAGAGCTCTACATTAATTTACCTAAAAGCCTTAGGGTTTTAACCATTCACAAGCTGAAAAATTAAAAAAATTAAAAAATCAACATAAAATTAAAAAAAAACATTTTAAAAAACCATTATATCATTTCCAATAAACCTCCCCCATTATAAAGATTCCTTCTTTTTTTGCAATAAACTTCGAGCATTCGAGCATGTTTAATTATTTTCTGGGCAGCCATAAATTTTGGAAATGCGTCCCCTTAAATAAAAAGAGACAATCAAAAATCATTGAGGTAGCGTAGTGCTGTTCATTTGAACATGTCACATAAATTCGGTTCCTTTGGACAACTTTTCTTCCAACGAAGGTTCTCTACTTTATTCTAACCTACACTTTCACATCAGTAAAAAAGACTCTAAAAAATAAAACCCTTTTTTCATGATTTCTCCCAACCACGACCAACAATCACTTTTCTATAATTTCATTTCTGAAGACCATTTCGCATCTTAATCACAATCAGATAAATCTAGTGTTTACGAAGTAAATAGAATGTATTGTAGACTTATTCACTAAGTGAAACCCTCATCGCTTCTGTAATAAGTCTAAAAAAGCGCCTTCGCTAATTATTTGACACTACATTCCATATTCTATAATTTATAAATGATATTTTAAAGATTTATAAAAAGATAAATATTGATCTTGTTCCACATTATAAAACTGCACAAATTGCCTTTTTTTCGAATGTTTATAGTCAATTCAATTCATATAGAATAAAACTCGAAGTTTCGTAAATAGATCTAATTGAGAGTAGATCTTTTCATTTGGGCCTACCACATCCAACTTCGCAACTTTCAGACGCCTTCACTTTCATTTTGATGCAAACATCTATGACCCTATTCTAATCTCCATCACACAAAAGCTCATCAAAACAAATCCTTTTTTAAGTTTTTGAACCAACAATCACCTGTCTGTAATTCACTTTTCGAAGCCCCCTTTTAATCACAATGTATCATCAGAGAGATGCAATGTTTTGCTGTGGGACTTTCTCACGCGATGCTTTCAATGGAAGACTGCCCACAGGATGGCTTGTACCGTGAGAGGGAAAGGATGGGCCTGGATTTCTCCAAGTACTTAGGTTGCTGAAGAAGATGTGAAATATAAAATCTGTCTGGTTTGTTTTTATCTGTTACTTTTTTTTTGGCCAAGGAAATGTTTTTAATTACTTAGTTTTTCGGGATAACTTTTCCTCATTTTGCATAGACAGAAACTTTTTATGTGTTTGCGATGCAAGTTTGTGTGAGCTTGCTTTGATACAACTATTGGCATATATATTTTTAAAAAAAAAATATTTTGTACTTTTGTAACCTCTTCATGTCTGGTAGAAGAAAACGTAATACCTGGGCATCACAAAAAGATTTTAAAGTTCTCATAACCTATAAAGGACATAATTTATAAATTATAACTTATTAAATACAGTTTATATAGCCTTACTTTATCTTAGACTATTAAAGTATATTAAATAACATCCTCATTGAAAACGAGAAACAAACTTTATATTAAACACATATTATTCTTTTTTTAATAATATCATATCACAAACCGTCGCTACGCAGGACAATATAAGGTACTAAATAAATACAACTTTAACAAAAGCTTGTATACGAATATTTTCTTGTCTTGTATAAATCAACTTACAAACATAAAAATTTAGAGAAATTTATTTGATAAATTTTTATGCTGAATCCTACTAACTTTTCTATAAGAGACATAAGATATACATACCATTTTAAACAACATTTATGAGGTTAGAATAAACTGCATACTTTACTGCTTTTACGAAATTTATATTTATGATTGGCTTTGGCGAATACGAAAACTAGTAATTACACTAATTTGACCTTAAAAAAACTTCTTATAAAATCTACCAAGAAAACAACAACATAATAAACCAAGTACTTCATTAAAACAACATAAACTTTACATTACAGTTGAAAGAGACCCAATACACAATTAAAACCCATCTGCCAAGAAGAGGCATCAGGATCCATCGTATCAGACGTGTGTCCATTACGAAGTAGAAAAAAAAACTGCTGTTTGATTTTGACTTTTACGGTTGGTAGTTTGGGTAAATGCATTTGCTCATTAGATGAGGGTGGATTGTTTTAATTTTTATTCGAAAGGCATGTTTCCGGTCGTGTCGAGTGTGTTCTACGGTGTATAACGGCTGTTTGCGGAAAGGATCCAAAAAGTTACAAAATGATAAGATTTTATGCCTGATAATAATTATTTGATGTAATGTTAATAATAAAATTAATAATTATTTGAATAATTTGTTATTATTCTTATATGATTAAATTGAATGTGGTGTTTGGAGTACAAAAATTAAAGAAGCTAACCCAATGTGTCAACATTTTAATAGTTCTATCCTAAAAAATCGAAAGTTTTCATGGCCGCCATACTTAATACGCCTCTTACAAAAATGCCTGAAAGTAGCAAATTAAATGATTAATACAATGTAAAACACTGATTCACAATCGTAGTCTAATGTCTAAAGAATTAACAGTTTTAAAATATTTTACCAAACAATCAGATTTATTATCACAAACATGATGCATTTAAATTATTTTGTTGTGGTATATGTTATTCTAAAATTCAATAAATAAATACCTGAAACTTTTTTGGGGCTACGTATAAGTTAATATTACGGTTTTCAGCTTCCACACTACGTTTATAACGTAAAAAGTGGATGATTTTATAATCGTTCAGTCCGTCTGTTTGTCCGTCACCCACTTTCACAGAAAGAACTACAAGTCAAATATATTTCACTACGAGATTCTTTGTATGTTGATATGAAATATTTTTATTCTATTTAAAAGCGAGGAATATTACATATTTATTCTTTGAAATATAAATTAATTTTTGCAAACGATAAGTAATAAATATTGAATTTTCGAAATAAAATAAATAAAAATAGCCAAATTTAGCATGTAAATGTTTAATATAGAATTAATGCTGTGTTTGGCGCCTTTTTACCTGTTTAACACAACTGTTGAGTGGAAGTTGGTTAAGTGACAGATTCTGTTACAAACCTACTTGTTTATGTACAATCAAATTCCAATTATTTGAACTCGAAGTATCCCAATTCCAGTGGTATTAGTAAGTAATAAAAATATATAAAACCTCCGAAGCTTCAAAAATTGATTGAAATATTAAATGGGAAAAAACAATTATTCACCTAGAGATACATTAGAGAATATCGAAATAAAGGTGTCTACTAAACAAAATTATGATAATTTGAGCACAAAGAAAAGATAATGTAATAGTGAATATATATGTTGAAATATTAGTATATAAAAATGTTGCTTACAAATACAATGGTTTTCGATTAAGGTTATAAGGTATAAATTTGCATTTATTTTTTTATGTTTAAAACTGCCAACACCGGTTTTTATGAACAAGCAAACTTCATCTCATAACAAAGACCGAAAACTTCTTAATTCACTTTCGTTCATCTTTTGTTGACCATATTGCCCCCGTGTGATGAAAAGTGACTTATCTCCTATGCTAACCCAATGGGAGATGAGTCATTTTTCCGCGAATATAAAAGAATAGGTGGATGATTACCATAACAAGGCCTCGTTTGACTCTTTTGAAAAGTAAGAAGTACAAGTGGCATGCTTTTGAAGTTGTGTTAGTTAAATCAATACATGTGAAAAGGGTTCAAGTCTTTAGTAACATTTCCGTAAAAGGTTATCCTTTCAGTAGAATGTTAAAAGGAAGAAGCGCAGAGGAAAACTCTCCAATGGACTTAGTCCTTTTTACATTTGGTGATTCAGCTTTTTTTTGCATCTCAAAAGAATAGGAAGTGGAACGCGTTTGAATGGGAGTTTATTTGGTTGTTATGAAATAAAAAGAAGATAACAATGTCCATAAAAAATACCAATAAAACATGCGGAATAATAGTGGTATGCGATTTACATAATAATTATAAAGTTAACTAGTTCTTTTGTGTTTTTATATATTGCAGTGAAAATAATTAATGAACTTTTTTTTTATGGAACTTTGCCTAATTTTAATGATTTGCCCAGCATATATTTTTATTAGTTCTTCGCCAACTATATCTATTTACCCAAAAATGTTTTCTATCGTACATGATGAAAAGAAAAAACTTTGCTTTGGTTTATTTTCAACTTTCTAACCTCCACAAAATTAAGTTTATGAAATAAGCAGTATATTTCAGATTTAAGAGACCAAGAGCACCGTCCAATAATTATTAGAAATAAGTTAATACTTATTTGTATACTAGATAAAACTAGATACTTATTACTTGAGTTATAAAGTTAAGCTTGGCATACACGGAGGGATATGGTCGGTGGGACTTACATTTTCCCTTCTCCTTGATTAGCGCTTACCTATCATTGTTAAAGGGGACGCGGCACCCAAAATGTGGGGTTACCCAGAAAATAATTAAATATGCTCGAATGCTGTGAGCTAAGGATATTGCAAAAAAGAAGGAATCCTCTAGAATAGGGGAGGTTTATTGAAAATGATATAGTGGTTTATTAAAATGGTTTTGGAAATTTTATGCTGATTTTCTTAAATTTTTAATTTTTTCAGCTTGTGAATGGTTAAAACGCTAAGGCTTTTAGGTAAATTAATGTAGAGCTCCAATATTTTTCCTGTGTTGAAACATATACGTTTAACAAAAGTTGGTATGGGATAAGGTCTAATGTGAATAGATTTTTTTTTAAAAAATGATGAAGTTGAAAATTTACAAAAAGTCTTATTTTTTGGCCATGTTTGTACATAAGGCTACATAATTGTTTTTGTTTAACTGACATGTCAATATCCATACCAACTTTTATTAATAGATGTTGTGGAAGCATTTTGAAAAAAAGTCCATTAAAAAATTCGTTAAATTGCAGGAGGATTAGCATTTTGAAAAAACGTAAAATTTTTTTAATTTTTTAATTTAAAAAAAATACTTACGTTTAAATATTTATCATTTTTTCGTATATGTTTATTGAATGTTAGTTCTTTGTAAAAATAGTTTAAAAAAAACTCCAAAGTTTTGGGTTAAACATGACTAAAATGCAATTATTCACGATCTATTATGAATATTTAAGTTCTTAGATGTTTTTACGCTTATAAATCCATTCACAGCTATTAGAGCACTGTATATTGCTTCAGAATGTTACTATTTCAGTCAGCTTTCTTTTTATTACTATGTGGACAATTTTTAACTGGAAACAAAACTTTCGCATTCAGAACTTAATGCATGATTATATTACTTGGTCATAAAATAAAAAATAATTGCATTTTTGGAATATTATAAAAGTTGGAGCACGTTTATATACACGGCAATGTTGGAATTCTTGCCCCGTGAAATTTTTGAAAACCTGCCCCGTCAAAATATTTTAACTGTAATAGTGCCTAGACGATTAGAGACTTAAGTTATTTTGAAAACAAATACAAATTTTGGTAGAGAGAGGAACCACCTTTCATTATACGTAAATATGCAACTGTAAGTTAAGTGAAAGTATGTTTATATGATGTTTGAATGTAATCATACAAAATTACTCAACGTTGAAAAAATCATAAAAACAGCTCTAACGAAAATATTACAACACCAACTGAAGAAAGGTTCTTGTGAGTGACATAGGCCGAGTTGCTTCATAAACCAACCAGACCCTTGGCTCCCCCAATGACTCATTTCCAATATAAGACCTGGTGTAAAACTTACCCCATGGGAAAACTTGCCCCGGTCTCCTCTAATATATACTTGAAAATATGAAATTTTTCTCACTATATATCTTACAAAAATATGCGAGTTATTTTCAAACTAATATTTAAAGTTCACTTCTGAAGCATATAAAAAATCAATATCTTATAATTGTATTGAAAGTTCTTAGTAAAACCTTACTTGAAATAAATATTTATTTTAACACGTTATTACCAATCCTTTTATTTTATAAATCAAAATTATAAACTTTAACGTTGATAAAAATGCCAGGTTATGCTACATGTTTTAATGCTACTTATTATCTTTGGATTAACCAAATTGGCACAAATCTGTATAAGTTTGATAAAATTAAAATAAACTTTTTCACTCGTCATTCATCAAACCAATTACAAAAACTAGTATATCAAATTAGGTATTTGAATTAATATGTACTAAACTGCCCAATTCCAAAAAGTTTTTTAAAAAAGGAAACTTTCGAAATTAAAAGAATAAAAATATTTAAAATATAGTTCTAATGCAATGGTATGAAAGTTTTCGTTCTATTCCTCAATTTCTCATGAGAGCGTCATATAGCACGAAGCAAGCACCTGGCTGAAGTATCCGGGACATCAGCAACCGGTCAGCCGTGAACCGAAATGTAGGTAAATTGTTTCACGGCCAACATCCAGCCACCATTAGGGACAGACAGTTCGAGACCTACAGCTCTGATCATCAAGGGGCGACTGATCCCTCCTCCTCGATACACGAATTGACAGTTTCCTGTCTGGTGTGACACTCTTGTAGCTCATATTTTTGGCAGAATTGATTTTTATGCTTGCATTAACTTTGATTTTTGTGTCAACATAAAAAAATAGTGTAATATATTTAACAAAGTTGAAAGTATGAAAAAGGATTCATGTGGATTCAATGGTGGATTGAATGACAGTTTGCCAACTAAAAAACATAATTATACAAAATAATTTGACTATTTATGAGTTTGAATATACTTTAAATAGAGCAAAATCTATTACTATGTACCCATGTTACTTATAAATTCATGGAGCTTATAAGTCATTAATTTTTCCCTAAACTGCTTTACAGCGAATAATCAATATTGTAATATTTATGATGATATGACATTCAGTATCACAAAAAACAAGTAATATATTAAAAGCAATACCTGATTTGGGATACATTATAGAGAATATTATTACAATATGAAATATTATAGAGTAATGTCAAAACAAACTTTAATACCATATATAATGGTGGTATAGTTGAAAAAGTTAGAATGTACGATATGTCTTTCTTCTTAAGTTTCATGCCACCGTAATTACAGAGTAGCGTTGTTTAAAGTTACACCACAAATATGGAGTTAATGTCAATATTTCCCCGATTTTGCGGGGAAACGTTACTCCGCTAACACGGTGGCAGCACTTTGCGAGCAAAAGCAATATACCACGTTTTAAAGTTATCCATAAGGGTTTAAGTTACAACCATATCTAACCCACACACCGAGTTTACTTAGCAGATGGCAAACGGACTCCACAGAAAAAGGAGAAAGCGCATGTAGCAACAAATAAACCTACCACCACCGTAATTGCCATGCCACCTCAACCGAAACTACGTGCCTGTTGCCCCGCCTAAAAAACACTTGCACACGCAGAAAAAATTCTAAAGAGAAAGAAAGCATATCTCCCTCTAGAACCACAAACAAAGCCAGGATCGTGTTTCCTCTAAAGTGGTAATGGAATGGAACTATACCTCGCAGACGATGAAGACCCTGGAAAAAAGTTTCGAAAGAAAAAGTTGGGCTTAAAGACCGTGACTTGATGACTGAAGGCGGTTTTATCGCCTTAGACCTAACCCGTTACAGTCATTAGGCAAGAAAATATAATGTAAGTAAATTTCTATATTACCAGTTAGAAGCGAGTCCTTTATTTAATATGAAGTCCTCGGAACATCAAATGAAGATTTCTATTCAAAATAGTTCTATTCTGCCCGTCAACTTTGTTTTCATTGGATATTTCAAGCATTAAGGAAACTCGACGCTGTAATACAATGTTACAGCATGAATATTTAAGGCACACAATAAAATACCATTTGCATTGTATTAAGATCTTAAGACTCCGTTATTTGGTCCGTGTCCGTGTGGATTCGTACTGTGTTTGTATATCAACTCATTGGGTGGTTGATAGATAAACACACCAACTTCCAATCTTAGACATGAAAGTTGTCCGTGCACATTACACAAGTTATAACATTTAAAGTGACTTCAACCCTATATGATGTATGACTTTTAAATCTTCTCGATCAAAATATATTTCGATCTGTTATGGTCATGCGTTAAGGGAAAATATTTTTTAAAAAAGGTCTTTTAAATGGAACTTAATTATTTTAAATGTTAAAACATTGAGAACTCCATAGACTTAGCATTGGGAATTAATGCATTAAATTTACGGATATCGTATCCTTTTAATTATATAATATAGCAATCTAAAATATTAATATATAACTTCCAATAAATGACAAATTGCTAACGTGTTGCCAAACATCCACAATATTTAAAGTCATAAAAAAGAGGATTAAAAAGTAAGCTGCTAAATCTAAACAGTACGCTCTAGAGGGTTGAACTTATTTTTTAGAAAGGCAGCTTTCCATCGAATATTAAGTTTTTCTTAAAATGTAGATTTGCGACTGATAATTAAATGTAAACTTTTCGAAAGCTGAAGGAAAGAGAAAAACTAATAACTTTTCGTCTAGTATCAGTAGTGATGGTTTTTCCTGTTAAATTTCCATGTGAAAAAACTTTTCATTAAATTTCCCAAGTCTACATTTATGATAGCAATCCCAGTTTCGGTTCAGCGCGTTCCAAAAATGCGTAGAGGACCATCAATAGCAGAAAGTTCGAAAAGATCATTTTCTCACAATTAAATCCAGTCGTAAACAGAAACAGCAGGGTGACTTCTTTCTTTTACCGTTGAAGTTGCCAGGCCAGAAACTCTTTCTTTTTCACGCCATTTTGTTTTTTTACTTTTGTTCTGTCATTCTATTTTATTGTTCTAGATGCGAGGCGATAAGATGGACACTCTCTTGGATTTCCTGCCGTGTCTTATGTGCTGAAGCCGTCGCAAACATAATCTTGCTGACATCTACTGGAACTTTTTTGTTGTAGTAGATGCGGAAGGTTTGCTCTTAGCTTCCATACTATAATGGTTGGTTAGTGTCATATCCTATATTGAATGATAACTATTAGTGTGCGTGAATAGTCTTTTGCCATGGCATTGTATGGTTATAGATCTTCTTTTGTAGGGCAGTCAAAAACATGATACGGTGCAAGTTGTACGTCGGGACAGTTGTCACAGTTTCGATATTTTCTGGTATCATCAGGAGAAATTTGCATGTTTTTATGTTCATCCTTAGTCTGATGAGAGTGCTGTCTGTCTTCTTGTCTACGTTTGTACCGTAAAAAGTAGAAGATTTTATAATCATTCAGTCTGCCTGTCTGTCCATCACCAATTTTCACAGGAAGAAACCCAAGTCTCACTGACAAGTGGGATGGTCATATTAAAGCAAAAAATACTAAGCTATATCCCAAAATTCAATTAAATTAGAAGTATAAATATTAAAAAATAATCTGTATTTGAATCAGAAAAAATATCGTTTTTCAAAAATATATCCTGATACTTTTATACTCACTGAAATTCTGGCAGAAAAGCAAGTATATTTGTAGCAATAACTGCCACCTAGAACCGCTCCCAAGCAAGGTTTATACACATTACAAAAATCACCAAACACAGCATTTGGTTCTAATTTAAACTTTTAAAAGCCAACATTTGCTTTTTAAATTTATTTATTTTCCCAAATTCAATTATTATTCTTTAATGTTTGCTGATTTGCAGTTTTAAAAATAATTACTCCTAAGAAAATTAACTATTTGCGATTTTTATTTTTATCAGTAATGCTTAACTTGTTGTAAAGTTTATACAGAACATGTTAGTAATATAATAGTTATTTATGCAACTAGTGTGAAAAGTAAGGATTTTATAAACGAGTTGAATAAATTACTTCGCGAGCGAGGTACGAGCGAGTGAAATACATTCACGAGTGTAAAAAAGGCTATTTTCAACGTGTTGTCATACACAATTTTTTTATAATAACGTGCAAAAAAAGTATTTATAAATTGACATTTATTGATTGGCTTATTAATTATTTTATTATCACGTTCAAATGATTTGAAGGTGATTATTTATTTTAATGATTATTTTAAAATCACGTGCAAAAAGTATTTCTTAGATTTTCATTGGAAATAAGACGCCAAATAAAGAATCACGTTCAAATAAAGAATTTTACACCAATCACAAAGCCGCCGAATAAAATATCACGCTCAAATAAAGAACGCCACCAATCAAATGCTCTTATTTACTTTGTCGCACTAGTGCGTAAAAGTAACTTTGAAACACGATTTCGTTAAAAGCATCCTTTCTGCAACGATTATTGATTTGAAAAAGTTAGGTTTTTTGCACGATATTATAAAATATAGTTTTTTTTATAATTGCGTGAAAAAAATCCGACTTTTACACTGTAATGTTAATATCAGACGCGTGCGAAAAGTTATACTTTTTAGAAACAGTGATAAAAAATTACTTTTTTTTCACCCAAAAGCAGTGAAAAAAAGTACTTTTTTTCACTCTTTTTATAAGATGCCAACATTTCAAGTAAAACTTACGTGAAAAAAATCAAATCTCATTGGTTAAAAAATAATTCACGTGCTAATTTTTTACGTAAAGAAGATTGGCTGCGATAAATCTCTGGACAAAAGGCAAACTTATTTTTTAGTTTAAAGTAAAACATTTGAACATGGATACTGATACGAATTTTGAGCTTCCAGAAGAGATAAAAATAGCAGCTAATGATGTTACTTCAAATATGCTTCCGGAATAAAATCAAGAAAAATTTACGAAAAGGTGTATGAAAAGTTTCTATATTTCTATCTCTTCTAGAGGCTCAAAATTCGTATCAGTATCCATGTTCAAATGTTAGGCTTTAAACTAAAAATAAGTTAGCCTTTTGTAGTTCCAGAGATTTATCGATGCCGATCTTCTTTACGTAAAAAAATTAGCACGTGAATTATTTTTGAACCAATGAGATTTGATTTTTTTTCACGTAATTATAAAAAATAGTGTATGAAACACGTGTGAAAAGTAAACTTTCACGTGTCATTATTTCACTCGCTCGTACCTCGCTCGTGAAATAAAATCCACTAGTTTTAAAAAGTGTTACTTTTCACACTTGTTGCATAAATAACTATTTCAAACTCAAAATCCGTTGAAACATAACAGTGATCTCCATTGCAACTTGCTCTATGAAGCTTTATTATTTTGTATGCGGGGTACTCTTTTTCCTCATCAAAACATAATGATCTCAACAGTAAAAAATATTTTCAACAAAGGTATCGAGTAAGTTTTTTAATGAACTAATAACACTCCTTATTTTTTTTTTCATTTTAAAGCATCTGCTTAGTGACCCATATTTTACCGATAGGGACTTAACAAAGATACGAAATCGTTAAAAAAAATGTATTACCGCTTACAATCACTAACAATACATATCCTAAAAAATATAAAACCATAGTTAAAAAAAATTATAATACTGGTTATGTATAAAAACCAAGAAACAAAAGCAAAGCAAAATTTATTTTTCGGTATGAATGAGTTATTATTATTATTATTGAAAATATCCAAGAAAGAGATAGCCAATGTGGTCTTTGTCTTACAACTGGTTGGGGCGGTATACGCTTGGCGGCATCTCTTTTGTATCGATTGTGTGCCCAAATATATCTTGCCTTCATCTCATAAGTAATTTATTTCTTCTTTGGTTTAATTGGTAAAATTCTAGTTATAGGGTTGGTCGCCAATGTTTCAATTCATCGCTATAAAACAAGCAATGTCGCCAAGATTTCAAGTCTCTAGATTAATTTTGCTTAACGTCAGAATGTTTGTATGAAGAAAGTAGTGTTATTGGACGAATATATGATATTAACACCTTGTTTTGCCTCGTAAATAAGACTTCGTATATGATTGCATTTTAACACGTTTGTTGTTATTCTGTTGTGATTAAAAAAATGATGAAGGGACTGATTCAGTGTGTACTGTTCCATGTCAATCTATACAGAATTTCTGAAAAATGTACGTGTGTACACATGATAGCCTTTACTCATTAAATCCTTCCCAGTTTATTTTTGTAAAAGCGCTTAGACACTTCGTTATGATTACAACTGCTTATAATTCATATGTATATATAACTGCCTATTGCACTTCTCTCAAACAATATTTTTTTTTACCTATTAATAAAATAAATCATTTTACATATTACATTTCAATAAACGGTATCGCAACTTTTTTGGAATGTTGGAACACATTTGGCGAAGAATCGGAATCTTGGCGGCGGAAACCCCGATATCTAGGCGGCTTCTCACCTAATTAAATGTGGCTTGTTTCGAAGACTAATGGGAAACACCTCTGTTTAACAAGGCGAGAGGGTCAGTTGAGGTTGCATGGGAGGTTTTGATTCCAGATGTAAAATATTGGTGCTATCAAAGTTTATAGAATGCATTTTTTCAAGATCGATTACGCATTCATTTACTTAATGGAACTTACATAGAAAGAGATTTAAAGATAATCTTAAAGTAATCAACTTTGATGCATAGTTGTATCAATTAAAATGGATAGGTAGATATAACCCCTATATCCGCAAGTACAAGTATAATAAAAAATTATACTTCATATAATTAACGTTTAATATTAATACAATGTAGGCGAGAGGCTGTCTTGTATTTACTATTATAGTGATAGTTTTTTTTTATGTATAGAAGCAAAAAAAATAATAAATTAAGTAAAATTGTTCAAAAAAAATCCCTAAAAAAAACTAAATACTAATTTAGTGCATTTGCATAAACAGACTATAATTTTCTGAATATTAAAACACATAAATTGTCTTCTAAAGTATGTAAGAATTGAGCTAGTCGTCATACCAATTATAAACTAATTTAAAATACGCTTTCCAATTCGAGTAATCTTTTGCTTTTAGGAAAACGCTTTTAAAAGACGTAACTGATTTGAAATCTGTTTAAACCAAAACAAACAATTTATATTTCTTATTGTTGGTGAAGCTGGTACAAAGGATGTTTCTATTACTTGAATAAATAAACAAGTAATCCAACAACTTATTGTTTCAAGTTTGATTCTAACAAAAATCGAAAATATAATAGTTTCCCAGAATAAAAATGTATCAAAAAGTAGCTTGATACGAAAGATACTAAAAGCACATGTTTTCATTTGTTACTTTCACTTCATATGCACCAAATCTTCTTAAACATATGATCAGTAGTAACCCGTATCAAACAATGGCTTAAAAAAACGAAATTTTATTTTTTTATCTTAAATTCTACCCTTGTTTGAACTCTTTAATTTTTGAAATTCTACACGTATAAGCCAAATTCCTTTCTCCTTTTTAGCGAAAAACATATGTAGGTTGATTTACGAGAAAAGGCTTCTTTAAAACCGCCCGTGCATTGCAAATTACCAGATCCTAAGAAGATGTCTAGATTAAGGAGACAGCGTATTAGATTTTAATCACATCAGCTGTGATAAAAATGATCTGATAGGAGTGGATACATAAATATACACAAGTAAGCATGCTAAAAGAATATTCTTAAATAAGGTTAAAAACAATTGGGAATTTAGTGTTATGGCAAGAGATTTTGATGGGTCGTATTTCAAAGCGGATTAATCACATTCTTTTTGTTTTTATGAAACATTATAAAATAATTAATAAACTAAAATTAAAATATTGTTTTATTTAATTAACTGATGCATTTTAATTAAGTGCATGTTTGGCGGTAGAATCATAAACAAAACATTGACATACGATTGTATCAAAAATGTATGTTTGTATTTTATAAAATAAAACGAGAAAAATTTTGTTAAAACATAATTAGGTATTTGGTTTTTACACATTTAATTGATAAAGGCCCTTAAATTGTTTGAATTAAAACCTGTGCGAAACATGAGGCAGCAGTCTGTAAATCTTGTTTACTTTTGTAATTGTAAACTTTTGAATTTTAATAAACTGATAAGCAATTGTTTGACGGTAAAGAAACCTTTTTTACAATTTTCAAATAAGACAATGTAATTAAAAGTACACTTTAAAATAATGCATGTATTCAACTGATTAGATAAATTCATAGATACTGATTTAATAAAAGTAAATCAAAACGACGAAAAAGGTACAGTTTTTAAATATATTCAAATTATTGAGTCACTTGATCTTTCATTAAAAAAAACCTATGAATAGGCTCTTCTCAGCGTTTCATAAAGTAATCAGTTTTGGATTACTTGGTATTTTTTTTTTAAATTTAGGAATTATCTTATCCGCGTAAACTGTTTTGGCAGTAATATATTTATCACAACAAACCTAAAAAAAAATCACTAGAATCGGCGTTTTCAAAGTTTATATTGCTCATTTATACATAAATAAAATACAACATAAAGAGCCTTAAAGCTTTTCTGACATCCCTTAAAAAATCACAGCATAAATACTATATTTACGAAGCATTTATCCAATAAACGCTACATTGTTTTTCGCAAACATTAAATTAGTCCTTCACAGGCCCATGCATCTTATCCCTGTTAACGGTGAGAAAATCTCAGGAGCCCAATACGGCGAAAACGCCCGAGGGAACATGAAACAACAGGTAGCTGTTGGGGGGAGCCGCTTTCCCCCGAGATACCTGACTTAACACCACCATAAAATGCCTGAGATTTTTTTTTCTCTGTTTCTCTCTCGCTGATTTCCAGTAGCTACAGGCGACCTAATCAATTAGCTGTGTTTTGGCCACCTGTTTAGGTTGCTTAAAGGAGCGCGTCTGAAGATCTTTTTAAGCTAGGTCAACGTCGCTGTTAGAGATGCTAAAGATCGAATTGCGTGTATATCTTACTTTGGACTTTGTCTTAGCAGGAAATATTATAAGGTTGGTAGTTTAAAAGACTGACATACACAAGTGAACGCAATCTTGGAAATTAAAACCTTACATTTGACGATTCTGCATAACTTAATTATCGTCTTAAACGTTGACAATCATTTTGCAAGACCAAGATATTTTTAAAATAACAAAACCTTTCACATATTTGACAACAATTTTTAATCACTAAAACCTATATTATAATAAGGCATTAAATATATTGCAGCACCAATTTCTAAGGTAATATTCATTGTGTGGTCTTTGCGAGAGATGTATAATATGCATGGATATAATTGATAATAACTACATACATAGTTGATTTTCAAATTGTTTTCTATATTTAATAGTTTTGTAATTGAAGTATATGCATAAAAGTTTTTTAAAAGACCGGGAATAAGTTTAAAAAACTTAAAAGTGTTATTTAATGCATCCAAACAAAAAGGTACTCAAAAAGGAGACGATAAAAGAAACTATATTATATTTTATGAATAAATGTTTTTGAAATAGTTATTTCGCTTTAAAAATTTCGTTTGCTTAAAAAAGAGACGAAAGTAAATTTCTCTAGTTGACGAAATATTTTTTTCTGAAAATTTCCAATGGTACATACAGTTTAAATTTTTTAAACGTGTTTTCTTAAAAATGAAAAAGTCATTTCAGGAGGGTGTAAGTACTAATTCGACAATTTCATTTAGTTGTTCCGATCATAGCTAAACAAATTATAATTTACTTACTAAGATATGTTCATTCGTGTTTAAGGTTCTTAAGAAAAATAACCGTGTAAATCAGTTTCAAAATAGCTTCCTTTAAAATAATATGTCTTAAAATATCGATTAAAAATACTAATTTCTTAAACTAGTATGTTAAAAAGTTTATATTGTTTTATACTCTAACCAACCCTATTAAATATGTTTTGCTAGTTATTCGTTTAAAATAAAAAAAAAATGCAAGTAAACAAAAGAGCTGCTTTCTAAAAAGAATGAAAGTTTTGCAATTCCGTGGTTCGATTGATTGGGCTCTCGTATAATTGAGACTCAATACCTACGTTCGAGTAACTTGAAACAAAGTGTTGTTGCGGAAACCGGATTTGTCTCTTATATTTGGAGGTATAATTAACATGTAAATTAGTTGAGTAATCAGGAAATGTTTATGTTTGCTTGATGATTGATCAGTGCGATTTTTTTTGGCTGGTTTTATGTTATGAGTGTTTGACCAAAGTGTTATGGAACCAAAATAGATACTTTAATCACATTCTACAACGTTAATTAAATGTACTTTCCTTTCAAATTTGAAATTTTTTTTAAAAAATGGAAAAGGAAGCATTGATTTGCGGAAGATGTCCGTCTGTGCGTCCGTCTTTAGCCCCTTTTAAAATCATTCTTTCCGTCGGATCTTAAAAAAAAATGTTAAAAAAGTATTGCATCAGATACCTATCTTTGAAACTTTTGTCCGCCTGTCTGTATGTCCGAACGAACATCTGTCTACCGTTGGTCTGTCGACGAACTACTCATTTAATAATCATTGAATTAAAATCAAATGATAACCAAGCAGATTGGCAGAAAGGCTTGCACAAAAACATTCGTAAATAAAAAACTATTCTACGGAATTTTATGATTTTGGTACCGTTAGAAAGCTGGATAAACAAAATATATTTATCAAAAATAAAAAAAATGAAATTTTTGAGTGGTTTTTCACTATTTCAAAGGTGTATGTATACCTTAAAGAAGATGCTATTATAGGTATCTCCATTAAAAAGGTGAGCTTATTTAAACAAAATAGAAATCTAAAATTCAAATGATTGTTTCAAATAGGCAATAGTAAGTAAAATAGTTTTCATGGCATCCACTGAAGTTGAAAAATGGAGTTGTGTTTCCCGGACTCTGAACAGAAATAACTATTCATTTCCACTTCCCGTCACATATGACGAATTTTCGTAACAAAAGAACATAGACCACACACATTTGTAACAAAAGGTATTACTCTATACTAGTTTGTTAAAATTGGAAGTGATATTTCCCTAAAAAATTAATGTTATATAACTTTCTACTATCTTAAAAACAAATCTCTATTAGTGTTTAGTAGTTGTAAGTAGGAAAAAAATTACATATAATGTTTTGTTCTTTTTCATAATATAACTTCAAAATCAGTGTTTTTTTAATGAAATTTTGCTCCACATGCGTTGAGGATCAGTTGCAGACAAGGTTGCCCGTACATATGTGCGAAAAGTAATATCGCACAGAGGATCGCACGTCGTAAACGTTTCTAACCCACCAATTATAAATAGATGCACATAAACGCAATAATGATTTTTAATTTAAATGCTTAACATTATATAAAATTGGATATAAAACTGTGCAGAAAAAATGTGTTGTATTATAAAATATTTTAAAGTTTATAACATTGAGTTATATTATTAATTTGGACGACTAATGCATCTAAAAACCAAAAAAAAAAAAATATATATGTATTAAAAATTAAGTTTGGACAACTGATGTTAAAAAGTATCCTTTTATATTTTCTTTCAAATAAATCGAATTTAATAATTCTAAAATATGTCAATGTGTGAAACAATATTTTTAAACAATGACTTAATGTTTAGGACTGTTTATAACGCTTTCAAAAAGACTTTTATGCTAGCGCTGCTTGAGTAAGAGCTTCAAATGGTTGGGTTAACTAAACTTTAGCATTTGCCTGATTTATACAACATTACCATTTTTATAAAGTGCATTTCGTTGTTAAATTCCAATTATCACCACACATTTGAACATTAATGAAAAATTATTAAAGGGGGATACAATTGATCAAAACTCATTGCAACTATATAATTAAATGTATTTTAAGTAATTTGATATTATTACAAATTTAAAAATAGTTTTATGCATTACCCACACTATATAAATCTTTTGAACTGTCTATCTGAAAACTAGTGGTCCTTATTGCAATTTTGTCAAAACCGGAGCTGAGATTATTAAAAGCACCTACTTACCTTGCAGCTGGCAATGAAGAAATATCAACAGCTGCCCGGGCCCACGCAGACCTAATGCAGGGTAATCCTCCGGGGTGCAGATATTACGCGTAATATCCGCTGGAAGAGCACTCTTTTCGGCCAGCACAAAAGTACGCGGGATTTACGCGAAAGCACACATAAAAACAGCTCGGAATTGCTAAAGGCACGTCCTACTTGTTATTGAGGCGATAACTTCTCACTGACCGCTATAAATGGAGTATAAAACATGTCTGGTGTCACTAAATTAAACAGTTTTCCATGGAAGCATGGCTTGGTTTGTTGGAGCGGATCTAGGCCCACTTTCACTGAAGTTTAAGGTTCAGAAATAAAATGTTGGTGCTAAATTTAAACTTACTATTACTCCGATAAATAAAAGCAGTAACATATATTTATTCTTTCCAACAAACTTGATAGACGACACTATTAGTTGTTGACTTCAAAAAAGAAGATTCTAAATTAAATTCATTCGAAAAACACAAGAAACGAAATTCCTTCACGAACGAGCAATCATTTGTAATAATATCAATTTTTCCTACGATTCTGGAGAAACCATACCATCCAGAGAAGACAAAAAAAGAGGGTTCTCTCCAAGCGTGTCAAAGTATTCGAGGCAGAATTACCGATTCCCGCGTCGAAAATCTTGAGGCACAATATTCCATCCAGCGAGCACAAGCACACGTCTTTTCGCGTCGATGCCCAAAGCACAACTAAACTCAACCACGTGCTTGTATGGAAGTCAACGCGCGCGCTACAAACCGAACGGAAACGAGTCGACACCGATAAAAAGAATTTTAAAAAAGGAACTCGACCACCCTGCTAAAACCGGCCGGGATTGGCGGAAAGTTGTCAGGTGGTGAGGATACGTTAGAAATTTTCCAATTAACCAGACGTTTTTAAAAAATTCACTGTCACACTTTTGTCTTAGTTATAGTTTTCTTGGAATAAAAGCAGGTGTATGACAGCCTGAGGGGTGTGAAAAATCCAGACGTTTCAATTAAGTAAAGGTTTAAAAATATTTTAAACACATTTCTGTCAAACTTTTGTCTAATTTGTATTCTCTTTTGTATTTGTTATCTCGTTGGAATAAAACAAGAGTGGAACCATAGGGTATGATATACTTTCGTCATGGCTGCCTTAAAGAGTTTTGAAATGTGAACTAGAGACTCGCTATATGTAGACCACTCACTATATAAACCACAGATAGCAGATTTGATAATTGAACTACGACTATTAACTTGTCAAAATGAAATATAATTAAATATTTGTATTGCAATCTAAAACCATTATACTTAAAGTTATCCATCCATTCAAATGTTTTAGCATGTAGATTATGTTTTTATAAAAGTGAAATATAGTTTGATCATCTAACATGAGAGGATATTTAACTTTTTAAATTTGAGTATGAATAAAAGTGTTGCATAAAAATCGTTTCGCTTTTATGATTTGTTGAATGTAATTTCTTTTTAAACAAATTGAAGAATGTATAGCACAAACCTACACAAATGGTTATGATTTTATTTTTCTAGAATTTTTTTGTTTATTCTGGTTGGACATTATACCACAGACAGACGGGTGGATCACACATTTTTGCATGAATTTCGTAGGCGTAACGGTCTTTTGTGGTTTGTTAGATCAGTTTTCGGTTTTTCCGTCTTCCCTTTCTTGCGAATATTTGAACTGTAACCTTTTGGAAACTCCCGTAAAAAATGTATTAGAACTACATTATAATATTCATCTGGATTCTGATAAGTTTTATACAATTAAAAAAAACACCCGCATTTCTAGTGGCTTAAGTAAAAAAGTGAGTAAGTTAGTGAAGCTAGTTAAAATTTGAAAAATATTCCATTGATATTTTGTTCAATTTAGAGAGCTGCTAAGTTAAATAAAGTACGCTTAAGACAAAAAGTCTGGTTCTACATATAAACAAACAGTAATAGAGCCAAGTAGAGTAGTTATTATTCATATATATTAATTTAGTTATTCGAATTCATCAAGTAGTGAGACATGGAGAGCTTAGGTTTCAACTTAAATAGTCGAACTAGAGTACATGGTCAGAAATTAAAAAAAAAATTGCTTCATAAAGGAGGTAAGAAAACGTAATTTTTGCAATAGAGGTATCAGTGAATAGAATGTTTTACTAGATAATGTTGTTCATTCGAAAAGAGTAGAAGAATTCAAGATGAATCTCGATAGCTATTGGAGACTTAAAAAATCAGAAATTATTTGGAACAACCTTGCTGGGCCTCTAGTCGACAATTATTGTATTTGTGTATATTTGAATCTAATATGATCTAAATTTGGACCTGTCTCCTTAATAGCTGCTTACTTTATAGTGACTTACTTTTATAGTATGTAAAGGTTGTGTACCAAGTTATAAAACTTGTTATGTTTTTTAATGAGGCTGTAATTCATTTTTTCTTCCAAAATTCCTGTCCTAAAAATTAGGTGCTCTGTTTTCAGACGAAAATATTTCTGAATCAGTTTTACCTCAACAGGGTATCCATAAAATACGACGTCAACCTTGAAAAGGAGACTTGGAAAGTCCTATTCTTAAAAATTATCTTCTAAATGTTTCTTAGAGATGTAAATAGAAGTAATCAAGGATCTTTCATTCAAACAGTTTCAGGAAAGGGAGGTCAAATTTTTTTCTGGAAACGAAAAGTCTTAGACTGTCGTCTGGGTTTTTGACTTTGAAATGAGCAAATAATAATACCATATGAAATAACATAAGTAGATAGAATTTCGTGTTTAACTAAGTCATTTTTGTAATTGAAAACATGTACTGCCAGAGACCTTCTACTGCTTTATATTCAAACAGCTTTGCACGTGAATTTCCGAGTACTAGTTTCAGGTTTTTGTAAGAAAAAAATGCGATGGGAAAAATATTTAAATCTAATAAAAGTATTTGAATATCTGAATTTCGAAATCGCACAAGTCAGTATATTTTACTTATATTCAATACCTTATATATCAATCAAAGATAATATATTAGTTCATGAAAGCTGTTGTGTTTCTTTATTAGCGTTGAATTTCGTACAAAAACAGAGCTCGGTCGCCCGAATAGTACTTCCAAAATTAAAATACATTAAAACTGACGGTCAAAATTTAAATTATTCTACCTTTATAGAAACTTAAAACTACTTAAAAATCTACAAAGAAATCGTTCACCTCGAAAATTGAGAGAGTCAATGAACGCATTATTTCATCAACAATCTCAAAAGACATGTTCCCAATTTTTTTCTATAACAGAAATCGTGTATCGTCTTTCAATTAAAACAATACATGAGTACTCTTCCATGTACAAATAGAATTTCAGTGTAACCTTCTTTATAGTGGTCAGTCTTCCATAACAGCTCTAATTACCGTAACATGACATCCTATATACTTTAGGCAACTCCTGTCCTTAAAACAGTATGGATCACTTTTCAAATTGATACAGAACATATTCTGTGTATAAAAAATAATTGGGCTGATTAATTAACTTTTCCTGTTATTACTTCGGGTTAAAATGCTTGGTGTTTAATCGATTTACGCTTGGTCGTGTGTATCCTGAAGAGGACACATACAGTCTATTTATTTCTATTCTAATCTGGATATGTTGCGCTACAAGAAATCTAAGTAAGGAGCAGTGATCAGGTCAGTTATTCTAGCTGCCAGGAAGATATTTTAGATTTTTGGTTTCGGGTGAGTTGCCCATAGATTAGTAAAAATAACTGTTTTTAAGATATGTAGATATTATTAACTAGATGTGGATCGGAACAAGACATAAAAAAGCTATATTTTAGTTGAGATATAAAAACAAAGGCAGATTTTGAAATTTCTTAGCATTTTATTGGTGCAACATCCTGGAACTTTCTAGCTGCCACCACTATTTGGAGCGGTTGATTTCCCACTTTTGCGTTGTATCGAATTTATGTTTTCACCACAAAATTGGCAAACTCACACTCCAAATAGTGGTAGCAGCTATAAAGTCTCATTATTCTGGTGCAATATTGCACCAAACTACAGTGAAGTAGGCAAATTCGATGGATTTCATTAATCACTAGCTGTATAGTTTAAAAACAAATAAATTTAATTTTTATCATGCTTGTAGTGAATAAGTTTTACTGCCATAATATAGAAACCAATTAAAAAATTCTAAAATAAAGAAGGGCCCATACATTCATTACTAGGAACAAGGTGTTAATTTTCCTCAAATTGATTAAAAAACCACATTTTACAAATAACTAAGCAATTTTATACAATATTTATAATAACAATATTTTCCGTTAGATGGGTATGGGTAGGGTACATGTATATTCCGGCTTGTGTGCTTGATCAGAGACCCGCTTAAAAGCCTTCGTCAAGTAAGACAGACACAGAAAGAATTTTTACTGTCACAAAGAAAGGAAAGTACACCCAGGGCGAAGGCTGGAATCGAACCCGCACCCGTTACAGCGCGCAGACTGCTAGCTTAATGGTCCAAACCACTCGGCCATCCGGGCCCCTTCCGTTAGATACCTTTGAAAAATCACTTACAGTAACTTCTATCTTTGGTGAAAGGGTGGACTCAAGAGTGAAGGCAATGTCATAATCAGTTGTATGCGTGACAAAATTAATCGCATGAGTTAACTGGATATCGTGACGTACCAGCAATTACGTTGAGAGTACTTTCAAGAATAGCCTTTCACCTTGTTAAATAATTTTTGTTGTGATATATTTCTTATTATTTTCTTAGAGAAACTTGCGTCATTTTCAGAATCTGTCTGAATTTGTCAACAATTATATAATTTATTTTGAGTACATCATTTTTACTGTTTAGGACGAGGTTTACTGCTTATAGTCATTACCTTGTGCCTGTGATGATTCCACCCCTTCTCTGCACGAAGGGTAAAAAGTAAAGAAAATTCTAGGATAGATATCTTACGTTGCCAAGTGGTTAAGTCGTTTTTGATTGTCGAGATTGAACCTTTGCTGGCGGAAGTTTGAACTACACTTACTTCCAGTCATTCTATAAATCGAATATGTGCTGGGAAATAGTAAAAAAATATTTTTTAAATGTTAAGACATATTTATAAATGTTACAAAAAGGGGTTTCCGAAATATTCGAAAACGTTTTTTAAAATAACACGCATCTCGAATATCATATATTTAGAAACGCTTATGATTTTTTTTCAGCATAGTACATCCAAATACTTCTGTTTAGTAAAATCAATAGTTATAATTTAAAATATTTTTATTTTTGAGATTCATACATAATTAATAATAATAAAAAAATACCCTTAACAATAACAAATATTATTTTCGAAAAACAGCATTGTCTTAAAAACTAACCTTCTGGCGCGAAGAAATCGCATTGCAGTACAGCGGAAGATTTTTCGGGATTGCAAGAGTTTGAACTTTATAAATTTGTAAAGTTTAAAAAAAAATTAGAAGTAAATTCTTTATGCTCGAACCCAAAATATAAGATAAACTTTTGCAGTTTTAACGCTTAAAAGTATTCGTAGCAATGTAACACCGTAAAAAAGACTTTATTGTAAATTATAGTATTTGCACCACAAAATCTGCCTATGTTTTTTCGATTATTCCAAGCATTTACTGCATCTGAATTACTAGTCATCTTATTTCAACTTACATCCCGAGATACACAATTGGAATCGCTAAGTTTTCCTATGAAGAATGTTGTTCCTGAGGGATTCTTTAAGAACCTATTTTGTTCTAAAAAAACAAAAAGATTATAATACTTAGTTCTAGGAGACGTTTTTAGTCGGGTTTTATATGTTCTTCGGCAATGTAGAGGACAGTAACAAGCACGCATGACGAAACCCACAAACAATGCAATTTCGCGGTATTAATACATCCTTTATCTTACCCTTAATCGCCTAATGGGTGCGCTTTCTCAACTATTTGTTTCATGTTCGGTCCTTATCCTGATGTACATTTTGCCCTTGGATTTTGATGTCTTTCAACTGAAAGATTGGATGACGCAATGGAATAAGTATTGTCATCGAATATCGGTGAAGGGAGAATTTTGGTGAAGGCAACAATGAGGTAATGAACGGATATGCCTTGAATTGAATAATGGGGCTAAAGGCTTTTATATATTTGCATAATGTTAACTTCAAAGGTCTTATGGTGTAGTATAGTTTAGTTGTTTATCAATGAGTTTTTGTAATGAAACTTTGTAGTGAAACTTGTGTCATAGGAAATGTGGTAATGGTACTTAACCATAGAAGAAATCAAACGATTGTGTTTTGTATTATTTGTTAAACGGATATCATTTAACAAAGATGAGATGGTATCATTTGTTAAATGGGTCACATTTCCTTCCTCTTTACACCCCTGGTAATAACTAAGTTTCATTATAAATTTATGAATTCCACACAAGAATATATATGCATATAAGAATTGGTCTAATGTTTATAAAATGAATTTGAACATGTGGAAGTAAATACAAGCTAAACGAAACACGTGAAATAAATTAACAACTTGTTTCAGTCAATATATCGTAAGTACTTTCCCATTCCGCTGTCCTTTCTCCTTCATTCCTATGCTGTGACCATAGAGCTATGAAGAGGAATAGAGAGATCCTTGTATATGCGCAGTAGGGCACAAATGAAGCAGGCTAGAGCGGTGCATCTTGGGATACCTCGGTGTCAGTATGTTAAGGTATACATACACACTAGAAAAAGCCAAAAATAACCAAGTGTATTTTTACTGTATCATATCAAAAATAATTTTTTTACACATTTTTAATTTCTTTAGATTTTTAAAAATTATATTTCTATAGGAGATGATCATAAATTACTGACCAATACTTAAAAATATAAAAAAGGGTTAAATTATTAAAATTATATAAATAAAAAAACTTTTGTTGTTGGAAAACTTGACAGTCGGATGACGAATTTATACATCTCAATCACCCTGATGGTTATTTTAAATACTTCTTTTATTTTATAAGAATTATTCCCTACTTGAAAAAAGTAACTTTACAATAATACTACGCTATACATGCTCAACGGTACACATTTTCACACACTCAATTCTAGTTACAATGTACAGTGCTGCACAAAAGTTTAGGTACATACGTGATTCGTGAAAAAATCTTCAACATATATTTTCCAGTAGTTTTTTTTAAAATATATATTCTTTGGGCAGCATGAAAAATAATAGGGTCAAAATTATTCCAAAAAAATAAATAAATTTGACTTACACCAACAAATTAAAAATTTCAAAACTTTCCTTGCCACAAAAGTATAGGCACAAGTTTCAGTTTTATGCAAATTCTTTACAGGAAGGGATTGCGTCATCAAAGGGGAGGGTTTTTAAGTTGCTTTAAGATGTTGAAAGCAATTTTCGACGCTTAGAACCATGCCGAAGTCAACTGCATTTTCGTATGAAGAGATTATAAGAATACGGAAATTGAAATCCAGATGTAAATCTGTTTCTGATATTTCTACTGAATTAAAGCGTTCCAAACGAGGTGCTTTATAGAGTGTTAGCACGTGGCGATCAATATCAACCAAAATTGCAGTCTGGAAAACCTCGAATCAACAGTACATAACAGTAAATGATACCTGACTTAATTAGGTATCTATATAAATACTTCATCATTAATAGCAACACATGATACACCGTTGATTAGTCGATCTCACGAAGATCCATTTTATCACCATTTTCAACAATGGTCTTCCCAAAGGGCTTAAGAACATTTAATACGTTTCTAAAAATACTCCTCTAAATACGTTGCTGGAAATAAGGCAATGAGAAAGTCTCAGGTCCCAAGGTCTTTGTAATCTTGTCGTCACTTATATCTTCCTCAAACAAAGACATGGTAATTTTCTCCACCTGGATTAGCATTCACTTAATGAAGTTGCTGAGACAGTTTTCTTTTTATTTTTATCCTTGACTCATCAATTAAGTCTTTTTATCTACTAGCGTACACGAATAATTAAATAAAGAAAATAATAGTAAGTTGTAATTTAGAAATCATTTAGATGGTAAATTAATTTGAAATATTGAAAAAACAAATACAATGTAGTAATTTACTTCTCATCGATTAACATTTGAAGGACATTTATCTAGCTTTGAGAGTTTAAGTTTTGTTTCTTATTCTTGACTCTTCAATTTAATCCCTTATGTAACATATGTAACTAATTAAATTTTTTGAAAAAATATAGGGGATAAATTTTGTTGAGAAGAAATTTTTAAATGTTCTTTTTGTATGAATACTTGCAATTATGAAAATAATTGAAGCAAAGAAAATGTTGAACATTCAAAGATTCACAATAGGATTCTTTCATTTATATTATGACGTCCTTCCAAACTGACGAATAAGAAAGAAAATATATTAAAATAATTCTTTCAAGTGAATAAAGTTTTTCATGCTATTTATGTTGAACAGTGATTTAAATGAATAAAATTGAAAATTTAATGCAATTGAAATGGGAAGACAGTCGACGGACAGGTAAGCAGATGTTCGACAAGACGTACGGACAGATAGATAAAAAGTAAAAAAAAAAGAAAGATTTTCTAGGTTTTATTAACTGGTCCAGAATGGTCCAGTAACCAGAATGGTCCAGTAACCAGAATGGCCCAAGGTGACTCCCCAAGGCGATCCAAAGCCTTGGGGTGTAAAATGGAACCTTTTACGCCTGTGAAATAGAAATGACTTTAAAATTTTCCATACAGCACAAAAAAGTATTAACACCCGCAATAAAAACCAGTAAGTGAATTGCATAGGGGTGCCATTCTGGCACCCCTAGAGCCCTGCTGTAGGGACACAGCCAAACACCCGTGGTGCCAAGTGTATCCTTCAGTTTTCATAGTGGAAGCTTCTCTGTTCGGACTTTGCACGTGCGAAGAACATGTATGAGTTTGCTAATATAATATATTGTCAATTTACGATTCCCAAACAATCCGAAAGAATTATAGAACACACCGCAATAAACTAATAAGATTTTTTCACTCGCAGGAAATTGATTAGAGAATTTTAGTAACATTGAGCCCAAAAACAAAAGCCTCGATGCTTCTTTATCAGACACGGCAGGTGCAAGTATAAGTGTCTCTGTTTGGACTTTGTGAGTGCGAAGAATATGTATTAATTTGCTAGAATAATACTACATGTCCATTTATTAGATTTTAGAGATTTATTAGATTTTAGTAGCATTGAGCACAAATACAAACACACGACGCTTCTTTAGCAGCATCAGACACGAAAGGAGCTAGTATCAGCGTCATTTTTCGAACTTTGCGGGTGCGAAGAACCAGAGGTGCCAATCCCCCCCAGAGCTAACGACGCACCCCCCCCCCCTAGAAAATTATTACCCCCCCCCCCTAAAAAAAACCGGTGAGGATTTTTTATTTATATGGGCAAATGGGAGTACCTAACCAAAGTAGCCTCTAACTACATCTTTACGGTGTATACAGAAAACCTTATAGTAAAATGATATTTCAAGTACCATTGAATGGGGTAACTTAACTTTATCCCAAGAATTAAAACCCCAGTACTGACTTTCTTCTTAAATATTTTTCTACTGATAGGTCAAAGCAGAGTTGCCCCTAATCGAAAAAGGGAAGCACCTTTTGGAATATCTTTTATAATACGGAATTACAAGCTATTTTTAATTTTCCTTTAAAAAGGTTTTCTTTACAGCCAAAGCTATCGGAATCTAAATAATTGGTAAAAAATTCCGCTCAAAATTTATGTAATTATATTATTTTTTAAAACAATAAAAATAGCCGGACACGTGATCCATTCAAAAACGGCTTCCAATTCATTCCCTCAATTCTTAATGCATAAAAAAAGTTTATCTTGGTATAGCTTTTTATTTAATACAACACATTTGACATTATCAAACACATCAGAATTATTTTATAATGTTTACAGAGATTGCTTCACTTAAAAAAAAACCTAAAATTTAAAAAATTAAAGTTAAATATAACAAAATTCTTACCGTTAAACATCATTTAGTTATTTTGGCTTCGAGTCTAATTTGGCGGGAAAAAGTCAAAAATATTATCCGAAGATCATTAATGCGTAAAAATGTTATACAAAGTTAAGTTCGAAAGATTTATGAGCCAGCTGCAAAATATGGCGGGAATATCTCATTGATTCCATTGGCAAACTATATTGCGAACGTCATCAATTCACCGAAATGTTTTATAAACTGCGTGCGATTTATGAGTGTTTACACTTTGTTACAGTGATCGGATTGTTTATTGGAAATAATTGTCAGAAATCGTATCGTCTGGTAGACGCCAACGAACATAATTTATAACTCCTTTTTTCCCTGGTGTTGCTTTGAATTATGGTTGCCCATCCCTATTCTTTGAAGGCAAAAATATAAAAAAAAAATTGGAGCCACTTTTGATTATCTTGCCACTTTGTGTTTTATTTTAAACCAAATAAAAATTCGCCAGAGTACAAGTTCTGAGCCCCCCCCCCCCCCCCCTTGGTGTTGCGTCGGCTGGGGGGGGGGCAGATAATGAGTAAGAATAAGAGTTAGCTGAGTTTTTTTTATCAAGATTGGCTGTTTATTAATAATTTTTATAAAAAATTCAACCCCCCCCCCCTAAAATTTCAACGACGCAGTCTGCGTCGTTGACCCCCCCTTGTAGGCACCCCTGCGAAAAACAGGTATTAACATGCATAAATACAATGTCAATATTTACAAGTGATAAAGATATTCGCCACTTTACAGCCATCACTGCCAAATAGGGACGACTTAAAATCTTCCCACGCAATACAAAAAGAATTATAGAACACCCGCAACAACCAGTAAGTTTTCTTTACCAGTGAGTTTTCTTCATTGGACGGAAATTGATTATGAGATTTTAGTAGCATTGAGCCCAAAAACAAAGCCTCGATGCTTCTTAGCAGCATCAGACACGACAGGTGCAAGTACAAGCGTCTCTGTTCGGACTTTGTCTGAGATGCGTATCTCTGCATCTCCCACGACATAGGGGTCAGTGGAGCTTCTGTCCGTGCATGCCAAGCAGCCATTGTGGTCCGTGACCCGTGTCCGTAAGGTCTCGTCCGTAGGTAATCGGAGGACCTTTATCCACCTTTCTGCGCAGGATGGCGATTTTCCTTTTGTTCTTTACTTTCCTGCTTAATTTCATTGTTCGATTTTTCATTCTTGGTGGTTTCCGATGTCCTCTGTCTCATGTTTTGTCTTTGTTTCTGCTGTGTAAGAGGAAAAAATTGTTAGAGGGGTTATATCGAGAAGAAGGAAACTTTTTCTGTCAGTGGGTGCTACTGTTATTTTATTCGTGGAAATAGACATAGGATACATTAGTTTATTAAACATGTATATATGATAATAAGTTCATTCAAGTCTAAGATGATATTTAAAACCTGTCCTGTAATAATAAGCAGCTGACTAACTTATTCATAGTGAGAGTTTTATTCAACTATTCATAACATTCGGCGTACTATAGTTTTAAAACGAGAGAATATTTTTATACTTGTTACTTATACTTGCAGTTACTAAAACAGTAATAATCTTATTATAATCTTACCCGTAATCAATAAATTTAATTTTTAAACCAGATCTATGTTTTTGAAATGAAATAAACAATGAATAAAATCGAACGCGATATGGAATCACTCGCCAATTTCTCGCCAACTTCACCGATTTTTTTTTTTAGAAATCCAAGGTCAAATCCAAGGTAAAATCCAAATCGGCGCTCAAGGCAGCGACCATGCCAGTGTAATCGCGGTGTTATACTACACAGTACCATTACATTATACTACTTTTAATGTAATACAAACTGCAATAGCAAAAAAAAACATTTACTAATTTCATTTTAACATTCAAAACAGCTTGGTCAAAAAAGGATATTTTAAAGAAATAAAAAATCAATCCATTTTCAATACTTAGAAAATATATCACTAAATAAACAAGTAGGTTTGTAACAGAATCTGTCACTTAACCCGCTTCCACACAACAGTTGTGTTTAACAAGTAAAAAGGTGCCAAACACAGCATTAATTCTATAATAAACATTTACATGCTAAATTTGGCTAGTTTCATTTATTTCATTTCGAAAATTCAATAATTGTTACTTATCATTTGAAAAAATTAATTTATATTTCAAAGAATAAATATGTAATATTCCTCGCTTTTAAATTGAATGAAAACATTTCATATCAACATACAAAGAATCTCGTCGTGAAATATATTTGACGTCATTTCAAACTGATCGATGTCGCAAAAATAAATTTATTTTAATTTATTGTCTAAAAGAATTAAAGTTTCTCGAGTGATTGTTGCGAATGACAATGGTGATTTAATTCTAATAAAAATGGCTTCCTATGCTTTTTTAATGAGCATTAAATTTTGCAGTTTTTTAAATAATTGAAGTACTTCGAGTTATTTTCTGAAATTTTCAATGTATTCTAATTTCGATGCGCTGAATTTTTGACGTATCACACTTGTCCGTAGCATTTGTAGTTTGGGCTATTAAAGTGGGTGACGGACAGACAGACGGACTGAACGATTCTTTCACTTCTTACGTTATAAACGTAGTGTGGAAGCTAAAACCCGATTCGTAATATTGATTAGTTTAGACACTGTGATTGATTAGAAATACCGCAAGTGATTGTAATTACAGATCCCTACCCTGTAGCCTACAGGCACCGTTTTGCTCATACCTGATATGCCGACATCTCACAAACGGCAATTAAACGGAAGTCACATGTAATTTGCCCCATTCTTTTTATCCTGCCCAATTAATATCCAGCAAACCAAGACTTAATCGAAGATGTTCCATCACAATTTGTCCAGTCAATTTCCTTCTAGTTTGTTGTGGGGAAGAATTACCTGAGGGTTTTGTCCCCCGCGCAACGGTGTTGATTTACTTGGGTGGCCATTTTACTAGAATGGCGGAGGTTTTAGTAAATATGTAATTGGATTGTTTCAGATTACGTAAGTTTCGAGTTTCATTCTTGCACTTCCGCGATTTTATTCGTTGTTGTGGTTTCTTGGTTGGTTTCACTCTCAATGCATGGTAAAAACTGCGGCTATATAGTATTTAGACTTTAGTTTTTAACTTGGATTTTTTTTTACTATCCAAACAAAACTTTTTTTACAGATTACAGTCCAATAAAGTACGCAAAGACAAAAAGAACAATAAGACAATAAAGGCGGCGAAACGAATAATAAAAATCGCTATGAAAACATACACGGTCTAAAATTATTTTGCAATACCAATATATGTATTTAATCAATTGAAATAATTAAATCAAATTATCACCAAAACAATTGTAGGGGGAAGCAAAAATATAATAATACCACTGAAACTGTTGCCACTCATGGCGTGAAACATGCCCATTGTGCTGACTGTTAACTTCCACACTACGTTTATAACGTAAAAAGTGGAAGGTATTATAATCGTTCAGTCAGTCTGTCTGTCCGTCACCCACTTTCATATCCCAAACTACAAATGCTACGGACAAGTGTGATACGTCAAAAATTCAGCGCATCGAATTAGAATACATTGAAAATTTCAAAAAAGTATTCGAATTCGAAGTAGGGTAACGAGTACAGTGATTGGCCCCCTCACAGTGATTGGCCCCCTCATTCATTATTGAAAATAATAAGAGCCCAAATAATTAAAGCCCAAAATGTTGTTGCCAACATGACAAACGTTAATGGCGAGAATTTTAAAAACATTTGTCACACCTATTTTGGGCTTTAACATCTTATTATTTTCAATAATGAATGAGGGGGCCAATCACTGTGAGGGGGGCCAATCACTGTACTCGTTACCCTACTTCAATTATTTAATAAACTGCAAAATTTAATGCTCATTTAAAAAGCATAGGAAGCCATTTTTATTAGAATTAAGTCACCATTGCCATTTGCAACAATCGCTCGAGAAACTTTAATTCTTTTAGACAATAAATTAAAATAAATTTATTTTTGCGACATCGTCAGTTTGAAATGACGTCAAATATATTTCACTTCGAGATTCTTTGTATGTTGATGTGAAATATGTTTATTTTATTTAAAAGCGAGGAATTTTAAATTTTTTTTTAAAATATGAATTAATTTTTGCAAACGATAAATAATAATTATCGAATTTTTGATATAAAATAAATGAAACCAGCCAAATTTTAGCATGTAAATGTTTAATATAGAATTAATGCTGTGTTTGGCGCCTTTTTACCTATTAAACACAACTGTTGTGTGGAAGCGGGTTAAGTGACAGATTTCGTTACAAACCTACTTGTTTAATGTCTTGCTGATTTATCATGCTTATGTCACTATTTTCTGAAAATGGATGCCTTTTCTACATTAGGTCTGAATTGTAGGGTTGTAATAATCGATCTCCGTTTGGTTTATCCTGACAAAATATAGTATTTATCTGGTATTTTTTTTGTCTACCAAGGCTACAAAAAAAAATAATAATAGCAAAGCAATCCAGGCTTTTGTAATTTATTAAAGATAGCTTAGAGATATTTGCTCCCAAAATGGTTTTGTACTCCTATTAACCTTTTGGGACTACGAAAGCGAAAATCGGTAAGAGGGACTGTCAGTCCCATAGAGCCAATGCGTTAGTTTTGGAATCACACTTTCCGCAAAAGTATTGCTCTGCCATGTTATCCCATTTTCACCAGATATGGGAATCATCACAACATCAATTTAAAACAAAATTATAAAGAAAATATCATCAGTTTATTTAATTATCAATTGATAAAGTTTTAAAATAGTGTCGCCATCTGCTGTATATTTTTGACATTTTAAAACTTCAAAAATATAGAATTAAATAACTAGATAACATTTTCGTTTCAAATTTGTTTCATTTCGATGTTATGTTGATTCCCATACCTGGGGAAAAAGGGCTAACATGGCAAAGCAATACTTTTGCGGAAAGTGTGATTCCAAAACTAATGCATTAGCTCAATGGGACTGACAGACCCTCTTAATGTCTTTCTTATTTATCAGGAATAGCGTTTGTCAATATTTTCTAAAAGTCGGCGTCTTTTTTACATTTGGTCTCTAATGTACAGTTTTATAAATTGATCTCAGGTAGTTCCTCCTGACCGAATGTAGTATTCTGGTAGTTATGTTTTGTCTACGTCGACTACAGGAAAATTGAGCTGCAAGGCAATCCACGCTCATGTAATTTATTAACCCTCTTAGAGATACAGTAGAATAAGCCCGATTTCCAGTAACACACATATCTTTTAAAATAAATATGTTAAGTTTATTAAATTATAAAATTTAAACTGGGATGGAGAAGTCATTTATAATCATCTGCTACAGAAATAAAATTTTAAAACAATATAATTAAAATAAAATTTTATTTAAAATATTTGTCTTATGCAATAAACAAAACATATCAATTCAACTAAAATTGTATATTCTTCACGGGTTTACAAAAAGCTCAGAGCGTTGTTCACAATTATTACCATCCTCTAGAGGGATAGAACACGCAACCTAACGGATGTCAGTCCAACACTCTACCAACCTGGCCCCACAATCACATGATATATATGTTACCAAGTTTAAAACAGACAACATCATTTTATTCTTCTCTCTTTATATTCGAGCTATAATCTTCCGTCATAAAAAAAATCCACAAAATCTTTATAAGCCGAACTTCTACAGATGTTGAAAAGCTTAGTATGTTTTTACGCTCCTTTCTTGATTTTTTTTATTTCTTTTCTAGATTTCTTTATTGACATCTCCGACAGTAAAACTCTCGTGTTAATACGAATGAGGCGTCTTTTATCGGCACTCCTTGATCCTCCTCCTTTATTTTTCGTTCCATTAATCTTCTTCTGAGTTGACCGATTATTTTTTATGAGTCTTTTTTTCATAAATGTCAAACCATCTTAAAATAGAATAAAGACCAGTGATATTGTTAACATAGATGGCGTGGTTTGAGAATTAATTATACACTGATTTTTTTTTCTCTCATAAGTACTTTCCAAGCTTTCTATCGCTTCTTTATAAGTTTCAGGAATTCCCTAGAAACAAAAAAAATCGTTTAATGAATATCCATTTGGAACAATTTAATATAATGTAATACATCTTAATCAACAAGCAATCATGGCTTCGATGCTTGCAGCACACTTATGGAATTGTATAAAGTGTGGACCTCGAGGTCGTTGGATATACTTCGAGCATTCCTTATTTGATAAATTGGTATTAAAAATAATGCATCCCCGTGCTTTTGTATACCATCCTGAATTTTTGTATACTATATGGCAAAAACTGTGATAAACAGACTAAATATTCAAAACTAACAACAGAAAAAATCATTCTTTCGATTTTATCGGAATGTTTTATTAAAATAAGCCAGTTATTGTTTATATTAAGTTAGCTCTTTAAAGAGAAAATAACAAAATATAAACATAATGTAATGTCACTCTATTTCCATTGAAAGTCGTACGAATTTGTGTAAGGTTGAATTTTTGTTACATTATCTTGCATTTCAATTTTCCTAACATCACAAAGTGTTCACCTCAAAATAAAACAATGGTGAGCTTTTATATGAAAATTGAAAGTATTAATTTTGAATCAGGTGAAAATCAGGTTAAAGGACAAAAAAATTAACGACAGTACCGTGAATAGTATGGGTGATAAAATATAACAGAGGTATATGAGTAAAAAATGCAATCTAATGTGTCAACTTCAATAGATAATTATTTTGAGAAATTCCTCCATCATTTTTAGAATTTTAGTGATCATCATCATTTCAAGCTTAGAAAACAATTATAAACACTACACGAACAATTAAAAATCTTTAAATGAAAATGATTTTACTATCCATTAATTTCTACATTGATGTACATTCTTGTATAAAGGACATTGACTTTATATGTTAGATATGTCTTCAATTTTTTTCTTCAAAATGTCTTACAAATCATGCCATCCTCTATAGGTGCAAAAAGATCGATTATTCGACTTTTATTGAATCAGTTTTTACTACGAATCGAAAAAAAGTCTGCAACAATGAATGTCACACTTATTTTTTTCTGCTGTCATTTATTTTCTAGTGGACAATCTGATATTTTGAAATTGACAATATGAAATTAATGTTTAAACGCGGAAGAGATTATGATGTAAATTTTACGTTTGCATATTTTTTTAATAAGAATATAAAAAGTGACTAGATAATAATAATTTTAACATCCAATTTTAAATAAGTTATCGACAGAAAGTTCTTTATTGTACTGTTATAAATTCACGATGTATAATATTTTTATTTGTACCTCAACTACACTGTAAACAATTACCTTGGTTTTGTTATATAATAATGGTTCTTAGTAGCTAAAATGACTGTGCGGTGAAATTTTTCACCATATTTTTCGTATTCGATTGAACCATTTTTCATAGCTTTTAAGCGAAAACATGAATGCTGAAAATATGGTTAAATATTTCACCACACCGCGGATGCTGCAACTAGGAATCATATGTTCGATAAAACCAAGCGGCAAATTTT
Organism: Oedothorax gibbosus; assembly: GCA_019343175.1. Classification (NCBI taxonomy): domain Eukaryota; kingdom Metazoa; phylum Arthropoda; class Arachnida; order Araneae; family Linyphiidae; genus Oedothorax; species Oedothorax gibbosus. Next base: position 308,040 of record JAFNEN010000308.1, read on the forward strand.
TATTAGTGCAAAGATATTTTTTATAAAAACTTTTTGTTTTTATATTTGCATTAAAAGTCTATACTACGATAATAGTTAACTTCTTAACTTCTAAAGTTGACTGTTATTCATCTGCAGCTTTGAAGTCATGGTATACACATTAATAATTATTTCAAAATATTTGTTTTAAGTTGAATTTTATTAGTAAAAAAATGTTAATCATTTTATATTTCTTTGATTGGTTATAGATGTTTTTACACATATCTATTATTTTAAAACGTTTTTTTACGAAATTATGCACGTAGAATTTATAGTTGCGTGCATACCAATATTTCTCAACCACATCAGAAAATCAACAGATAGAACAACTTTCCTTTGATATTTACGGAAAAATTCTATACTAAGGAAATATTTAACCTTTTAACATTTACAAACGTGGAATTGAGTGCAATTCAGCTGCCAGTCTTTTAGCAATACACATGAATAGTTATTTAAAAAAATCTTAGTTTTAAAGTAGATGTAGTTTGAAATTTTTAAATTTCTTTGGTAGGTTATAGATTTTTTTACACTTACTAACTTACTTTTTTACACTTTTAGTATTTCTAGCATTAAATAAAATTGTTTACGAAAATATGTACTTAGAATTTATAGTTGCGTGCATACTAATCTTTCTCAGCCACATCACCGAGGCAGACAGAACAACACGCTACGCCATGATTCAACATAGCTTTGTTTTCTGAAATTAACCTTCGCAACGGTACACACACCGCTTCAAAAATAGGCAGCACGCGTATCGACGACATCCTCATTTCATAAACGCCAAATCTGTTGAGGAATTCAGTGGCGTGAAAACCACCCTGTCCTTTAAATATTTGGTGCGGATGAGGAAGAAGTAACCTACTGATGGGTTTTACATGTCGTTTTCTAGTTTTCTGAATTATTATCTGTAAGGGTGGTTATAAATTTCGACGCCCACCGCCAATGGCCTCGTGTTGCTCTAGTGTGACGGTAATTCAACATAACATATTCTTAGTATTTCCCATAGTAATTAAGATGGATAGGATACAACTTTAAAGATGATTAAAGGACTAAATCTTGTAATATTTACCGAAATGCATAGTTAAAAAATTTGGTCATTTATCAAGAATGCAAGCTTAAATAGTAATAATGAAGCTGGAGATTTGACACAAAAATGTTTGACAAAGCACATTAGTAACGATCTGCGGGTAGATCATTACAGTGAGCGATCGACCTTCTTGAAAATGTCTTCAACACTGTAAGATATAAATCTGGAAAACATTTTCTAAAAGTAGACATGCCCTGAGAAAATAACTATCAAAATCAGTCCCAAGGGTAAATTGTTAAAAACGTAGATCTGGGTTTCGTCAAAAAATCGGTTTCTGTAGTAGCTGCAACGACTGTGGGGTGAAATTTTTCACTAGATTTCCATTTCTCCGGTTTGGTTTTCCCAAAATTGAAAAAGGTTTCAACCGAATACCTAAAATATGGTGAAACATTTCGCCTTGCAGCCATTGCATCTTCTAGGAACCGTTATTCTACCATGGGCAGGTAAACTGCAGTATCTACACTAATGACTTGGATCATTGTTGTAAGAACTGAATAATTCTAACCTACAAGAAATTATACTAAAGGACTGATTATTTTAGTGCAAAAAACGGTCCAATTCATTGTTGCGGTTGCTGCAGTTTACCTGCCCATATGGTGGAACCAGCAAATTTTTTTTTACGGTATTTGGAACCACTGACGAAAAATACAAACATCTGTTCTTCAAATAAGACTATCTTCAAAGACTACCAGAATCCAGTGGCGTGAAAAACCATCCCTGTCCTTGAATTGAACGGTTCAGAAATAATGTAACAGGATTGGGGCGATCTCCATTCTCCAAGGCATGGAAGGGATATACCAGTTTCATCCTGTGCATTTCACCGAGGCGCTTGAGCAATGGTTTATGTCGGATCAAGAAAAGGACCATAATGGAACAAGAAAAAGAATGAGATAGAACAATGGAGGGAATGGTGGGGTCAGGAACCTGCCCCTGAGCTGGTATGGGTGCGTGTGTTTTAGGAGGTGGTGACGCAATAAAGATTTTAGCACCTATTTTTAAGATGGAAACAAGGGGTGGTTAAAAAGGATCGTCAGTCCTATAGACATAATGCATTGTTTTGGAAATGACAATACCTGACAATGTATTGCTTTTAAGTGTATGAATTTTCTAATCTGGTATGAAAAGAGTAATAAAACAACACATTTAAGATGGAAATATCATCTGTTTTTTAATAATTAGTTTTCAATGCCTTTAGTTTATAGACAGATTTAGACATTAGTCAGGACTAGTAATGAAACAACTTGATAAAAAAAGCCAAAATTCCATCTAGCTTTTGAAATATTGACAAAAACGCCATGGCATGATATTTGAACAATACTTGGATTTTAGAATTGTTCGCTTCGCTATTATATGTTTTTATTTTGTGCATATGACGACTCTATTTCTATTAAACCAAATGACATTTAAAAATTTTTAGCTGCCACCATACTCATATAATTTATGTAGACTACAAAAATTGCAATACGGTGTCTAGTTTTCCTGAAATTTAAATATGATTTTTTGCATCATAAAAATATAGTTATTTTGGTTGGATAAATTATTTTGTATACTGAAAAATAGTGTCTCTTTAACAACTCTGATTGCATTTTGATAGGATTTAATTTGGTATTTAGCTTGAAAAAGAAATTATCTTAAAAGCAACACTAAAGTGAATAGTCTAAATTTTAAAAAGAAATTTATTAATATTTTTGTATTTTAGAAAAAAATTTGTGATTCATTTTATAAAATTTATTTTACTAGACTAAAATAGACTGTTTTACCATTGCACAGTAAAAATATTTTATATAATTAAAAATTAATAGATGGAAAAATGAGTTTTTTTATTCACAAAACCATTACACATTTGTTTAATGAGGCACGTAAGCCAAATATTGGTTTTAAAACTTAATTTTTTTTTTAATTTTCGGTGATGGAAGGCTAAAATTTATGGTTCTGTGTAAGGTAATATTATTTATTAATGAAAAAATTAAAGTCTGGGATCTTAATTTTGTCTGTAACAAGAAAATAATTTTAAACTATCCAAATCGTTTGTGTTTATTTAAGTGACTTTAGTACGTCAGTATCTGTCCATAAATATGAAAATTTAATATTGAAACACGACATTACAAAATCTTACCATGAAAATAATGCATAATGAATGTCAAAATTTATTTTTTAAATAACGATGGGCCAACCGTAAGTATTAAAACTCCCAATACAAAGAATATTATAATATTATGTTACAGTTCTATATTTCAATAAAATAATGCAAAGCCTAAGGTTAATGACTTCTTTGTGTGGGAGTCAACTGGGTGTTGCTTTTCTATAGTGTCTTAAATGGCATATTCATGAACTTAATCGGGTTTGTAATCTAAGTATTGTATTGTGAATATTACAAAAACATAATAATAATAAAAGAGACATCGTCATATTAAAAGAGCTAACAAACTTAATACGTTTACAATAGTATATGATATCATAAGTTTTAATAGTTTTATGAGGTGTATTTAAAGTATGTTCTACCTTATATAAGGCTTTACATTAATTAACCAAAATGCATTACAAATCATAAAATATTACAATAAACATTGTTTTCGATTTTTTTATTAGATTTCTCATAATTCAATCGGGCGGGTTAATCGATAAAAATATTTAAATCACTTAACACTTGTAAAGGTTCGTGATATTTTATTTACGATCATTTTTCTACGATCTCGTTTGCCGGTTCAAAAATTATAAATCATTATTCAGAAATTAAAACTATAATTCAAAATGATATTATGATAAGTTTTGCCTCCATCTCCACGGAATTTACATAATTATTTTTCTAACTGAAAATAAATTTAGACAACAATAAAGAATATTAAGTGAATGTGCGAAGGAAAATTAATGAAAATAACACAATTTGGCTTTCATAAATTGAGAATACAACGCAATGAAGTGCAATTTTTTCGAAAGGGTGTAAATCTTATATAAAGGTGGTTCTAAATGACAGTGCATGTTAAAAATCTACTTCATTTCTATAAGAATTTCAGGGAACCTTAACGTAACACGAAAGTAGGCTGTTTATTTCTTTTTTAAAACTTCTCTTTTTAAAGACATTTCCGAAATAACGCTTGCGGTACTTCAGAAGCAAAAACGTCTCGTGTTCCTATCACAACTGACACACAGCGCTTAAGTTTTCAAGACCCACTAATGTCTTAATGAGAGATAATTTCCCGTTATTACAATCAACCTTGGCCCCGTTGTCATAACTCAAATGAAACAGTCCGGGTTATTAAATTTTATTCACGCGATTACATCAATATTTATAGGTGGAGTTCCCTCCTTCTGTCATTACAATTTTGCATCTTTGGCTTGACAAGCGTTTAACTGCCGTTTGGCGAAGAATCTTTTTATCGGATTAATTAGTAAAAATAAAATTTTAACCACTTAACAGTTGTGAATGTTCGTGCTATTAACCCTCTAAAGGATACATAATAAAAAACCCTTGAATTGACTGTTAGGTGTTTCAGCAACTCTTTTTTTAATTATTTATAAATTTTATAATTTAAAGCATGGATGAGTCATTTATAATCATCTGAAACAGAAATACAATTTTAAAAAATTAAGAAAATTACATTTTTAGTAATACATTAAAATTTTAATCTCATTCAGTGAATACAAGTTTACACTTCAGCCAATATTTTTTATATCAGAGGGTTTACGATAATTGTTCTCTTCGCTTTTGCCGGTACATTTTGTGTTTCTCGTTTTGTTTCTCGTAAACTCATTTTGTCTTTAAATTTCTCAAATCTGTACCCTGACCCTTTATTTGGGGCACAATAGCCTCCACCAAAAACCTAAACTAACCATTAACTTTGTTACATTTTATTACATTGATTGATGCAAAAATAAATTCAAGAATTGTCAATGAATTTTTTTATAAAGTTATTTGTTGCGTTTTTGCATAAAAATCGTATGCCAGAAGGAAATGAAATTTTCTTACAATTTGTAATATTATATACTTTTATTTTGACACCTAGTTTTATAATTCTTGTATCTTGAGTCACTATACATTGAGACAAGTTAAGAGACGTGCAATGGTTTCGGTAACGCATGCTGCCTATTTAACGAATCAATGTGCAATCGTACATGAGTGGTTAAAATAGGGTCAGGAATCTTGATTCTCAGTTTGAATACAACCTAAAATCTTTTATTAATCCTCGAATTAAAGCGCATTTTGTCAAAATTCTGTAAAGGCGCTGGTTACAGTTTCATCAAACCAGTCTATCGATAGGTAGAAGTCCCTTCGATCTTGTTTACGTAAGATGTGACTTGGTAAGTGGACCTGTAGGCCATTGGTCGACCTTGCTACTCGGGGAACCTCATAGTAGAAAACAAATTAAAGAATAATTAGAATGTGTTGGTAAACAATATGCTGGGACTTTCTCTTGAAATAATAATTGGGCTTACCATTGTAAAATATACATATAAAATATAATACGAGTTGGGAATACAGTCGAACCCCGTTAATGCGAACTCGAAGAGAACATCGAAAAACATTTCGTGTTAACCGAATTTCATGTTGACCGTCGGCAATTTTTTCTTTACATTGAACCAGTGAGACGTTAAAAAAAATAACATCTAAAAATTATTCTAATTTTACAATCTAACACACTGTATATATAATTGGTAATTCAATTTATAAAGTTCATTTGGACTAGTAGGGGAGAGCGGTGCTAAACCGTACACCCATTTTTTTTGGCCTAGATTTCAAGCTAGACGATCCCGTCAAGTGCTATAGTCTACAGGCAGATAGCACAAGTTTACAATATAGATATCATTTCGCTATGCGTATATGAGTATCAGTGTCTCAGTAAAAAAACTGTTTTTACTCTTTTTTTTATAATTTTCGTCCAGTACTAAATAAAAGGTAAGTGAAGAATCTTCTCTTGTATGCTAGTAAATGTTAGATCATAATAAACAACTTTTCTTAAGCTTGCTTTTGGTTGTTAGCGATGATTGGTTAAGTGATAGAATTTAAGATTATTTTAATATATTGAAGCGAGGTACAGATTGGGGCTAAACCGTACAGAAGAGTACGGTTTAGCCCCAAATGGATTTCTATGGCAACATACCTGCATCAATTGTAACTTACGCGGAAAGTAGGCCTACCAAAAATGTTAAAGTTTTATGTTTCTTCTTAACAATTTTTTCAAAGCCCACAAATAAAGCACAACTGGAAGAGTCAGCTAAAGTAAAAGAGCTGCAGGAAAAAATTCAACAACTGCAGGGAAAGATAAAAGCTGAAAAGGTAGGGAAGAAAAATTCAAAACAAGTGAACTTGGGACTCAAAATTAAAACCAAAGCGAATCCTAAACCCAAAAAAACAATTTCTAAAACAACAGTATCTAAGTTTCTAAAATTTGCTAAATTTCTAAGACTTTCTAAACTCTTCTAAAATTTTACAATTGTAATACAGTTTTTTAGTTACGACCTTTATTAGTAACAAAAAGTTTTTTTTACAGTAATCTATTGCATTACAATCATTACTTCCCTAAACAGATGATTTTTAAACTGCACCCTTCTACTGTACGGTTTAGCCCCGAACCCCGGGGCTAAACCGTACAAGGTAACTTTTTTTAGTCACCACTTTTTATATATAAAAAGTGGAATATTTCCCAAACGTTTATGTAGGATTAGTAACCGAATAATCAAATTATATATTAGTTGTGTTCATATAATCTGTACTTTGTAATTTGCTATGTATTGACGAATCTCCCTTAAGTGTACGGTTTAGCCCCGCTATCTCCCCTACATACTATAGAAAATTAAGGGGAATTTTTAAGGAACAGCAAATGGATTAAAACTGACGAATCATGAGAGATCTTGTGATTTTCTCAGAAGTAGAAGATTATTTATTTTTATAATGATCACCTTCCACCTAAAGCGATTTCGCGCTATTTTTTTAGCATTAGCTTAAAGCTTTATAGGCCAAGGAAATGCTTTCAGTTCATCTTAAGTGAAATTTCGTGTAAGTGAGTTCGCGTTAACGAGGTTCGACTGTATCACTAGAAATGTTTGGGCTGCTCCGTTGTAGATTAGTTAATGATGTATAAAATTATCAGTTAAAAAAACTATAGGAACATTGTGTTATGCTTTTGCAACCTTCACTGTAAAAAAACTAATATGAATTGTTAAAGGTTACTGGGAAAGTTTGGGCAGCTTAGCTGCTCAATTTTTACCAGTAATATTTCTAGAAAATATCTCAGTAACTTTCCCTAGAAATTTAGCAACAATATCACATAAAGCCGTCAATGGAAATGTCAAAATGATGGGCCTTTCATGATAAAATTTTAAGCATTTCATGGAAATGTCAATTTTTTTCATTTGGATGAAAAAACGGGGCTACGACGTAACTATTAAATTTACTTCTTTCTCAACTACGTGCTGCCTGAATAAGTTTATGTCTGGATTTGATCTACCAAACTTTGGGTCCGTTCGCTAAACCACTTCACAACTCAACTGCTCGCTACGCGTCGCGGCATGTTTGTTTGTTGACAATGATACATTATATTCAATTGTAATGTAATGTAATCGTTCCTATTTCTAGCCTCCTTTAAGAGCTTTAACATAGCCAATTACGCCTCGAAATTTAAAACCCTGATCAAGTGACGAGGTCGACACCTGAGGGGGCACCCAACGTAACGTCAAGCGACATCGTACGCTAACGCCGTCGGGACTTTCGACTCCACAGATTTAACGAGCACGTATATCGCAGTGCACTCGGGCACCCCGGTGATTTTTAGAGAATTTTTTTCCACCAGCATGAATACGTCTATAGTATATGGCTAGGATATAAGGTCAAAACCAAGAACCTTCTCGGTGAGAGGCTCGTCGCTTACACGTCTCGGCCACCGAGGGCCATTCATTCGTCCAAAAGGATTATGCTCAATGGTTTTACTTATGTTTCTGAAAAAAAAAACAGAGAATAATAAAAAGGGATGCAAACTTGAAAAAAACAGAAAGGTTTTTTATCTATATGTGTAACGCTACAATTTTTTTTAACCTGTGTGTTGATATCGATAAAGCTTCCTGGGAGTTTGGAGCTATGGATTAATTTACATAATTTCGAAAATTAATTTATGTTGAATGCATTAGAAATAAGGCACGTCAAAAAAAATAACACATTAAATACTTATTCTGATAAAATATCATTGATAACTGGTATACCTAACCCCTCTCCAAACAATAGACCAACAATCACGTGAAGCGGACTTAGCAATTTTCAAGTTCAAGCTCTTGAGTATTTTGACATTTTAAATTATCCTTCGGTTCAACATTAACTTACGGTGTTATAGCAACCAGTAAAATACTTTAAATTAATGTATCTTAACCAAATATTATCTTGCTTCAAACTAGTCTAAGCCCTCAAACAACAATGGATGAATCCTATAACTTACTATTAAAAGGGCAGATGAGCAATATACTAAAACATTCTACGAAGATGAAGAACTGTTCTTGTGGTTATGGTTGAATGACCAGGAAAAGAATATTAATTCAGCGGAACCGATTGCAATTTGGTGCTTACAGGAGGATGAAAAATATGCTCGGAAATAAATATGTTTCTATGAGCCAAAGTGGTTCAATTTTGCTTTACATTCTTTACTGCCTGAATACATAAAAAGTGCACAAGATTCCAATTCTTGTAATAGAGTTATTTGTTGGTTTAGTTTAGTTTAGTTTGAATTATGGTCGCACTAGAGCTACACGAGGGCAATTGGCGACGGACGTCATATTAGAATCCCAGTCAAGTGACGAGTAGGCACCCAACGCAACCGTTAAGGGCGACATCGTACGCAGCGTACGATGTTAGGGACTTTTGAGCATATTTAACGTGCACTCCCCATACACGGGGTATTATTCGTCGGACATTTTTTGGCTGCACGGGCCGTTTATAGGTCGGCAGTTTGTTTGGCGATGCCCGGACACGAACCTGGGACCTTCCGCATGCAGGCGAACACCTTAACCGACTGGGCACCCCAGCCCTAGAGTTATTTGTTGTATATTATTTATACATTTTGGCACATTATTTTGTTTGCTGTGGTTAAATCAACGTCTTACTAAAGCTTACTAGAACTACGTGGCTTACTAGAGTTGTCACACTAGATGTGTACTAGGGCTACTGGCGATAAGCATTTTAATTTTGAATCGGGACATAGTTAGTAGAACGACAAATGATCCGACAACATGTAGCACATTGGATGGATTTTCCTAAATTTGGTACGCGACAGATTTTATGTGTACCATTCCTATATACACGGGATTATACATTTGTGGGATTGTTTCTGCTGCACTATGGGTTCATAAAGTAGCTAAGGTGAGGAAAGAACCTGCGAAGGTAACCTCCACGACATCATGACTTCACCTAACTGGTCTCGCCAGCCCTCCTTGCCCAATTTTTATTGAGACCTTTATGCGAGTTTAATTTTATTTCTAAAATAAAGTTTTAAAAAAACATAATTCGTCCTTTTAGAAGATAAACTTAATATGGCTCTGAGTTATGCACTTTTTGCAAACAGGAATATGAAACTCAGTTTTTATGGATCTTGGAGCTGAAAGAATCGAACTTCATTTTTTAAGAATTGGGTAGCATAAACATCTCATTCGACATTGATGACTGCTTTGTAATTTTCAGCTATGGTTAAATGACAGGCTCGGAACCTGTATGGGCACTTGTTTCAACATAGGTTTTAGGTCATATATGGTGTCAGTACATTGGATTACAAAGAATTTAACATGCACCAGTTCACTACACAGATATTTGTCGTAATTTTAAACCACGTAGCATATTTATAGCATGGCAGTGTTGCATAACGTATTGTATCTAAATATATGAATGTCTGCTGATCTTGGTTTCCTAAAGTAACGATCGTTTTCGACCGTCACACCCACATTACGTCACAAAAATATTAATGCATTGCAATATCGTATTTATAGCAATTTTTCCAAAGTAACGTATTAATCGTGACTGACGCTACGATTACGATCCTTAGGAAACCCAAACTTATTGCCTAAAACCTAGCCTCTCTCTCTCTCTCTCTCTCCTCTTCCCTCTCTCTCATTATATCTATCTTATTTCCTTGTATAAAAGATTTAGAAAATATCATAGCTCATCAAAAAAATCCTACACATTTTACTTAATTGTAAATGTTTTATTTTATTTATCCATCCAAGAAAACAATTGATTTTGAACGTCAAAACTCTAAAATTCTAAATGTCGCCCTTAACGGATGCGTTGGGTGCCTATTCAGGTGTCGGCTCGTCACTTTACTGTGGTTCTAAAATACGACGCCCGTCGCCAATAGCCCTCGTGTAGCTCTAGTGCGACGATAATTTAAACCTAACCTAACCTAAAATTCTAAAAGAGTTGAGTTGTGCCACTCTGACTTAAAGTTATAGATATGAGTGAAAAATAAATGAGTGTGTACTTTGTCATTCTGCTAACAGATGCCGCCTCTAACGAATGTGTGGGTTGATGCTATGGTAAGTTTAAGTAGAACCAGTTTAACTATTGGTTGATAGATACGGCAAGAAATCATAAGTGCAAATGTAGATCTTCTCAATTATAGTTTTGGAATTAAGACATTTGTCATTGCGTTGATTTGTGGAAATCTTTCTTTTCATACTACATCTGATGAATTTTGATGAGCAAGTAGGCTGAAAAATTCAAAATTTGACAAATTAATTAATACTGATAATATTGTTACCTGTCTGAATGGTTAACAGCGATGCGAATTGTATTAAAAATAATATAAGTAGAAAAGACTGTTTTTATTTCCGTTGAAATATTATTCAGAAACTAAAGGTTATAAAACGTTTATTAATAAATTAAAATATTATATTCTTTATCTGTAGTAAATAGTGAAATAATATTTCGACAAAGGTTATATATGATATTAAAACTATTAAAACTTTTTTTTATCATTTGGGTCCATTGGTTCAAAATCGTGTAGTTCTATTTTTACATTGAATAATTTATTTCATTTGCACGTTTTGAAAAATCATAATTAATACATCTATGTATATTAAAAACAATTTAGTATCAAAAGAAAAAATAGTTGAGCACGTTTTACGATGTCCACTTTTGTTGAAATGTTAGCACTTTTTCTTGGTATATTGGTTTATTAGGCATTTCAAACAAAAAGCATCCCTTTCACTTTTGAAATTCAAAAGAAAATCAACCACAATATACACTCTGATAGTCCATGAATACGGCATTAAAATGCATTTATAAGAACAAATTATACCAACGATATTTTGTTTACTGTTAATTATTTTTTTTTTGAATTATAAACCAAGTAAAATATTCTCCTGCATATAGTATTCAACGGTACAAGTTGTCGTAATTGATAGTAATCACAAAATAACTGTAAAACCCTCTGAGGGATACGACATTTATTTGAAGTGTAATCTTGTTTTCACACTGTAAGAGACTAAAATTAAAAATTTTAACTGAAAGTTAATTTTTTAAAAACTGTTTTAAATTTGATATTTGTAGCAGATTAATATGAATAACAGTCCAAACTTTATATTTTAAAATTTAGTAAATTTATAAAAATTATAATTTTTTAAAAAATACGCATTATACTTGAAAACGTAACCATTTACGTGACGAATATATACTAATCACGAATCTACGAATTTATAAACATCAATATCTTTCAGAGTTGACCGGGTGGATGAATGGTCTTGGAGCTGACCAGGCAGTCGGCATGTCCAGGTTTCTAATCTCGACATAAGAGCATGGATGTCTGTATTTGTTTTCAGTAAACTACGATGTACGTTGGTTGGTTGGTTGGTTGGTTGACATATATATTCAGGTTTGTGTGCTTGCGATGTACGTGCTTGTGAGGTGAGGTGATCGTTTCCGGCTGTCTATTTCTAGCCTCCTTCAGGAGCTTTAACACAGCCAATAACGCCTCGAAATTTAGAACCCTGGTCAAGTGACGAGGTCGACACCTGAGCGAGCACCAACGGAACTTGAGCGACTCGTACGCTAACGCCGTCGGGACTTTGACTCCACAGATTTAACGAGCACGTCTGTCCTGTGTACTCGGGCCCATCCGTGATGAGGATTTTTCTACTATTTCCAGCACGGATCCGATTTATAGGATGACTGGCAGTAGGTGGGATTCGAACCCCCGCACTCCTGAGAAGGTTGAATCTCTAGGCTGATGCCTTAACCACTCGGCCACGGACGGGCCTCGTGCTTGTAATATCTGTAAAGTCCCGAGAAAGCGAACTGTGGAGCCACTGGTTTGCTTTGGGTGCCCGCTCACGTGTCGACCTCGTCCCTCGTCGCTTAACTAGGTTTCTAAATTACGAGGCGAAATTGGCTGTGTTAAAACTCTATGAAGCCAGAAATAGACAGCCGGAAAAAGTACAACCTAACCTAATCACCCCTCAAATTGTTAAAATGTGTCTCAAACAAAAACCATTCCACATCCCCAAAACAACCTTGAAACACATGTGTGTGCTCATTTGTGAAATTCAGAATTTAATTGAGCATCCAATGAAGCATGTTTAACGCGTGAAGCATACGAAGCGGCATTTATGACTAATTTAACGCACTTCCAAGCACAAGTTTGATTCCCACGATAGACGCATGCAGCAGTTTCTAGTGAATTTAAAACCGATTATTGCCGTTCACTTTTACTCATCCGTAAATGATAGACTTAATGTCTTCTTAGGATAGGTATGGCGTGGATTATGGGATATAGGGTTGTGTTAGGGCAATAAGGATACAAGTCCATTGATGACTTAACCCATTTTTGCTATAAAATTTAACTGGGAAAAAGTGAAGAGATAAATGGAAACTTTCAGAAGTAAAAGGAAGCAAGTCGAGTTGAAGTTGGGTAGTTGTTGTTTCGGACCCATCAATGTAGTAAATATATTTAATAATAGTATTTTCACATATTTGGTGAGGCATTTTGGAATACTTTAAAATGTTTATCAGTTTATATCTTTCGTTGATATATATACCAAATGATTTTGTATGCAAATTTTCTTTTTTAAGGTCTTTTATACTTTTAAAGGTAAATCGGAGACTGTTTTTCACTTAGCATTATCTATTATTGTGAAAAGGTCGTTAAAAAAACTTCTCACTGTTAACTTTTTCAAATAAAATAATAAATAAAATGCAAATAACATTACAGAAAATATTGTACGTTTTAAACCAAACTTTGTAAATAAATATGATAATATTTACAAAACGTTACAATATGTTTTCTCATAAGTTTGTGAAATGATGTTTACTTCAAAAAGCAATCAAACTGTATTTATTTTTCCTGGGTATCGTTTCAAATATGCTTGTTAAAACTAGCAATATCTAAGTTTGCAATAATAGTAATAATTCTACTTGGCCTAAAATTAGTTATCGTAAAAATTCTTTAGTTTATTCCCAATGATTTAAAGTATTATTTAAAAATGTCAATATGTTATACGAATTAACATTAGAAAATGTTATATGGAGGGAGTTGCAAAGCTCATATATTATGTATAACTAAAGTATAACTATTTGTTATTTTGATGATTGAAGATTTGGCCTATTTGACTAAATAAGATTTGTCTAATTGAATTCCGATGGTTTTAAAATTATCTTAGTTAAATATAAAAACAAAACACTTCGCTAAATTTATGAAAACTTGTTACGATTAAAACAAATATTTACCGTCAGTGGGGTAACTTTGGCCAAAATCATTGTTTTTTTTTACAAAAGAAGAAAAATTAAACTACAAAACCGATTTAAACACTTTAAAATCACTATGCATTTTAAGTATTGTACTTTTAGGAATAATTTGCAGGCATTTTTGTTACATTTAATAAGTTTTAAAAAAATGGTACTTGTTTAAATAATTAGGATACGATTCGAGTCCAGGAGGGTAACTTTGGCCACAAGCACGAAATACTTACCAAACGTACCATTGACTGCTTTTTGGGCTGTGTAATAGATTTAAATTGCAATAATAAAACTACTAAACATTAGAATTATTAGTTTTTAATGTTTATTAGGTGATTTCAGGATAAATACAAGACAAATTCTTATTTGTTTCAGTTTATGCTGCATCGCCCAATGATTTAGCCGCAATACTTTAGAACACTTTCGCTGACATTTTTAAAAATTAATTTACATTTCTAAAAAGAAAATCAACTCATGCATTTTTGAAAACCAGATTTAATGATAATTATCTTCATAATCAAAACGCAAACGATATTATAATGAAAAGAAAATAACATATTAGTAATTTGGAATTCTAAAACGTTTACATTTCTAGAATTAGCAATTTTAAATGTCGTTCTATATTATGTTTAAAAACAGTTTTAAAAAGACATAATAATGTAGAATATCCATAAGAATAAGATTAAAATGTATTATATAAAAAGAATCTCCCGATTTTTGGTTAATTTTTAAAGTGTAATATAGCATAAGGAAATCATTGTAGCTATGGCTAAAGTTAGCCGCATTCGTGGTCAAAAGTTACCCGGTGACCAACAATTAAATACAGCTTTTGAAATATTCAACATAGAATAAAATAAATGGTGGGATATTATTCCCAATAGATTAAAGAATCGCATAGAGTATTTACTTACTCAATATTAATGATTTTTGAACAATTCTAAATGAAAGTTTACTGAAGTAGTTTTTTTGTTCTTCAACGCTTGCAGAAATAAAACACACTTTTTTGGTGTTGCCAAAACTAAAATAGAAAAAAGTCTTATATTAAATTAAAGCCAATGTTGCCACCTTTCTAAAAATGCTAACTAATTTAAAGTCTGATGATTTTGAGCAGAGAAATTTTAGAACAAATCTTTTTCCGACGCGTGGCCAAAGTTACCCTCCATGGCCAAAGATACCCGCTTTGACGGTACTTAGTGTATATTTACGTAAAATGTACATTATTTATGTCAAATTCTCTATAAATAAGTGGTCAGAAGCTTCAACTGGTCTCAAAAAGACGATAGTAATGATCTATTTATAATGGGAATCTTGACGATATCTCACCATTGAAACCATTATTAGAATAAACCGGGCCACACAAAAGCTGGCTGTCAGTTCTTTTAAATTTAGTTGTTACAATAGATGAGAAATTTATATCATGGAGGATTAATACTCGCAAATCCCTATACCTATTGTGTGTTTTACGAAGTTTCAGCACGCAATTTTGTAACCTTAAGAATTTATGCGATCATTATTGTGACAGAACAGAAAGATGACTTATCTTAAGCTGAAAATAATATGGCGTATTTAAACTATGTATAGTAACTAGAATTTATTTCAATACCTTACGATAAAATGTAAGGATTTCGATGTATTCAAATAAAGATTTGGACTTTAATGAATACTTTAATGTATTATTTGCACTTTTATTTCTCAGCATTTCTAAGAGAATTACATTATTGGTTTCTTTAGAAAAGGTATTTAGTTAAAGATAAATTTATGATATGATATATGAGATATGATATAACATGATACAACAATGCATTCTGTAAGGTAGGTTTTTTTAAAAAAAATCACGCCTTTCAATTAGTACCATCAGTTCTACGTACAACATGTAAGTAAAATTCAATTTCCAAGAATTTGAAAAGACACCTTTTAGAACAACTGTATATTTTATCACAAACATGTTTCTACTGTATATGAAGTACTTCAAAAAATTATTGTTTTCAATATCAACCCTTAAACGTTATTTTTCTATGAATATAAAATAAAATTTTGTCCTATATGTCTGAATATAATGACCTAATTATGTCCTTTGAAACTATTTGTCCCTGTCCCACTTTTTTGCTGAATACAATAGTTGTATACCTTGTAAATTTCTGTACTTCCAGCTATTAATACAATTTAACAGGCTATAGAACAAACTTTCTTGAAATATCTGATCAAGGTCATATTCAAGAGTATGCATCTTCACTCAGAATTTTTTTTAAATTGACTTTCCATAAATTTTTTTTTGTTTTTCCCACTTTTGCCTTTTTGCTGAATACAATAGTTGTATACCTTGTAAATTTCTGTACTTCTATCTATTAATACAATTATTGTAAGTTGTGTTGAAACGATACAAAAATTGTAATGCGACCAAATAATAATGTCCGGTTAGTAGAAAAATCGTATTAAAGGCGCAGCACGTATGTATTATTCCGAAATGTAGTTCAACATCTGTTCTCTATTATTTTGGATAAATAGCTATGTTAAATTTTACAAAATATATATTAAGGTACTATGAAATATTATATAATTTTGTTATACATATTTTAGAACACAATGTTATATACAGTTTAGCATGGATATAGTAATGGTTTTCTCTTGCGATCGTCAGTTAAGTTGGAATGACACAAATTTGTGTTCCTACATCAGCACTATTCTAGTATTGAAACAAAACAATATGGTAATGTTGCCATTGTTACATAATACTTGTGTTCCACCTATTTCAACAGTACTATTCAACTATTAGTACTACAGTACTATTTCAACACAAGCTTTTTCTGAGTATTATTGTCTAACGTTTATTTACTTCCACTACAACTCATATTTGATTATTACCTATATTTAACTCCACTTTAAGATTATAATTTTTTTATCTTTTTAAAACATAAAGTTCTTTTGTAGAAATAAAACTATAATTTGAATAGTTTACATAATAAATTAAAATACTTTTCATCGACATTCATAGCTATAATCGTGTGCGCATCCATTGCACCCTGAAATTATTACAACTCCTTACCCACCCATGCCACGAGAAAAGATATATAAGTATCTGAATCTTCAGCATCTCCATAATCCCTTGTCTATGAAGGTGGTGGCAGATGAGCAGGCATCGAATAAGATTTTAAAAAATGAAAAATAAACCTCAACACATTTTTTTTTTCTGCAGCACGCCATTTGCTTTGAAAGATTATCTTCGGACTATTGTCAGCATTAAAATATGTTTTAAATGTAAAATAAAATTTTGAAATTTTTGAACCCATCCCACTTTTTTGTATATTTCGTGCATTCCTTTTTGTAAATTCCATTATGCGTAGCTATTACAACAATTGAAATGGCTCTAAAGTAAACTTTTGTTTGCTGCAGCAGGTCATTCGCTTTCTGCCTGAAACTTCCATTTTTTTAACAATAAAATCTATATAATATAAAAGGCAAAGTCCTGACTGACTTACTGACTCACTCACGAATCAACGCCCAGCCCAAACTACTGAGGGTACAGCTACCAAATTTTTGGAGTATATTCTTTTTGTAATGAAGGCGTCATACGGTCATTTAAGAAGCTATTTTTCAAAATTCGAACCCAAACGGGTGTAGGAGTGCAAAAAGTGAGTCGATTTCTCCATAAGAATAGCATAGTATGATTAGAATTTATACTTTTTATTTCAATTTAAAAGAAATTTCCGCGCATTCAGCGTGAACGGAAATTAAATACACGTAAGAGCACGTGAGTTTAATAATTTGTAGATGCTTACAAATAGTAAGAAATGAAGATATTTTTACAGTAAAGGCAATAACTATTCTAGATCTGTTGAATACTTCTAGGAAATATCAGTTATCTCTATTTATAGTGTATGTACTTTATGTTTATGAAACTGGCAGTTTGGTACAGCTATTATATTACGACCGATTTAATTTTTTTGGCATTGGCTGCTTTTGGAGAAGTTGAAAATTTAACGTAGGGTAGATATTCGCATCCATTTGTATAAGTTAGGGTTAGTTTGAATTATCGTCGCACTAGAGCTATATACGAGGGCTATTGCCCACGGGCGTCTTACAGTCAAGTGACGAGCCGACACCTTAGTAGGCACCCAATGCAACGTTTAAGGGCAACATCTTAAGCAGCGTCTGGACTTTTAAAAAATATTTAACGTGCACTTCCACCACACGGGGTATTATACAATGCACGGGACATTTTTGGCTGAAGGGCCGTTCATAGGTTGGCAGTTATTTTGACAATAACCGGACCCGAATCTGGGACCTATCATGCGGTCGGTAGAGGCGCATGCAAGGCGAACGCCTCTACCGACTGGGCTCCCCAGCCCTGTCAAATGGTCGAATATGGAGTGGAATGTTTACCACATTTTGAGCATTTTCGGGTGTAGGAAGCCAAATAGAAACCATTATATCATAGCTATTCTGGCAATTTTAACACAGCCTATGGGAAAGCCAACTAAACTCCTAGAAGTACCTGGATATAATCGGAATTCTTTTTTTTTTAAATTAATGCTGATCTTAGAATGGGAGGGAATTATAATATACTGATGGAGTGCTGACCAGTGGAGAGTGAATCAATTGGTATAAAATAAAAGTTAACATAAATAATAAAAAAAAATCACCGTTAGTAAGAGTAAGGGTACACCCGTGCAAAGGCCGGGTTTATAAATCTAGTATAAAATAAAGCTTCAAATATAATTTGAATACTTTTTAACCAATCCCACTTTGTGGTGAATATCTTTCGTGGGGTTCCGCTTTGTAAATTTCATTACTTATGAAGCACATGTCATTCCCTCTGAACCAGCAACTTCAGACTTTTTTCTTTCAACAATAAACCTTATTTTTCTTTAATCATGTTGATAAAGTTAAAAGTAAAATTATAAAATTAATAACTTTCCAAATATATAGAATAATGTTTAGATTTTTTAGCCGATCCTAGTTTTTGGTGAATATTTTCCGTGGTATTACTTTGTAAATTTTAATACTTCTTAGTATTTCGGAAATTAAAATGCCTCTAAAATAAATTGAGATCTACAACATAATCCCATGTATGACAAGATGAACTTATCGTCAACAGTCAGCAATGCAACTACGTACAACGCACTCTGCACCCATTGTACCGCAAAATCCTTACAATACCATTCATTCCTACACCTTACGAAGACGGAATTTCTCGATTAGTACATGACTCACCGCTATCTTCATTCTTCCTCTTGGTAAATCACAAAGAATCCATTGAATAAGGTAAAAAAAAAATTGAAGAGTAACCTAAAGATTTTTTTTGAGTTAACGGGTCATTCACTTTAAATTTTATTGGAATACGTATTTTTTTACTCTTGGAGAAAACGAGTCAATGTCCTATTGAATAAACTTGTATATTGGCCATTTATCTACTAAGGTACAAAAAATAAAAAGACAAAAAAGCAGTTTTTTTTAGTTGGTTATTTAATTCAATTCATTTATGTGCTATTGGTTTGGTTAGTTTCCTTCACAGGTGGTTGATCAAGTTGCAAGTAAACAAAATTTAAAAAAAAATATCACCATATGTTATTTTTCAAATGAATTTTATCGAACTATATTTTTGATAAAACAATGGCTAAAAACGTTAGCGTGGTGTAAATAATGCCGTTTTGCTGTCGATTTGATTTACCAATTACATATTTAAAAAAAAAAAACAACATTTTTATGGTAAAAAATCGTAGTATTTCACCTGGTTACTTTTACTTAAATAATATATTAATTAAAGTAAATGATAAAACTATTTTAATGCTGACATTATTTAAAAATAGTTAAAAACTTGCATGCATTGCACGCTATTTTTGTTATTCTTCAAACGCATCCGTTAGCACAGTAATTTAGTAGCGTAATTATTTGGTGGGCAATATGTTTACACGAACTTATTTTCTGGTACTAAACCTGTTATACGTTAATACATACACCATTTTTGTTTAGAAGAATATAGAGGACTTTGAAGCAATAAAAAATAATTACAACTTAACAGTCTGTATTTAAACTTCAATGCTCTTAAAACTTTTTTGGAGAATCACAAAAGCGTGGAAAAAAATACCTACGTATACCATAAATCATAAAAAAGCCATTAAAAAAATTAAGTATTACAAACTATAAAAATAAGTATGAAAAAGCATAACTATTATAATAAATTTTCTTTTGGGTGTCGTTGGTGATAAATTCCTCATTGTTTTTAAAAAGCCTCGCTGCATCAAAGGGCAAAAACTTCTAATTAAAACAATAAAGTTCTCTTGTTTCATGAAATGTATAAAAACCTCCCACAGTCTCTATAAATCAGAAATCTTCCGCCAAAACTGGCAACACCATGACACCCCACCCACGACAAACTTATGTGATATTTTGACAAAATTGTTACTATATTCATACGGAAAAGAAATTTACATAGACAAATGAGTATGGTCTGTTTAATTTTTTCTTTCAGAAGAAACGCATTTAGTTGTTGTTTGTATTGCACGAACAAACTAAAAGGGTCCGCAGTTCACATTGGAATTCTTAATAGTCCGGTATTATATTTGTTAATATATCCAACCAGAATACTTATACTTAGAAGTAGAGGTAGTACCACATCATCACCAGTATTTTAGGTCTTTTTTCTGACATTAAGACCCTGCTTCAATATAAATAAAACTTCACGTATGTTCCTAACTTATGTGTCTCCACCTTTGTTTGAACTAATAAGATAGTAAGTACATAGTTAAGTTGCTTGTTCTACAGACATTCATAACCAAAGTTTATTTGTCAACGACAAATTGAAGTGTAATAAATAATTTTATTTACATAACTGCCCTGCATTAAATTTAAAAACAATATGGACATCAAAGCAATAGTTATCACCTCTTACGACTGTATCAGATTAGTGCATAGCAGAGGGCACGCGCTCGATGCGTGAGGGCGTTTGGCAACCTGATGAGCCCTTCTTCTTGAGGCACGGTGGGCCACACCTGCTCCCGGGAGGCCATTTGGTCCGCTTTGCTTTGTGGCCCTTTTGTGCTGTTGTCTTCCTCCACGAAGGTGGGTGAGGGCGCGTGCCCACAGTCCATTAACTTCGGAGCCATAGGGGCTTAAGTGCAGTGGAGGCGTACGCGTGCGGCAACGGGTTAAGACTTCATGTTACAGATGGTATCTTCAAAGGCTATGTCATTGTGTGGGTTATTCTATAAATGAAGGAGTTAGATGCAGAACTCACATTTTTCAAAGCATAACTAAGATATGGGGTCCGGCCATTCATTGTCGACTTCGTCTAATTGAATTTAAAATTATCAAAAGTCTCCAATGAATGAAACGAACCTCTATATTAGCTATACTTTAAAGAATGTGTTTTTTTTCTAACTACACTCATCAAATTGTTTGTGCTAGATTCCTATACAAAAATAAATCCCACCAATAAAGAACGCCTTGTATATGTAACTGGGGGCGCCATTGAGTTAGAAGAAACGTGGAGTGAGGTGTGTGATTCACTGAACAGAGCAGCAAACAAGCTGTTTCAATAATGAAACGCGGAGGAATACACGGCACTGCAGCAGAAACGAACCGGGCAGAAAACCTAGAAACTTGCTTATTTCGCAATTGGGTTCGTCTTCGCTAGTTCTTAGTTAATGATCCACATGGTTATTTCCTAAAAAAGTTGGAATTTATAGTTAAGGAAAGTTAATTTCTTTCGAATTAAAAATGTTAAAATACATTTAGGAGCCCAAGTCAATATGAGAGAGGGGTCTCATACAAGCATTGCATACAAGTGTAGGGAAAATAGTCCTTTCCTGCACTGTTCGCTCAAAAGGGTGTGAGTGGGCTTTCGGCTCGCTGACACCTCACTCCAGTTTCCCTTCTAGCTCAATGGGGGGCGCACGTTAAATCTGCCGTGTTCCTGACGCCGCGTGCGATATATTTGATGCGTTGGGGGGTTAAGTTAGGTGTAAGCCTTGTCACTTAAAATCTGTTTGTAATTACGAAGTAATTGAAAAAACCTTCTTGTAGTAGAGCGCCAATTAATACAAATCCAAACATTTTGATACTTAGACGGCATATGTTTATGATAAGACTTTTGATGAAGTGGTAATCGGTTTTATTCCACCCCTATATCTTAAACCAATTAATGACCATGAGATAGTTACAGGTTGCGTTTAGTGTCGTGCTTTTATGTCATACAAGAAATTCATCCGTAAAACCAAATCTAGCTTTACTTACCTGATTAATTTTTCTTAGTAGACATATTTTGATATTCATTCGGGATTTGTTTCTGTGTTCGATTTGTGATACTGTGCATATTTTCGTGTAATAGACAAGAAGTAGTCAATACCAAATAAATGTAGTTACTCAATCCTTGAACTATTTTACATGCGAACCTTATAGCTGATGTAAGTGAATCTTATTGGTACAACATATTTTTAATTAATGTTTATATATTCATTTGCAAACAAATGGTCTAAAGTTGTGTTCCATTACTTTCAAGTTTTGCGTAAAAAATCCAGAATTTTAACATATAAAATTACAAAAACTTGCCATACCTTCGTTTTTGTAGTTACACCTATATCGCATTCTTATAGAGAATGTGAGATTCAGAAAATGTGTTTTTTCATGGCAGAGTGGGTTCGTCTCTTTTTGTTCAGTATAACGTTGATGACGGCTGAACATGCGAAGTGATACTGACCGAGGTGTACGGCACCGTGGCTTAATGGTGTTTGTTTGAGTTTCTTTATGCTTGTCTTAACGATTGAACTTCTTGGGCTGTGATATGTCAGGTTGAAAAGCGGAACACCTCGATGAATAAAGATCGCAAAAAACAATTGATGTATGGGATTTATAAAATGCTTAATATTCGACAAAAACATTTATTAGAATAATCTGTATTCGAAATTCGTTCAGCAAACAGGAAAATTAAAAACTTCGAATTAAAACAATTATTTTTATGGTTTAAGAGGAAATAACATCAGCCATATGTCTTTCATTCCCTTATCTTATGTATATTAAGTAGTTTTAGTGAACCCTGCCTCATATTTTAAACTTACCGAATGGTTTTTTTTTTTTGCATAGGGATTTTGCAATTTTGCATGAGTCCCGAAAATGTTGATTGGGCCGTAGGTTATAATTCTTTATTTTATCTTTTCAGATTAAAAAACAAAACAAAATACCAAACAAAATTGTGTAACTATGGTTCCAAACAATAATTTCTGGATTTTATCATGGAAAAGACCACTACTTTGATAAATTTCAAACAATGTCAGACAATGTCTAAGTAAAGTCAGTCAAGAAGTTTTTTTTCCCTTCGGAAAAATTAAAAGAAAATGGCATTTTTACTATTTAGGATATTGAAATAAGAACGTTTGTAAATATTTTTTACTTGTCTGATTAAAAAATTTTGGCTTTTTGATTTTTTAGATATTGGATAAAGACAGGTTTTTTACTTGTTAGATTAAAAGAGCTGAATATTTAGTTTTAAATGACATTATAATAAGTTTTGCTTCCATTTTTACACCAAAAAATAAATTAATATTCTTCGAACTTCAAATAAATTTAGCAAACGATTAATTAAAACGAGTATTAATCAAATATACAAAAGAAAATTTATGAAAAGAGTTATTTTGGCATTTTAAGATTTAAATAAATGATTTTAGGTCTTTATAAATAGTGTGTGTAAGTGGTTCTAATTATATAACATTTAGTGTTAAAAATCCTACTTGTTTGAGTTTCAAGAAATCCTACTTGTCTTCGTTAAAAGATAGTGCTGCCATCTCTATGCTAAGTCCAAAAGGTAAGAAGACAACACTGGTAGTGCCATCTAGTATCTAGAATTAGTAAAAAAAACATTTATATATAGATATGCTTGATTTATTAGAACCATTTCTTTCAGGTTTCATTTAACAATACGAATTCAAATAGTATTGTTACGAGATTTGAAACTTATCATAAACCTCGAGTAATAATTAAAAGCAAAACAATTTTCTGAAAGCTTATAAGGCTTTGTAGATATTTTTTTTAACTTCTTAAATTATATTTCTAAGTATACATCGCAAAATACTAATTTAAATACAAATAATATGAAATTATTATAAAAATTATTATTTCAGTAAATATTTTAAAAATTATACACTGCAATTTAATGATTCTCATGTGAAATCAAGTTTTCATTTGAAAAGTTTCGATTGGCTAAATAAGCCACAAGGCATGTGGAAACTTTATAAGGTTAATAAACTTTATAAGGCACTTTATAAGCTTAATAAACTCAACTTTCCACGTACAGCAATTTATGTGTGGTGTCAATACGAGTATAGTTATATGCACCAGGAACTAAGGTTTAACAGGGATCTTAAGGTATCCGCCTACGTTAATATACCTATTTTTAATAAAATTCAATATATATTTTTTAGCTTTATATCCCAATTATTCTAGTTTCCAAAACTGTAAGAAGTTTAATTTTACGTCATCTAAAACGAAGTTATGATTATTTTAATAATTAACAAAAGTAGTCGAATTCAACCGGAAGTCTTATTTTGAAACCGAAACTAACTTTTTAATTGCTAATATTTAATTAGTATATAATTGTTTTTTCTTAGTTTTTTAATTAAATTTAAATTTATAAGGTGCAAAGCCACATTATTTAAGTTTCTTTGGTATCAAGTTTTACATTAGTAATCTGGCAATAAATGATTGATTGGTTACTTTTTCGAAATACGTTTGTTTGCAGAATAGAAATTTCAGAACACATTTTTGAGAAATGTAACGCAAAACATGATTTAACAGTTTTACAGATATCTTCAAAATTTTTTCCAGCATATTCATCAAACTGTTTTACAGGCAATGAACTAGAATCATACGGTTCTATATGTAATTTAATTTTTAGAGCTGGTTTTTCAAAGTAACAATTAAGCAATTTTTAACGAAACCCCTGAGTATTGTGTTTCGACGAACAATAACTTTTCCCCTTTTCAATATATCTCTTAGATTTTGTTCATTACTTTTAACAGTAACATAGTAAAAGGAAATTTGGTTATCTAAAGTAGTTTTTATGAAATCAGGTTTTGTATAATGGTGTTTTAGTCCCTAATTTAACAACAAAATAGCTCTAAATTTGTTAAAAAAATAATTTGTATTCTAGATTTTTTGACTTTTTATTTAAATCTTATGCATATAAGTGTAAAAATATGTTTAAATGCTTAATAAATAACGTTTTTCAAAAAAATTGTCTCGAACGTAGGCGAATACCATTTTAAAATTATTTAAAATCGTAAAATACCGTTACTTGGTTACCCGCAAATAACATTTTTGAAATGAATTGATGATGATTTTTGAGTGAAAAGGAAACTGAGTTACAAATTTAATATTTCTTTACAAACCACACACATTGAATTAACTTTTTTAAAAAAATAACTAGGTACTGTATAAAAATAGGACAGAGAACATAAGAGGATAGCTATGAAAATTTAAATAAAAATTAAAATAAGGTGGAAAGGAAACTGTTCTACCAAAAGAACAAAAATACGTACAACCAATAATACAACGTTGTGGTTACACGTTTTTTTTTAAAATTTTTTTATTTACAAATTTAAACAAAATGTAAGACATTTTCCTTTTTAATTTAAAAATTTGAGGATATCGAACAAAAAATTTCCATTTAAACTTGCATTATATTTTAAAGATATTTAATATTGCATGACTAAAATATAATTGTCTCTGTTTCACAAAATTAAAGAATCATACATTTAATTTCATAAATAACGTAAAACAATTCTAGTTAATTTGCCTATCAAATTGTTAATTTATATGGCATCCCTTACTTAAAACTAGGAGTATAAGCTATTATTAAGATTTTATTTATACGCTTTTTTATTTCCTATGTTTTTTGCTACTTTGTCAAACATAAATAATTGCGCTTTTAAGCGATAGTTTTGTCCTGTCTAATATGTGCAAACAATATCTAGGAGAATTTTCTCTAAAAGTATTCCAGAAAGTAGTATTGGTAAAGCATTTGATATTTTCGATAACTAAGCAAGATTTGTTTTACTTTTTCATATCATTCTTAATAAAAGTTTAAATGCTTTCATAACAGAGTATCTAAATGATTTTTGTATAGAAAATTCTTAGATTCGTAAATATATTACTCTAGAATTTGTAAATTAATTACGTATGCTTATTTTAATGAAACAAAATATAAAAACTAGTACTATTACTACTTTAAAACCTAACTCGTTACTTAGAAATTTTAAACGAAAGTTATTAAAATACTTCGACTTTACACAAACATAAAAAATAATAACCAATGATCAAACATAAATATGCTTGGTTTGATTTTTTTTTTAATAAAATTCACACTCATTTAATAAGTAACGACAGCCATTTCCATCAACCGTTTTATTATTCTAAAAACTTAAAACTAGTTTTTTCATCGTTTCTTCAAAAGTAAAAAAAAACCATCTAAATGTAATTGATTTTGTCATAAACACAGAAAAATAATTTAACAGTTTGTCAATTACTGTGGAGAAAAAAATCTATGGGACTTAAACTGTTATACGGAAGTGACAACAGTTCGGACGAGTGAAGAGTTTTAAAAAGCTTAGAGTTAATCGATTATCTTGCTAATCGATATTGATTTTACTATTATAAATACTAATTGCCTTTAAAGTTAAATACCAATGAATATTTTTTTATAACATAAGTTATAATCAATAAAAAAAGCTTTTGATAATGGTAAATGGTTAAAAGTAACTACCATAAATGAATTACGTAATTTTAAATATTTTTATTTATTGAAGTTTTGCTGAGAATAAAAACTTTTAAGGGTATACGGTACCCAAAATATTATTTTTAGCAATAATAACATAAACTCGAGAATTATAGTGTTTTTATATAACTTTTACTCTAACTAAACATTTCCCAGCGATAAAAAATATATTTACGAGTAGTTTTTCATTTAAAAAAAGTTAAAGTGTTAAACTTTTTAAAACTCTACTCCCCTTTTAATTTTAAGAATAACTTAACCAAACTTGTAAAGTTTGTTTGTAAAACTATTTGTTCGAGAACTGTGCATGGATTTTAAAATGCGTGCTACAGTAAAAAAGTTACATGCATTTATACTGAAAAACTAAATTTTTTTTTAAAAAAAATAAAAATTAATGAATTCTACATTAAAAAAAATAATCTATTCGTATAATACATTATTACATGCACAATTTTGTGCAACATTTATATAAGAACAAAAGCTAAAAATTTCTAAATTCTTACTTAATTAGCAAAACAGCGTTAGGGATTTATTAAACACAAGAATTGAAAAAACGCGAAACAGAGAAAACAGGTTGAAAGCAGACGAAATACAGATTCAACTTAAAAGGGTAACTAAAGAAAATGTTTAATAACTTTTTTCTACAGAATATATCATTATGAAACTTTCAGTAAATGTTCAGAAAGAAATTGTGAACAATAAAAAGTAAAAACTGAAAAATCGATATTCTGACCAATTTTTGGGTATGTGTATAGAAATAATCTTCCAAATTACATTTAAAATTCCATTAACTCTTTATACATGTGTTTATTATTTTTTGTGTTTTGACCTTTGTATATTACCCTGTAATTATATGACTAAAATATAATTGTCTCTGTTTCACAAATAAAGAATCATACATTTAATTTCATAAATAACGTAAAACAATTCTAGTTAATTTGCCTATCAAATTGTATGGAATTGTATCCAATATATTATGGATCTAAACTAAAAGTGTTTGAGTTTTTTTGGTTGCTTTTTATCCAATAAAAGGATTGCAATGACACATATAGTTGATAATCATAATTCTGTACATACTAATGTGTTCACACAGTAAATCACTTGTATCAAATTCACTTGTCACACTATCAAATTCACTTGTAACATTAATCACCTTTATCCTTCCAAAGTTATGCTTTTCTTTACAATTGACGATTTAGTGAAAATAATTGATGCCTCTTTAGCATTAAAATTCTAGTTAGTGAATTTAACAATTATTAGTATTTTTTAAAAATATTTTCTATAAAAAAATCCTTTATTATATTAATTAAAATATTGTAAACATAAACTTAACCCCCTGAATATTTTCATACATTTTTCAAGGAAAATAAAGCTAACTCTAGATGTTTCGTTTCGAAATTGGTTGAAATTTGAATCCCAAAAAAAGTCAATTGAACTTACTTGACATTTAGAATCATTGTAAGTTTCTGATTAAATAAAATAACTTAGAAAGAACTCACAAAATAGGTCATCAATTGACAGAATTTTGAAATTAAGTTATTCATCACCAATATAGAATTCTTGTATCTCTATTTAGATATTAACTTTAAAAAAAATCCCCAAATAGAAGAATGAAAAATTTATTAGGCACACCAATGTGTTTGTTCGCACATGTTAAGCTGTTGAAACAAATAAATAATAATTTAGTTCAAAGAAAGTACAATTGTTTCTGTTTCAAATAAACAGAAATAGATGCAAGATATTAAAATAATTACTTTAAATTACATTGTTAGAACTTTTAATTAAAACATGATGAAAGATAATTATTTCAATATCAATATTATTTTGAGAACAAAGTATTTTAAAGCATTAGCTTAAACAATAATTAAAATGCACCCAAACAATTTTTATATGATTATGACCTGAGTATGGATATAAAACTGAGCTTATTATGTTTTATAATTACATAATCATTCCTTTTTTAAAAGCTTTTTTGCTTTTAGTTTGTGTATAAAATAAGTGCAGTTCATACATTCAGCGATGAATTCCAAAGCATTTTTTAAAAAACCCATTAAAAATGTTAACAATTTAATAATAACTAGCATTTTTAATTGAGAAATTATTTTTAAGATTCCTTAAAAGCTTTTTAAAATATGTTCATAATATAATCATTACATTCTTTTGAAATTAAAATGTGCTATTATTAAAATGTAAATATGTTATTTACCTTATTTAGAGAGAGGGATTACTTCATTTAGCATGCTATTACTTTCATATAACATCCTGTAATTGGTTGCAATGGGTGAACCTGGTGAATATTAAGTACTAGGTAATTTAATAAATTTATAAATTTGTTATGGTTTTTTTGCAACAAATTTTTTTAGGTATATGAACAAAACTGTGCTATCTTTCTATACTTTTCTTCAGTACTCATGTATATATGTAAACTTTTTTGAGCAGATTGTTGTGGGCTAAATTTTTAAAAGAATGTGTTGATAAGAAATGTTTTATCTCATAAGAAAAGTAACAAACAGTGTTTTATATGAATTTTGTTTGTGTTTTAAAGTTATTATACGTAATATTAAAAGCAATTTGCTTATTTGTTTTTGATACCTATTCAGTTGTTAGCTTTGCTGTAACATTGTTACACCCTAGGACGATGTGTTTGTCTTTGTCATTGTAATAATACTTTTAGAAATTGTGTCTTTCCTTCAAATATCCCTTCACTTCCCATCAGTATCTGAGTTCCTCCTTAAATATGGACAACAGAACAATTTAATGTTTTAGAACACAATGATTAATGCACAAATATTATAAAAGTAACATTTAGTTTTAAAGTTTGGCTGCAGTTTATAAATTGAAAGATAAGCAATTTAGATAAAACCCTTAGAAGTATGCATTTGCATAACTAACATAAGATAATAGAAAGGTGCGCCCTAGAAGGGAAGAGTATAGGCTGTGTAGCCCATTACTCTATGCGCATAGTATGACAAAAAATTTAATTTGAATTACTAAGTTAAACAATACTTTTCTTCATACTGCTGTTATTTACAAAAATGTATTGTACTGTAGTGGTGCCAGCTTGTACGTATTGTAGTAACATTTCAAAAAATGAAATGCATGGGAAATATAAAAGTGTTGTACAGTGGATTACATTCCACTGTTTTATAGAACGAAAGGGCTGATTAGTTGGCCAAAAAGGGATGTTAGATCCATTAAGCTTTTCATAACACTTGGATGTCAGTTCGTTTCTACAAAAATTAAACCTAATCATCAAGATTCTGCATTATTTGCAAGTTAGGGGACAAGATGCGAGTCCTATGTTCCCAAGACATCCCGTCACCCACAGAGGCAAAAAAATAGTTCAAAAACAAAATATTTCTGTTATTATTTTACCCAAAAAAAAAATTCCGGTTTTCTTAAACTACTGCAGTTTTCTGTAAAATTATATCTTATTCTGTCAAAAGAAACATTTTCTCTGTAAACAGATAAAATCCGCAATCTTTGATACAGATTGCACCTAATGAGAACAATTTTTATCTGTTTGATGATGAAAAGAAAATATTGTACATAAGTACTTACGTGTTCACTATGGTGTAGTGGTCAGTGTGCCTGGCTCCTATGTCGCCGACGAGGCACAGTGGGGTATTTCACCCGAATTCTTGGCAATAAATCAAAAATAAATAATAAAATTTTATTTTAGCTACAATTATAAAATTGGTGTCTTTTTATAGCTAATTAAGTGGTGCGTCTATTCATATAAAGAATTATTATCTCATACAAAAACATTCGTTTTTATAAGCATCGAAAGTCGGAATTTTGATAAAATTATTGTACTTTTTTCTTGCATTTCAGCGTTTTTTTATGTTTACTAATGAAGTTTTGGCTCGTTAAAACATTTTTTGTTTAAGACTACAATAGGTGCATGTAATAGAGGAACATTTGAGCTTTATTATAAAATAAAAAAATGTTTTTAAAAAAATAGTTTTGACTTTAAATTTAACAATTAAAGTTAAAAAATATATTTTTTTATAACAAAAAGTTTTAAAATGTGATATTTTGTTAAGGTTCCCGCCTGAATCCGGCACATCTACTACCACCAACATATTCCTCAAACATTGGTTTTTCATGTTCAATAGTCAAAACTTGCTACTTTTTGCTATCTTTGCAAAAAAATTGCTTTTTTTGCAAAATAGCAAATCCAAGTATGTGCTTAAAATTTCCAGCAACAATTGGATTTTTGCTGGAAATTCTTTTGAGAAGTCTTATGTATGTTTTCGAGGATGCTGAATATGAAAATGAGGTTAATTAATTCAAAAAATGTGAGTTTGAATAAGTATAGGCAAAAAAAAACATTTTTATAAAGTACTTTGCTTATGGCATTATTTTGGTCGGATAGTTTGACCACGCATGTCTTACGGTAGAAAGCTTTCGATCCGATTTAGAAAACACAATTTTTTCTTTACAATAAATTGTTAAAAATAATCCTTGGACAAATCATCATTTAAAAATATTCTTCTACAAAAAAAACCTTTAAGTATGTTTGATACAGAAAAAAAGTGAATTCAATGAAATACAAGTAAAATAATCAAACTCTTTACTTTCTAAAAAACAATTAGTTATATACAACGTTAAAGTAAAAAATATATATTTCTTTTATGAAATGCATTAAAGTAATATATGTACAACACTGACATTTAACAACTTGAAAATAACTTTTCGCAAAATTAGTGTAAAAGGATCACAGCAATCAGCATACAATTCATATATATTATATGGTATTTTAAGCTAAATTGTTTATAAACATATAATAAAATTGAACCATAATTAGGTTTTTAAGTTTAAATGGCTCTTTTATATACTACAAATAAGGTTGATTTTTACTATAAATGAATTTTAACAATATATATTTTGACTTAATTTATAAATGGATTCAATTTTTTGGACTAATAATGAAAGTGATAAAACAATAAAAAATAATGTAATAATATTAAGGTTATTGGTTATTAATTATCGCTATCTAAATCGGTAGAAACATCGTTTTCATTTTCCGAGTGGATAGTCTGTTGATTTGAAGGCTTGAACATTTCAATCACTTCTTTGGGAAGTTTAGGGTTTTTTTTTGTGGTAATTGTCGGAAGCTAGTTATGTATGGATCAGAAGATATAAGTAAATTGTTTAATACGTCTTGGTTTGTACAAATCCTTCTCTCCTTTCTTTCTCGAGTATTGTTTTCTGTACTCTGTAAAGTCCTTATTTCTTGCTTCTTGTGCTTCCTCACTAAGTTGACCAATGGAAAGTAAAGCATGTTTAATACTAATGGGTCCGTGCATCAGAATTTTATGCACCGAAGTAGGCATTGGATACCAAGGATATTTGGACACAAACATTGTGGCTGTCGGGTAGCAGTAGATTTCAAATTTGTCAATTTTGATTTCATATCCACTTGAAATTATTTGCAATATTTTATGAAAACAAGTAATAACTGTCTCATCAATTTGAGTTATTTTTGCAGTCAATTCGGGATTTGCAAGGAACCGCCTTGCAGTGTTGCCATCATTACTATTTCCAAACGCTTGCTTTGGTTGATCAATAATTAATCCCACATAATATATTGGGTTTCAGAGCCGAAATGTGAAAGATTGGGGGGGGGAGGGGGTAAGTGAAAGTAAGTCTACTCTTCCTGCTGAAAACAGTTGTAGGAGTAGGTTTGTTTCGGGGCATGGAACAATTATATGGCAGTGATTATTGTTTAAAAAATATGTATGGTGATCAAAGTTATACACGAATATGTTTTTGAAGATTCTGAAAAGAAATCGAAAATTTTCTACTTTAAGACATGCGTGATCAAACTATCCGACCAAAGTAATGCCATAAGCAAAGTACTTTATAAAAATGTTTTTTTACCTATACTTATTCAAACTCACATTTTTTTAATTAATTAACCTCATTTTCATATTCAGCATCCTTGAAAACATACATAAGACATCTCAAAAGAATTTCCAGCAAAAATCCAATTGTTGCTGGAAATTTTAAGCACATACTTGGATTTGCTATTTTGCAAAAATAGCAATTTTTTTGCAAAGATAGCAAAAAGCAGCAAGTTTTGACTATTGAACATGAAAAACCAATGTTTGACGAATATGTTGGTGGTAGTAGATGTGCCGGATTCAGGCGGGCACCTTAACAAAATATCACATTTTACAACTTTTTTGTTATAAAAAAGTATCTTTTTTAACTTTAATTGTTAAATTCAAAGTCAAAACTATTTTTTAAAAAACATTTTTTTATTTTATAATAAAGCTCAAATGTTCCTCTATTACATGCACTTATTGTAGTTTTGAAAAAAAAAATATTTAACGAGCCAAAAATTAATTAGTAAACATAAAAAAACGCTGAAATGCAAGAAAAAAGTACAATAATTTTAGCAAAAATCCGACTTTCGATGCTTATAAAAACGAATGTTTTTGTATGAGATAATAATTCTTTATATGGATAGATGCACCACTTAATTAGCTATAAAAAGACACCAATTTTATAATTGTAGCTAAAATTTTTTTTTTTGATTTATTGCCAAGAATTTGGGTCAAATACCCCACTGTGCGAGGGTTCGTATACGTTTTCTTTTTTAAAGTATCCAGCAGCCTATAAGAAAATCTGTTGGGCACCGGTATTTTTTTGTATTGCTTGTAAACTGCGGGAAAATACTGGTCAACAGATTTTGTACGTAGCATTGTAGATATTTTCTGGCAACTTCGGTATACATATTTTTTCTGTAATAAAACATGATTTTTTGCAGTGAAGCCTACCCTTTTCTGTCTGTTGCAATGCACTGGGAAGTTGAGCTATAAATTCTATATGTATCCTCGTGTGCTTGGCCCTTATCGCAAGCTGCGAGTTTTCCCGGTATTGAGAAACATGAGACATTCTAACTTTACTGTCCATCTAATTCAATGTATGTTTTTATTTCATTATTTATGCTTTGTATTTTTTAATATATTTCTCTTGATATTTAATGTCATAGTCCTGTCTAGTATTTTTTTGTGTGTTTTTTATACTTTGAACCTTATCAAGCAAAAACATAATAATTGTCTGTAATTTTGCTGTTCGGAATGAAAGCAAGTTCTTGAGAAGGCCCTTGTAAAAAATGGTATGATGTAATGTGTATCATCTCACCAGTAGAGGGCACTACGGCGCTAGTTATGTAACTGCGCCCACGATTGAACCAGAAATTGTCTTGAACAAAAAAGGATGCCTGCTTTTGCTGAGCATCCAACCGTCAATAATTATTGATATTTACACTTCAAAATGTAAAGCCCTGGTTCACACTGGGCTGTCTGGTGTACATAGCCCTGACAAGCAATTATCTCGACAAAGACAAAATCCGATAGGGTGGAAACCCTACTGGTTCGAAATCCCAATAAATTATTGCCATTGTGCTTAATTAAGATCAATTTAAATACTTTTATTTTTTAATTTAGTTGGTAATTTTTTTTGCATATGGTAAGAGGGATTTTTCTGTTATTGCCACATGTAAACATAAAATACTTTTTGTTTGAAAAAGGTGTGTTGTATTCGAAATGCGTTTTATACGTAAATCGCATACATAATTATTTGGATTATTTTAAGTATCCATTGTTTATGCTTATTATTTTAGGGTTTTTCTTTTATAACTTGGAATTATTTATTATGTGGTCTGGTCCCGATGGACATGATTTTTTCTTATAATAGGTATTGTAGTAATAGTTAATGGAGTTTTTCTCAATGAGTTCAATATGAAATGGTACACAATCATTTTTAACAACAAACAGTTTATATCTCATTTAAAATAAACATTCGAAATTCGAAAAATAAAAAAAAAATTATGTATTTATAGTGTCAGGTATTTGGTCCTTGTCGGGTTTCGTCCCTGTCGAGTTTCTGGCTTGTCGGAATTTTGGCTTCGGGATTACGTCCCATACCCGGGCTGTAGTGCCAATGGACGAAGAAGAATAATTTTGCTGCTGAATTATATATTTTTTATCCGAAATTTTTATCCGACATTTAGTGTATTAAACAAATTTTAAAGTGTGTATTTAAATAATCATTTTCTCCGACGCTAAAAAAATTAAGAGTAGACATCTAGTGTTTACCTGACTATTTAAAGCGCTGATTTTAAGTTTCTTTAATTCGATTCCTTTTTTTTAAATATAGTTTTTAAATCGACGGTGAACGCTGAAAAATATTTAATTTACCCTTGGAAATTAAATTAGAATAAAAAAATAAAGCCAGCATCTGATATTAAACATAGTTAACAGTTGATTGCATACTGTTTACCATGTCTGCTTTAAAATAGTTATACAACATTTTCATATATAATGCACATTAAAGCAGTTTTGATAATTTTAATGTTATTTAAAAACCCACTCAAAGTTATTTGAAATAAAAGTGCAAAATACATGGTGGGAAGTCAATGAGAGAAAATGTTAACATGCGTCAGCATTTTTTATAATTAGATGCGGCTATAAAGAGTCACGGATGTCAGATACTAAAAATATGAAACTCATGGAAAAGGGATGCTTTTATTATAGATTTAATGTAACATAAGAGTCACATTTGCACGAACTTTATTATATAAAACTTTAAAGTAAATTTCTCAAAGTAAATTTCTTAAAAAACGAGTATGTCTTAAATAAATTCAAAACTACATTAATTCTGCAATTGTTTTTTTTTAAATTAAAAAAAATATGGAATTTAAAAATCATTCATATTCTTATGCTTGCTTAATACTGTAGAATTATTTTTTTGCTTTAAATTAGTTTTTCAATAGGTTGTTCCTGTCATTATTGCTATTATCATATCATTATTTTTGACCTTTTAACACTTAGTTAAGTTAGACTTTCAAACCTAATATAATACTTTAATTTCAAATATTACATAAAAAACGTAAAGCCTTATTTTGTGTTATTAAATCTATCTTAAAAATATTATTTCATCTTGCTACTATTTGGTTTATCAAAACTTTTTTGCATACCGTCAGCGCGGGTAACTTTGGTCCCAAATCATAGTTTTTTTTACAAAAGAATAAAAATTAAGGTACAAAAACGATTTAAACACTTAAAAATCATTACGCATTCTAAGTATTATACTTGTAGGAATACTTTCCAAGCATTTTTGCTAAATTTTATAAATTAATAAAAAATTGGTATTTTTTTAAAAAATTAGAGCACGGTTAGGATCCGGGCGGGTAACTTTAGTCCAAGCATGAAATACATATGAAATATACTTTTTAACATCCTTAAAGGCTTTTTTTATCAAATTAAATAGTAATATTAAAATGTTTAAACATAAAAATAACCCAAGTTCTAAGATACATAGCTATTTAAAATGGTATTTAATTTAACATTTACATTGCAGTGCATCGTAGAATGACTTTACACTATGAATACCAGTATTGACTGTCGCGTAAAAGAAAATAAACTTATTTTTTATAAGGGAAAATAACTTATTTTTAGAAGCAAGATTTAATAAAAAAATTCTTTATAAAAATCAAACGATTTTATTATAAAAGGGAAAAAATAATATATTCGTAATTAGGAATTTGAAAATGTTTACATTTCGACATAGCGATTTAGAATGTTGTACGTTTCTAGCATTCTATCTTTATCTTTTTAAGGGCTAAAATCGTTTAGTTTTTTTTTTTTTAAATCCTCTCAAAAATGGATAATCATAAAAATAAGACTTCTTCAAAAATAGTTAAACAGAATACACTTTTACATACATTTTTGAAAGGGCAAAGTTCCATAAAGAAATAGTTACATCTTGGACCAAAGTTACCCGCATTCATCGGCAAAAGTTTCCCAGTGACCAATAATTAAATATAGCATAAAAAGTATTCAACTTAGATTAAAACAAATGGTGTAATATTCATCCCCATAAATAAAAAAATAGTATAGAGTGTTTTACTTAGCTATTTTCAATTTATTTTTAAGGCGTTCCATACAAAAGTTGGAAGAAATAGATTTTTGTCAATAAATGCTCGTAAGGGTACAAACGTCATTTGTAGTATTGCCAAAATTAGAATGAATTTTTTTTGCATGAAATGAATGGCAATGTTTCCACCTTTACAAAAATGTAAAACAACTTACGATGGGATCATTTTATGAAGATAAATTAAGGAACAAATCTTTTTCCGACGCGTGGACCAAAGTTACCCTCCATGACCAAAGATACCCGCTTTGACGGTTCTAATTCATCATTCGTATAGTCCATAATATATATTCACGACGACATCTATTTTAACTAGTTTAGTAAACTATAAAAGTTTAATACATGATCTAATCAATACGAAAACAGTTTAAACTTCCTTGAAGTACAACTATTTAAGTGGCGCTGCGATAAATTTACTTGCCTTTGAACTAACTCCAGATATACCTCTAACTCCCTAAATTGAAGCATTATAAACATATTCTAGTCTTTACGTATATTTAATGTTGTTAAACGTCATGTTATCATTATAAATCGCGTATGTACATAAACATTATGTTCATGCTAGATAGATTCTACGCGTATTGCTTTGGATTTTACCATTTTGTCATTTATATAAATTTGAAAGTAAATTTGTTTAACCCAATATATCATGGATCTGAACTAAAAGTGTTTGAGTTTATTTTGGTTGCTTATTTAACCAATAAAAGGATTGTAATGACACATATAGTTGATAATCAGAAATTCTGTAGATACTAATGTGTCATACAGTAAATCATCAATACTCTATTGTAAAGGGTGAACTCTAAAATTTGTATTATTTTGTTGGATCTTCCAAAAACTTATAGAGAAATCCTTGAATATATAACTAGTTTTGCATACTCTTGTGTTTTTGTTGGAAGTACAAGTACATTGCTTTAGCTTTTTAATTGTTAGAGCATAGTTTAATAAAAAAAATACACACATACTTACGTTTAGTTTTATTGAAAAATAACACAATATTCTTTTAGATGCATAACTATAATTTGACACTTTATTATTGAAGAATATACATACACATCAAATCAAATTTTAAGAAGCAAATTCAAAATGATTTTAAGTAGAAATATTTAATTAAAGAAATTACAATCATTGCATATTGATAAATTCACTACTTATATGTTAGCTGAATAACAGGAATTACATTTATAAACATCAATAATGATAACAAAAACGGTACATGGCATAACATGTTAAGTCGTGGGATGAATGAGGCTAAATATGTGACTAAAAATACACAATAGTTTGTTATTTTTTAAAAACAAAACCCAAATGTTTCTATGTATTTATACTTAATAGGAAATTAATGAATATAAATTTTTCTTAAAGTTTAAAAATAATTTTATTTTAAAAATTAAATAACTCATATATTTTTCAGACATAAAAATAGGCAAATCTAGAGCAAAAAATAAAATTCGATTGTGTAACTTAAATATTTTCTAAATAATGAAAACTGTATGATTTTTAATAATTTGAAAAAATTCAGTTAGCAAAATTCTGGAAACATTAATAAAAAAATACAGCCAATTTATAAGTATTGTAAAAAAACAGCTATGGATGGAAAATGAAATAAAACTTATCTCGCATAAATATGTGAAAGAAACACCTAATGTAATGATTTAACATCAATTATTATTTCATGTATAAATAAAATCGGCTGAAACTTGAAATTCACATCTGATCTGGAACATAAACTCCTTGGAAAGAGTCTGCAAAGAAACAAGAAGTTTAAAATCAAAACCACATAGAATATCAATGCTATTCTTTATTTATTTTATAAAGTATTGTACAGGATAAATAAGAAGAATAGTCAAAATGCTGTTTTGAATGATAAAAATATTAGTAGATCTATAGTATATGATTACAAATATATATTTATTTTATTGCTTAGAAAGGTAGGATTTTTAATATTTTGATCTAAGATACTTGCAAATTACCACTCATTAAACATATATAGCTTGGATGACAAATGGTATTGTGTTAAATTAACAGTCTTAAATAGTCATAAAAAATAAATTGATATATAGGAAATTTACTAAACACATTTTTATGGAGTTAAGGGATTAAAAGTTATATATTAAAAATAATAAAATATCACTAATTAAGTTGAACTATTTTAAGCTAATTAAAATTGGAAATATATATTTAGAACTGCTGAACAATGGAAATCGATGGATATATTTAAGGTTAAGTTTAAATTGCAATTTCATATGTAATCAATCATTTTGAAGGTTGTTTCGCTGACAAGGTTCAGCTGCATTGTAGCATGCGATATTAAAACTGAGTAGCATTTTATCTGTTATCTTACTAAATTCATTGAAAATTAAGAAATTAAAATATAAATAGAAAATATGGGTTATATTTATGTATCTACTTCAATACATTTATTGAATATATTTCATTGTTTGAAAACTTTACTAAAGTTACTAAAAATAAAATAATAACCCCTACTATACATTATTAAATATATTTCAATTGAAGGGTGTTGTTGCAAAACCTACACTCTACAAAGTATAACTAAGATATAGGGTTCGGCCCTTTCATTGGAGACTTAGTCCAATTGTATTTATCGTCTTCAAAAATCGCTAAGGAATGGACCGGACCCTTTACCTTAGTTATAATTTCAAGAATATAAGTTTTGTGGACGAAACTACACCCTTCAAATGTGAAATATATGGTCATAAAATAAGAGTTTTTTTATATATAATATAAAAGTAATTGCAAAATAAAGTTCAAAAGTATCATTTCTGTATATAAGAGAAAAACAAATTAACTAATTAAAATTATAATGCTAATTTTCTGATTCAAACAATGTTATTTATTATAATATTAATGAAATGTGAAAACTTTTCCTATTTATGCATTTCTAAATCAAAAGTATACTAAAAATTATGAAAGTGCTGATATATGAATACTGAAATGTATATTTTAATGGTTAATTGTCATGTAGAAATTATGCAAAAGTTGTTTCTATATATTATTTTCTTTTTGAGCACTAGAGTTTGTCCATTTTGAAAGTGTGATTGAATTTTTAATCCACTAAAGAATGCATTTCAGATAAAATTTTCTTTTAAAAATTAAATTTATCCCAAATCAGAAAGTTCAAAACAATGACTTTCGTTATCCATACACTTACAGAGTAAGAATTTCAATTACATTCAGCAAACAAAAGACCTGGCAAAACCCTTTCTCCCCTAAATATTTACTTAAAACTTGTCACTTTGAATTATTACTTTTCCTTCTCATTAGAAAAATTAATTAACTTTATCCTTACGGATATGCACGCTTGCCTTTTTTGGTGAAAGTGTATGCTACTCGTATTAAATTTGAACGCTTTTGGAATTATGTTTTCACATTGCTTTTTGCTTTGGTGATAAGTGTTACAGGACTACTTCAACAGCTTCATTTTTTTCAATGCAGATGCCTTCTCAAAAGAAGGCGTTGCTTAAACCCACATGGAAAGCCACCTCTTCAAGTTCAACCCATAACACTTATTACCTTTGAGATTTATTTACATGGTTTATGTTATGATATATTTACTTGGGCCTATTCCATCTGAATAGTTCCATCTAATCGTAATACATGAATTGGGTGGACACTTATCCGCCAATATCATAGAACAACAGGGCATATTTAGCGTATCAGTAACTTATAATAAAAGTAGTTTATTAAATAATGTATATATTTTTTATTATTGACACCAACTCATTGGTTTAAGGTTACAACTGAAAAAAAGTAAAAAAGTTAATTGCCATTTTTTATTCTGCCTCTAAAATTTCCCTTCAGAGCCCACCTTAGACGCAAAGACGCAAGTAATACGCTTGATATCAACAAAATCGCTGAAGTCTGCGATGCTGAAGTATTTAAAATATCTATTTAAACTCACATTGATTAGTCCATCCCATTACCTATTCTTAGTTAAGGGATTTGCGAATCTATAATCTTCACCACCTGAACTTTCCGTCCAATCGTTATATGGCATAAATTGGGTGAACACTCATACGCTATTATTGGAGACAAACAAGGCATTTTTAACAGATCAGTAATTTATCAGTAAACTAACTTATTTAAAAATATGTATACTATTTTAAATTATTGACACCAATTCCTTGGTTCAGGTTCAAAATGAAAATTGACACAAAAGGAAACTTTGCTGCACTATTTTATGCTGCCGCCAAAAATTCCTTTCAGAGCTCATCCTAAAGCACTATGAAGCAAGGACTATCCTTGATATCATCAAAGTCTGTTATGCTAAAAATATTTAAAATATCCATTTTATATAAACTGATATAAATTGCCACTCTATTATGGATTCTTGTTCATCCCATAACCACTTATCATCCATGGGATTTGTGAATCTATAATTTTCACAACCTGAACTTTCCATCCAATCGTTATATGACAAGAATTGGGTGGACATCATCAATCATTATCAGAACAAACAAGGCTTATTTAGCATATAAGTAAATAATCAGTTTATTGACTTATTTTTTAAAAATATACAATCCTTTTAATTCATTGATACCATTTCCTTGTTTTAAAATTTGAAAATATAACAAAGGGAAAGTTAGTTGCACTATTTTATGCCGCCACCTAAAATTCCCTTCTGAGCTCGCCCTCTGAACAAGGATTATCCTTGATGTTGCTGACGTATTTTTATCATAAAAATATTTAAAACATCCATTTAAACCCACATCGAATGCCACTCTGTTCTTGGTTATAGGTCACCCCATAACCACTTCTCACCTATGAGGTTTGTGAATCTATAATCTCCACCACCTGAGCTTTCCATCCAATCGTTATATGACATGAATTGGGTGGACACTCATACACCAATTATCGGAGACAAACAAGGCATAATTTACGCATCAGTAGTTTATCAGTAAACTAACTTATTTTAAAATAAATATACTCCTTTAAATTATTGACACCAATTCATTGGTTTAAGTTTAATATGACAATTGAAACAAAAGGAAAGTTTGTTGCACTATTTTATGCTGCCGCCAAAAATTCCTTTCAGAGCTCATCCTAAAGCACTATGAAGCAAGGACTATCCTTGATATCACCAAAGTCTCTGATGCTAAAAATATTTAAAATATCAATTTAAAACTCATCTAAATTTCCACTCCATTCTTGATTCTAGTTCATCCCATAACCACTTCTCAGCCATGCAATTTGTGAATTTATAACCTTCACCACCTGAGCTTTCCATCCAATCGTTATATGACATGAATTGGGTGGACACTCACCCACCATTATCGGGGACAAACACGGCTTATGTCACGGAATTGGTTCCAGCACTACAACTGCGGTGCTATCCAGGATGGGTGTGCATTTATCACGTCTGCATAGGGTGGGGATTAGCGGATTGGATTTATGGTAAAGGCACCTACTATGGGTATATGGAGTCGAAGATCATGTTAAAGGATCGAAATAGGTATGTGGAAGGTAGCATTGTGATTTGCTGGGAAGTTGGTGGATATGGTTAGGTATTGATTATAGTGAAATTAATTTTTAGAATTTTGAAAAATGAAATAAATAAGTTCGTTGGCATTAACCCTCGCAAATTCGTTGAAATGTGTGCTTTTCAAATGCGTTGAAATGTAAGATTTATATTTAAAATTTTTAACTTAACAATTAATTTCTTTAAACTTTTTTAAGTGTTCGCTTGTGCTTATTCGCCATTCCACACTTGAAATTTTTTACTTTAATAAAAATTCAATATTAAAAAAATCAACAAAAAAAAATCATGTGTGTCGCTTGAAAAACTAACAGTCAGGTGATATGGGTTTATACGTATGTATCCTTCAGAGGTTGAAGGGTATTAGTTACTGGTAAAAGAAGAGGGGACTACATAGGTTTCAAAATAATTATAAAAAAATTCGTTTCATTTTCAAGTATACAATATTTACCCCTTATTAATATTTTGACAAGTTGTTACGTATTAACAAAGTTTATACGTTAAAATGCAACTCAGGATTGATAAGAACATCGTATGA
Source organism: Oedothorax gibbosus (assembly GCA_019343175.1). Lineage (NCBI taxonomy): Eukaryota > Metazoa > Arthropoda > Arachnida > Araneae > Linyphiidae > Oedothorax > Oedothorax gibbosus. The sequence goes on from JAFNEN010000308.1 coordinate 350,591, forward strand.
TAACTTCTGAGATATTACTTTTTAAAAATATAGTGGCAGGTTTTTAGTATGGAACATTCCAGACAGAGAAACTCGAAGCTTTTGTCACGGGATTGGTACCAGTACCATGTTGTTGCGATCAGAATAGGTTTGCATATGTCATGTCTGCATATCTTAGGGGCATTTATAGTACAGACAGCTCCACCCCCTATGGACCGTATATCTTGTTAAGTATCGAAATAGGAAGGGTAAATTTTAAATGTTTTTTTTTAATAAAGCGGATTTATTGATTGAAGAAAATATATAAACTTTAAATATCAGGGAAAAAATAGGATTCGTTGCATAAATAATTTAAATGTACCTGTTTTGAATGGAATCTAGCAATCGGAATTTGTAGAATATTAAAAAAAAATTCAGTGTGTCCTAGTTCGAAGATATTTTACAGTTAATTAATTCTATACAAAAATATAAAATTTGAATTTCTCATAAAATATTAAGAATTGCAATTATTTTAAACGGCGTTCAACAAAGCCATAAACGTTGTCTTTGAGAATATGTTATAATCATCATATTGCCCGATTAAGTTATATAACAAAATGCTCCCGACAAGTCTCTCTTAATGTTCATAGATATTTTAGACGTGAGTAGTTCCCTTTTCTGTCAAAAAATTATGTTGAACTGTTACTTCATAACGACTTTGTGTGCTTAAAAAATCAAAATGATCCAAAGAAAAGCCAAGATAAAAATCTTGTAATAACTTTTAAAAAATATCGAGATTCAGTTGTTTACACATTAATTTTTAAAGTTTTAAAATGACCATGGGCTTTGACAGATGGCACACTTATTTTGAAATGTTATTAACTGATTATATAATAGCCGTATACCATTTCTCCTTCATTTATTTTTATTTTGTTGTTATTACCTCTCCCATAAATTGTGGAAAAATGCTTACAAAGAGAAGCACAATTTTCAAGTTAGGATTTTAAAAATAATGCAATTTAGCCTAGGCGATGGACATACCTCTTAACTTTAAAAACATAATTAAAAAACGGTTTTGGCTACACATTTATTGACAATCCTAAATTGATAAAATCAGTAACATAAACCACATAATTCTTATAGGAAATAAATTTTTTTATTATTTCGTCAAATTTTGTCCTCGCTCATTTTAAAATCCACGTTGTAGTTGACTTTATTTTTTTTTATCTATTTTGTCTGCCTTTTTACATTATCAGAATATAATGAAAAGTTGAAAAGATTAATGATTTCAGATTATAAAATTTTAGATACATAATAGCATAAAACTTCCTTATTTCCTACCTTGACATAGTTCGATACATGGTTTATTGTTACTGACCACCCATTTCTGGAACCATTTCTTACCCATTTATGAACCATTAGTATGATAAAATCATTTTATATATTATTTCATCCAAAAGAATGGATAAAAATATTTGAACATACTTTACCTGTTAAGCAATTTAATTCATCCATTGTAAAATGGAAAAAATATTTCAAAGAAAATATATTTTATTCAAAAATTACTGTTTCTAACATGGTTTTAAAATTGTCACTAAAAACTATAAAGTACTGCATGTTTTAGAAAAAGAATATATATTTAACCATGCGAAAAACAAACAATAAAAATGTGTTCATCTTTAAAATTTGCCACGCGTATGTACCAATTAGTTTTAATGTAAACAAATTAAAACAAATGTATAGATAAAACTCTAAAAATGTTTTTTACTAATAGCTGAAAACTACCTTCTGGTTTTGTGAAAACTTAATACCATTTAATCCTGGGATTAACAGATTAAAATAGATATTGGTACAAAATCACTCAATGTTACAAAAAAATATTGGTGAAATGTTATAAACTCAAACACGGAAAAGGTAAGGGGATTAATTATTACAAGAAAAAAAGTAACATTGCTTCTACGATGAAGCAAACTTTTTCGAATGTATCGTTTTTTCTTGTCGGAGTGTTGAGTAATACTACTTTAAGGTAGATATTGTCAATAAAATATAAAAATAAACTTTCTAAACTCAAACAAAATATTTTTCATTAAACCTCAAGTCTTCTCGAAAAACAAGCAAGAAAGAGTGATCGGAAAATTTTGAAAAAATAAACATGGCTAAATTAAAGCTTCTGTTTCAAAATTAAAGTGCAACGAAATCCAAATGTTACTATCAAAATTATACGATCAAATAATCTGTTAAATATTTTAAGAATAAACAACGCGTGAATAACGTCAAATGTTTTGCTAAAAATTAACTGCAAATATTTGTATTTATAAGTAAAGATAATATACTTCTTTTATTAGATAACTAGCAAACAAATACCCGTTCTTCGCACGGACTAAAAGAATATCAAATCGATCCAAGTAAATGTGTCATTTGATTTGCTATAGGATAATAAACTTTTCCTTTGTTCCCGTTCATTATAAAGAATAAAATCCCGTTACTTATATTGCTTTAAAATTCTAAAATAAAAATACATCACTATAAAATGCACATCCTCATATCACAAAACCTCAATGTGAACTTACTGTCATCGCGATTTTCCTGATACATTCCAAAATAACCATAATTGTATAACAATGTTATTTCACGTCAAAACCACCATTCTGGTTTTTTTTTTAAATAAATTTGCTCATTGGCACGTTCAATTATTTTTGAGAAATCATTAATTTATTTTCTTAAGGTAATGGCAATAAAATAAAAACAATTTCAAGTTTAATTAATTTTTGTGTTCATTTTAATTTCTTCTCTCGAATGGCAACACGAAAGGGAAAAAATGATCGGATTTGAGCGAAAGTGGTGTATTTTTTTCAGAAAATTCGAATTTTCTCTAAAAATGGAACAAATATGAAAAAACAAAGCCTCAGGTGCACACGTTGGTATTAAAGGGAATCTGTCTTAAAAATTTCGAATTTCTTAGGGCAGTATAAGTAGGTCTTTTACGATCTACAGACAAACAGACTCTTTTATTATTATAGATTTATTGCTAGATATTATTATTTCGTTAATGTATTTAAATATTTAAAATGTAGAATAGTTGAAAGACATTAAAAATTAAAAACATATTTCTCAAATATTTATATATACTAGTATAACAAAAATGGTCGAAAATGTACTATCTTTATCTTTTGAACAAGTCGTGTAAATCTGTCAAATATATTTTATCACGACGTATTTCAAAGTCCAATTTTATATCACTTTGACACATTTTCAACAGAACACTTTTCAAAACTTGTTTCTGGATTTTATATCAACAAATTGGTGACAGTGTTAGAAAATTATACGCTGTTTGAATTTTTAATGTACATTCTCCGACATCCTACGGGCATTGGGACCATACGCCGAGTATCACTTAGTTTTATTATTTTAACAACCAAATCAAATGTTATTTTGAAACTTTCTTTTGCAAACTTGTTCAATAACTTACATGTATTTATTCTTTTGAGATAGTTTCATCAACTAAAAAAGAAATAGGTTGCATAGGTTGTATTATCTTTTAATTTATCGTTATGTCATTAGTCGGAAAAGTGTAAAATACAGAAAGTAAAATACATTAAGGAAGTGCAGTTATGCACTAAAATAAATCTATTTTCTAAAATGATGAATGGGAATTTAAGGTTACAATTTAAAACAGGTAAACTCACAAAAAAGCTTCGTAAAACATGTTTGAATTGTTTCGCACACACGTGCACGCACTCGCGCGAACAAACACATACACAGATCGTCTTTTCCATTTCAAAAATGTGGAAATTTAAATATTTAATTATTGCAATAAGAATGCTAATTTGTAATCCTAACTAATTAAGGTTTAAGTAGATTATTCTAACAATTATTTCCTTTTGCGACAATCTTAAAAACAAAAATAAATCTAATACTAAATACCTATGACACACAACTCCTTGCACGCAACTTTAATTTTACGCTTCATTAAATTTAAAGAACTTTTCTTTTCGTGTCTGTAATATAACAATTAAGTATCAAAATGAACCGTCATGTCCGATATTGTATATAAAACGGGTACTAATTGGTTTTACATAGGTGTCGGTTTTATTAAATGGGTAAGGTATCTGTATTAACTTGTCAACGCTATACCTGTTACATTAAAAAAACGCCGCTACAGTTTTTAAAAGGGGATTATTTTAAGTTTAAAATATTAATAGTTGCTATTTTTAAGATTTTTAATCTTTAAAATGATGTTTCAACGAATGTTCGGATCCATAAAAACTGATTAGAATAAAACAGCATATTCTTATATTGAAATTTTTATAAATATTTAGCTTTTAGATTATAATGTTGCAAGGGTATGCAAATTTCATTTAGGAATAAAAAAGTACTAACCAATCAAAGGACTGTTAGTTTTTTGTACAAAATTTTAATTTTGCCTAGAGTATACGAATACCTTATTTTAAAATATATAAACTCCGGAAACAAATCAAAATTGTGTTTTACAAATTTAGAAGTAAAAAATTTCAAATGAAATGTGTAATATAATATACAAAATTATTATACTTTTTTCGAAATATATCTAGTTTTGAAATGTGTATTCAAAGGTTATAACGCATTTTAAGTAAAATAAGTAAAAAATAAAGTGCTAGGTTCTTACTAGCAATGTCACAGAAATGCAATTATACCCGTAGTTTCTGTCAATATTTTCGTCACTGCAAAATAAAACTACTGTATGGTATTTGCAGATGTCTAAAAATATAAACTTTACGAAAGAAAGTGTCATTTTTAGAGAATTATTTTAGTACTGATGCTTTGTGATCAATTTTAAGAATGGGAAAAGCTTCAGAGTATTACTTGTTTTGTTATGACACAGAATAAAATGATGTTAACTTTAGACTGCCTGAGTACAGTGAAGCCTTTTATATTTGTTGAAAAACTAAAATACAGCAATGACTCAACTTAAATATGAATGAGGTTAGTACATTGATTTGGCAAAAAACAGTATGTGCCATTGATTGGGTAATTTAGCTATTATTTGAAAACGTAGAGAAAATAAATAATGCAATTCTAAACATTAAATTTTTTTATGATATCAGTGAAAAGTACAAAAAAAAACTCTCTGAAACAGAGAAATAAATGTTGAAAATCTGAAAACAATTGCTTTCATTTCACCCCAAATGAATTCTTTATCACATTTTTGAAGCTATAAGCTTTAATCAATTACCTCAAAAACAATTATACAGTATATTTACTGACATCACACACATAGCCCTTACAGTAAACACATAAATATTTTAAGTTTTCGGTGGTCTGGTGGCAAAAACACTCTAATATATATAATTATATCTAAGATATATAATATAGTCTACTATACTCAATCGAAAAATAGGTAATTGCTGTAGACAAGTTAGACTATAAGAAATGAAAAATATTTTTAAAAAACCAACAACTTCAGGACTAAAACTGTTCCCTCATTCAAAAAACAGGGAGACATGGAGGGCTTAGGTTTGACCTTAAATAGAAGGACCAGAGGACATGATCAGAAATTGAATAAATCGAGCTTTAGAAGGGAGGTAAGAAAACATTATTTTTACAAAAGAGTTGTCAATGAGTGGAGTGCTTTACCAGATTATGTTGTGCATTCGAAGAGAGTAGAAGATTTTAAGAAGAAACTTGACGGTCATTGGAAACTGGTAATGTATTAGATTTTTATTTAGGACCGACCTTGCTGGGCCTCTGGTCTGTTGTTGGTCGACAATTTTTGAATTTGTATTTGTATTCTAATAATACTCACGTTCTTATTTCTTGCAAAGTTCAAGTTAGTAAAGCATGCGCCTAAAAGCTGTTTTTAAAAAGTTTCACAGTGACATGATTTACCTTTTTACACTTCAACCTTTAATAAAATATCAGCGGCTTAAAAAAATTGCGTAAGGTTAGAAAAACTTTTTTTTTTAAAAATTATTACGCCTATGAATTGAAATATATTCATAAATGCTTAATTTAAATTTCTTCTCTTAACTCATTAACGACGATTGGCAAAGCAATTTGCCATATAATAACAAACTTTCTGCTTATGTTTATCTAAATAATCAAATATAAGAAAAAATATAGTATCTAAATGAAGAAAAAAGACCATAGTAGTAAACACTTTTTGTAGGACCAATTAAGTTACACGCGAAAACGAATTTAAAGATGTTTACGTTAAATTAATATTTTTATTGAGTAAAAATGGTGTTAATGGAATTTAAAAATGGGTTGATAATGAGTCTATGATTGAATACTAAAAACAAAAATATGTCAATATTGTACTTTTTTAATAAAATAATTCATAAAATTTGAATGAGAAATATAAATTAAAAAAAATATGTAATTAAATATATACAACAGTAGAGAGAAAAGGAGCAATGTCCAAATAAGTTGATATAAGAATATTGTTCTGTCCTCTTCTTCATGTTGTAATTATTCTTGTGGCGATAAATGATAGAGGAAGCATTCCCATCAAATCTATTGGATTGTCATCAATTTTCCAAAACAATTAACCAAATTAACCACAATTAACCAAAAATATAAAAACATAAAAATATAATAAATAAAATATATTGTAAAATTTACCTTCATTGGGCTCGTTGGTGTCCCAGGCAACAGGGCCTTCCCATCCGGCGTCCCTCTTTCCCCAGACGCTCTTCAAGTTGTTCCACTGAGTCCGCTTGCTTCCATCTTCTCGGCTGGAACCTCGCTTGCCCCACATGTTGTTTAGCTTGTTCCATTCAGCACGTTTTCCCCACATGTTGTTAAGCTTGTTCCATTCAGCAGCACGTTTCCCCCACATGTTGTTCAGCTTGTTCCAGTCACCGTCTCCACGCTTGCCCCACATGTTATTTAACTTGTTCCAGTCACCATCACCGCGTTTGCCCCACATGTTGTTCAGCTTGTTCCAGTTACCATCACCGCGTTTGCCCCACATGTTGTTGAGCTTGTTCCATTCGGCCGCGCGCTTTCCCCACATGTTGTTCAGCTTGTTCCAGTCGCCGCGTTTGCCCCACATGTTGTTCAGCTTGTTCCAGTCGGCGCGTTTGCCCCAGACGTTGGACAATCTCTCCCATCCTCTCTTCTCGGGGTCGTCTTCTTCTTCTGAAACTAGGCTAGTGTCCAGTTGTCCGTGGAGATTCTCGAGATCAATGGCGTGGGGGTTTGCTTCGGGTTTCGGGGGCACGTCTGGTAGACCAGGGTTGCAGGATGCGAAATAGATTAGAGGCAGGATACATAAGAGTGTGAGTGATATGCGGTGCATCTTGGGTGAGAACATCTGAAAGAAAAAGAATAACTAAACATTAACTAAATATTTTGAACTACAATACACTTCCATTAGAGAAGGTTGTTACAAAATTAGACCACCTAGTATTGTAAGATCAACATAGATTTGAACCAAGTTTTAGTGAATATAACAAACTAATAGTGGCTCCAAAATTTCGACAGAAATGTGATAAACACGCACCTTAACGTTTGTTCAGACGCTAAAAATAAATAGAGCACTAAAAACGCTATCTAACGCTAAAAATATATCGAGCAAATTATTTTTAAAAATCACTCAGAAACCTTTTTTTAAGACATAAAATATTTTGGAAGGGGATGGATATTTTAAAAAACAAGAAGAACATTGAATGTAACATATTTAGCTTGAAATCAATCGATAAGGAAAATTACGTATTAAGCATGTAATGTGTTTATAAGTGAAGACTAATGTTATTTCCATCAAAAGAAACTTTGTTTTACGTAATTAAAATTATTGACCATGTATAAATACTTATGTATGGTAAACAACGGTTTACTTTTCCTCTGAACCCATATTAAATACTAGAGCACTGGGAGATCTTTTAAACCATAACCAAAATATCAAGTCAATATTTCCATTGCCCCCAAACCACCTGAAAAGCCCTGAAAAAAACTAACTCTTTTTACAAAACTACTTCAGATTTAAAACAAACGGTTTAGTTTCACGTACTCCAGAAGCTACTCTAGAATGATTGATTTAAGGGCAAATGTTTTTTTTGTTCTATTTTTGTGGGGATTCGATGATGGAAGAGTTTATTTAAAAACTTCCACCCTCTTATGCAGTATTTTGCATTTTGTTTTGCTTACACGCATTATATGCGGATATTCATGACATTCATATATGGTATTTTTATCATGTTGTTTAGAAAAAGGAAATATTTTTTTCGCAATGAATTCTGAGAAAATATTTCTGCTGTTCACATTTGAAGGGTGGAAAGTATCATTGCAATGCTAGTAAACTTATCGGTCTAACTTAAGATCAGAAAGATGATATTGAATTTCAAAGCAGTTTTTTATATCTAAAAACTGTTGTACCTAAGTATATTGTTTAGTTTAAAAAAACCACTTTATTAGCTAATAAACAATATTGAAATCAAAAGAAAGAAAAACGAAAAAAAGAAATGAAATTTTCTTCTTGTTTTTTTCATTATCAATATTTTTTTTCCTGGTAAACGAAACAGTTTTTTGAGTGATTTGAAGTTAAGATAAATAAAACAACTGCATCAAATAACAACAGAGTCAAGGTTCAACCAATTTCCACAAAGTAACGTAAAAACGACGTCCCTAATGCATTAGAATTAGATTGTCTGTGTGTGTCAGGCCGAAGTTTGTTGACAGATGCGCATTGTAGTCTATTATTTTTTCGGTAACGTCTATTTCTTTTTATCCAAAGAAAAGTGTTCTTCAATCGATTTTTTCTACTCTCGAAGAAAAACAATAAAAATAAACGTAAAAAAAGATGAATTATGGGAACAAGCTGGGAAAAGTATAAAAGATTTTAGGAATTGTTAAAGCGTTATATTTTCTTCAATGCATCTGATAATTCCTTTCCTCGACAAATTTCCAAAGTATAGTATTTATATTGGTTTTATAATAGTATTTGTGAAAGTACTGTATTGTAAAATGTTATTAACTTAATTTTAAGTACAGTATCATGTAAAAAAAATAGCCATGAAGAGAATTATATTGATGTTAGCTTTTAGTAGTTAACAATATTTGTACTGTTATATATTTTAGTGACAGTAATTATAACTCAGTTAGTTTTGACTGTTAACTGTGTATAATATTAGTTGCATAAGATTATTGTTTGGAAATACCATTAAATATTTAATTAGCTGACTGGCTTGTGAAAAATAAATTATGCATTTGCTAATAATTTTCTTGGATGTCTTAGACGTAGATCGTAATTATTGTAACCAAACTAAATATTAGGGTTTAAATTAGATAGAAGCTTTTGGCTATGCTTTGGTGACGATATTATTATTTTTTCTTTAAAAACTGTCTGAAGAAAATGCAACGAAAGACGTGTTCATGATACATTAAACATTAATAAATATGGTTGATTTTAGGAGTAAAGTGAGTTTGGCGCCAAGGCATTGAGTGTTTTCCAGCCCACGTATTTGCGTTGCCTGGGTTTATTTTGGTAAGGTAAGTTTGAATTATCGTCACACTAGAGCTTCACGAGTGCTATTGGCGACGGGCGTCATAATTCAAAACCACAGTCAAGTGACGAGTCGACACCTGAATAGGCATCCAACTCAACCGTTAAGGATGACATGGTAAGCAACATTGGGACTTTGGATCACATTTAACGTAAACTCTCACTGTTCATTGGATACTTGTTTTCCCCTAACGGGCCGTTTATAGGTCGGCAGTTACTTTGGCCACATGCAAGGCGACCGCCTTAACCGACTGTGCTCCCAGCCACCGGGAGTCCCAATAAAAATTTCAAGATCATAAATACAGATACAGTTTAGAGTTTACTTTAATAAATGTTAATCGAAACTAAATATAAAAAGTTTTATAGAAATAACATCCAAAAAATAAAACTTCAATTATCACTGACGAAAAAACTACAAAACCCTGCTTATTCTTACGTATCCTTCTTAAGGGGGAATGGGCGCGCTGAACCGCGGGTCTCCAAACTCAAATGCCTTAGTAATAATCCAATGGCAAAAAAAGCTATTTTCGCTACCACATTTCTCAGGCTGTATTGAATAGTTTTAAAAACGGTTTTTTTTAAATAATAAATGTAGATAACTTACAGGTTTATATCTTAACTTTTTTTTTAATTGCTTCGAATATTTTGTGTAAAATTGTATTGAAAATTTAAAAAAATATTCGAACCAATTTCAAAAAGTGGTAAGGTCTTGACCTGTAAGTCAGCTACATTTATCACATAAAAAATCCGCTTGTAAAAATATTCAATACAGCCAGAGAAATGTGGCAGAGGAAATATTTTTTTCGCCATAGGATTAACACTGAAGCGCTTTGCTTTGGAGACCCCCATTCCAGCGCGCCCATTCCCCCTTAAAAACAAAAAATACTTTTCCCCCAGTACGATTAATAATTGCCAAAGCTCATATACTATCACAGCCAGGAATTCTATCCTGATTAATTATATTGTGAGCCTATGACAAGTAATTCAATCCTTTGTTTTGGGCCCAAGTCGATCAATAGTGCAGGAACTTTCTACACACTCTACTGACAAAATTGTCCAATCATCCGAAAGTGCTAGAATAATGCACTCCACAACAATCTTTCACGGGAACCCATCTCAACATACTGGAACGGGAAGGTTCAAGAGTTATTGAAGGATCTGGCGTTGATTCTTTGGAGAGGGCTAAATGTATCAAGTTATATAAGATGTGTAACGGAGGATGTGTATTTATTTTAAGAAATAGTAGTATGTTTTCTTAAGGCTCTTGATTTAGTTTTCATTTATGTAATTACTGTTTTGCAAAATTTCTAGCCCCAGTTTCCAAGTAGAAGTGAGAAAATTGCATTCATAAAATGTTTTATTGGTTAATAATTGTTACCCTTATCAATATTACATATATTGATTAAGATTTAGTTAGTTTTAATTTTAGATTACATGGTTTGTATATCACGAGTATTTTACTAATAATCTCAACAAATTCTTAAGTATCTGGTTTTACACATTCGCGAGGAAAATTTATTTTTATGTTTAAATCCGATAAATCAATTTTCATTATTATAATTTTCTACATAATCAGTTTCATGCAAATAAAAAAATAGATGTACTTAATGGTTTATATAGCGTGAGATATATAGAATGAGGTAAACATAAAAGCTTTTGATTGATCTAATCTTATATCTCAGATAGAACTCGGAAGGTGCATTGCTTCGTAACTTAAAATCAAAGTGCAGTGACGTGGAGAACAAGTAAATTAAGATCAAAGAAAATAAAACTCAAAGTGAATAAATATAGGTTGAATAATAAAAGTTGTAAAAATATGGGAAAATTCAAATTTACAAAAAAAGAAAATCGCTACCAATATACTATTTACTACTGACAACTGTTTTGGAAAAAGTACTTTTACCACAAATATTTGATATGGATAAAAATAGCTATATTTTTATTATGAACCATAAATCAATCAAAGGTCTTAAAAACGAGTTTTAATAATTCAAATATATATATTGATGAAAATATCGAAAATTTATTGAAAGAAAAAATTATTAAAATATAAGAGTTTTTATTTATATTAAATAAATAGATAAAATTGGTTGCATATATTAGCTGCAAAAGATTGGTTACTTGTAATGAACTCCATATTTGTCGATCCTGGTGCGAAAATTTGAATTTTCTTCCAAATTATAAAGATTTTAATAAGCTAATAAAAACACAGATTCCTTTTTATGTTATGGATTCAGTAAAGTTTTATGCTTTCTCCTGAATAACTTTGTTTTATTGTACTCTTGACATAAAAACCGTTAAAGGAAACTTTTAAAATTAAAAGTAATAAAATTTATATGGATGTATTTAATATTGAAACTATTTAAAAATTATATTAAGATGTAAATGGGAGCACTTGCAAAAAATACTGAGTCCTTTTTGGTCATGGGTGATGAAATAAATAACTTAATTTGAGACAGATGCCTTAAACGTGAGGCTGACTACCTTACCGGGACATATGCCTAGCACCCCAGAGCCCTAAGCCACGAAAGCTGAAATGGGCACGGCAGGCTTTGGACCACTAATGGGCTGTTGCGCCAAGGAGTTTAGTTTGTCTTAAACTCAGCCATATATATTCAACTGTTGCTTTAAATTTTAAAACATAAAAAACTATTATTTAAAATTCTAAAGAATAAATTTGATTTTTAATTAATAAATGTTTTTTTTTGTATAAAAACATCCGCTGATCATAAGCAGCTATTTTAAGTTTCAATGTGAATATTTCCATTAACATTAATTTATTGTATTTATAAACACCTTTCCTGTTCATTATGTTCCTAGTACAAATTTCCCACGCAAACTTTCAAATGAGAAATGAGGACTCTTAAACCCGAGAACAATAGTAAGTCGAATGAATTTCGGCCACAAACCTTAACTAAACTTCAGGAAAACAATCTTTATATCATTTTACAACATGAATAGTGATTAGAATGCAAAAGGAAACGAATGCGGATTTAACCATTGGTATCAAAATGTAATTTACACTTTAAGCTCAAAACTTTGGAAAAGAGGAAATACGACAATTGGAAATATTACACATTTCGTTGGATTGATTTGGAAAAAATTCTAACTTACAATTTGTAACAGTAGTTTAAATGTTTTTTTTATTAGCTTGAGACATTAGAATTTAAGTAAACCCTATATATAAACTACAAATACTTGTAACTATAACTGTTATCTGGATGTATAGTAACCAATTACTTTCATTGAATATTACATTAAGACTTTTGGCAGGACTTTTTTCATTGAATATTACATTTGACGAGTAAAATTATTGTATACATTTAAAAGTTGGTTGTGTTGTTGTTGTCGTCGTGCCGATGATAGTAATTTGTGAAGTCAGGCAGCGTCGAAGGTCTTGACAACACTAGCACGATCCTGTGCCTCTAGACTACAGAACACCTTATACAGCATGGACCTTCCTGCGCTGACATGCCTTGTTTGATGACGTACAGCGTTATAGATAAAAACTCACAAGTTGGCTGTAAAGCTTAGCTTAAGATAGATAGAATCTTTCTTTAGCGTCACAGTAACATTACGTCGCCGAAACATTAACGTATATTGATAGCGCATTTATAGCAATTTTTCCAAAGCAAAGTGTCGATCTTGATGGAAACTACGATTACAATGCTTAGGAAACCCAGGCTTTAGCTGTCTTCTGAGCAGATTTTATAAATAAATAAGTACACTGTTAAACATTTTGTGCTTGGTTTCACCATGATATTGGTTCCTTCCACCATGATATTGGTTCCTAGTAGCTGCAACGGCTGTGTGGTGAAATGTTTCATCTTTTTTTTCGGTGTTTGGTTGAACCATTTTTCTGGATTTGGAAACAAAAACCTGAGAAATGGTTCCACCGAATAGCAAAAATATGGTTTAACGTTTCAGCACACAGCCGTTGCAGCTACTAGGAACCATATTTTTGGTGTAGCAAAGTGCCTAATTTTTAACAGTGTATTTTCCTGCTTTTCCCAGATAAAATAGAACTTTTTGTTTCTCTTTTTATTCACTTAAAATTTTATTTCTAAAAAATACTCTTTGACCGACGCGAGACCAAAATTGACAAATCTTTAAAGAAAAAAATAATTTAATTATTGCTTGAGTTCTAATTAACATTTTAAAGTTTTGTACAATTAAAAAACGAAGTTAATTAACTATGAAATGTACTTTTGACAACTGGGAATTGCCATTTATTTAAAACGCATCATATAGAACCTTGTTACACTGTAATATTTATTTGAATGAGATATCTTTAGGGTGGCATACATTAGCTGTACTTATCTCACCTTTGGAAAGAGTATATCTATTTCGTACTCTTGAATATAATTATATAACAAGGGATTTGAACGGGTATCTTGGAGACTTATTGTGCTTAAAAAGGATTGCCCTTAGTTTGGTTTGGCATGTATAAAAGTTTGTGATAATTATATACTTTTCTATACCGCTTAACAAACTGAATGAGATCTTTGAAGTATTTTCTAACTGTAATATTAGTCAAAGAGTAGTTTCAAAAATTGTGGTTCACAAGAGCTTGTACGAAAATATCGCATTTCTTTAATATTTTGTATTCTTTTTGTAAATAAGTTATATATATTTTTGATCTTAGCAACTTCAAATGAAAATCGCTTCGTGGTTTTAAAGATTTCAAATTTTTTGGAAAGTTTGTATTTTAGCTTTTCCTTTTACATTTTAAACTAGTTTTTAGTTAAGGTAGAGCAGTTTGGGGTGTTTGATAAATACTTGGTCCATTGGAAAAGAAAAGAATACCCGTTTATTTAGTATTAAATACTTTTTATAAAATCAAACCACTTTTAAAAAACACATTATTTATTTGAAATAAAAATAACAAATATTTTTGTGATATGTTAGTGCGTGGAATCCTTCGAAAAATAAATAATTTTAGCAAAGGACTAGGGATAACTAAGACTATTGAATTTTTGAAAGAAAATTAATGAAACTAGCTTTTGATGGCAAATGTTTAAATCAGGAATATTTAGTAGAATTCATTACAACTTTTTCTGGCTCGAAAATTTAAAAAATAAAAAAAGCTGAGCACCATGGCTTTATTTTCGACATCTGAAAACCTACATCGACTAAGTTGTCTTTCACTTAAATTTAAAAAAAAAAAAGGATAGCATTGTTGCAGTTGAGTTTGGCCACAAACTATAGTATCCATAAAGCTTATAACTTCATAGTAGTAAAATAAAGTGGATTAAATTTACTTACAAGGTGGTCCAAGGTAAGCACATCTACCCTAAATGTTTAAATGTACCGATGAAGTACGAGCATAAACCTCAATACCATAAAGAAAATTAAATACTTAATGTTCATAAAGAAACATTTTTTAAATGTATTTATCTCTTCAATAAATGTTTACATAAATGGGGAGTAAATACAATAATTTTACAAACGGCATAAAGTAAAAATATTACTACTCCTCGGCGCAACAGCCCATTACTGGGCCAAGGCCTGCCGTGCTTATTTCAGCTTTCGTGACCTAGGGCTCTGGGGTGCTAGGCATATATCCCGGTAAGGTGGTCATCCTTACGCGGAATCCTCAGTGTTTAGTTCAAAAGCATGCTTGGTACCCATTTTATCTACCCAATAAAGGGATGAAAGAATGGGTCAACCTCGCCCAATCCGGGATTCGATCCCCGGAAAGTAAAAATATTAATTTTGGGTAATGTATAAAATATGTAAAACAAAACTTTACATAAATATACAATGTGGGCACATAAATAGTTAAATTGTTTTCATTTTTAATTATTATATCAGCTGCAAACTATTTGGAAGTATATTTAACATTTGATTAAATATTTTTAAATTACATATTTCCGATGGCACCAAAATTATTTTGATTTTTTTAGCCTTTATATTAACAAAAAACACGTGAGATCTCATGACATATTTAATTTATTGTACAATCCCAAAGTCTCGATACTGCAATATGTTTCCGTTCTCACGAAACTTAATGTGTCATTTAAACAACTGTCACTGGTAAAAATTTTTCGTCAGTAAACTGTGTTGACACGATTATAACTTTATATTGAAAACCAAACTTTACTTATTAAATGTAAAACAATATCTTACAATCACTGAAATTTTTATTTTTCAAAACATTTTTGCTTCAGTTTCAAAAAGATTGTCTTACTTTATTTAAAATATAGTACAGTATTTTTTCTGCACATATACCAATTTTTTTTAAAAAGAGTTAAAACTTCAATTTCAAGTATTATTTCGTCAAGTAATCAGAATTGCATTCATTTTTTAACCTTTATTATTAAAAAACCGTGACAACTATATTTTTAATTAAAATATTTTATAAATTAATCTTTTTTACATTTAAACAAGAACATAGTTTGGAGTTCGTTTACACCTTCTTATGACATAAGCCTTCGGAAACTCGAGTTAAGGCTACTAGTCTTTCCAGTTTAAATAAAGTTAAAGTATAAATTTCTAAGCTGTAGAGGTTCATTTAAAGTTGATATGCATGGATTACTAAATTTAAGTTAATTTATGGATAATGTAATATTGTACTTTTTACTGACGAAAATTTGGAAATTTCGTCTAGTGTTATCAGTTAAACTTTCTGTAATTTCAAAAACAGCAATATAGAACAGTGCACTTTTCAACTAAGGTAAAATAATGCAAAATAAATTCACGAAAACTTTTATATCCAGTTAAATGTACAGCTTCTAATAAATTATTCATGTGGAAGGTAGAATATTCAGTGTGCCTGGTAAATTAGTATTGAAATCCAGGAAAAGTCAAAATAGGTAATTATATTTCTTTAAGAAATTGAATTTATCCTAATAAAGTGAAGGTTCATTAGGTAAAAAGTTTTCATAGGGATAATTTTTATAAAACCCATAGAAACGGGCAATAGACTCAGGATATTAAATAGTTTTAAGAATCAATTTTTAAACTTAACGATGGCATTAAAATACTCTTAGAAAGTCTTTGAACTTCGATTTTCTCGTAAATTAAGATTTCATATTTTGGTTTTGAAATATTTATTTTATATTACGTTAAGCAATTAATTCAATTTAGTTGGCAACAAATAGAATTGGATTATTTTAGTTTCTTTGCCTAAAAATTTGAAACCTCCTAAAAATAGAATTTTCAAGTTTATATAAAGAGACATAAGAATGGACTAACATTGAACAAATAAGTTTGTAACAGTAACTGTGACTTGAAACCGTTTCCACGGAAAATTAGTGCATCTGAAATAAGCGCCAAACAAATTTATCTTGTTCTATAGTAAAGTTTTAAACGTTAAAGTTTAAAAACAAATATTTTTCGTTCAAATTTCAATAATTTTATACTTATCATTTGCTAAATTTTTATTATATTTTTTAGAATAAATATGTAGGGGAGAGCGGGGCTAAACCGGTACACCCATTTTTTTGGCCTAGATTTCATGCTAGACGATCCCGTCAAGTGCTATAGTCTAGCGGCAGATGGGTCAAGTTTACAGTATAGATATAGGCTATGCGTATGAGTATCAGTGTCTCAGTAAAAAAAGTTGTTACTCTTTTTCTTGTAATTCGCTTCCAATACTAAATAAAAGGTAAGTTAAGAACCTGTTCACGTATGCTAATAACTGTAAGACCATAACAAACTACTTCTCTTAAGCTCTCTTTTGGTTGTTAGCGATGATTGGTTAAGTGATAGAATTTAAAGTTATTTTGATATATTACAACGATGCACAGATTGGGGCTAAACCGTACACAGTCCCAAATGGTTTGCTATGGCAACATACCTACATCGATTGTAACTTATGAGGAACCAGATTTACCAGGTTAACCAGAATTTTTTTTGGATTGTAATTTGTTCTAAAATTTTACATTTGTAGTACACAGTTTCTTAGTTACGACCTTTATAAGTAATAAAAAGATTTGTACAGTAATCTATTGCATTACAATCAATACTTACCTTACCTAAACAGATGATTTTTAAACTGTACGGTATAGCCCCGACCCAAGGGGCTATTTCTTACAAGGTAACTTTTTTTGATTACCAATTTTTATATGTAAAAAGTGGAATGGTTCCAAAATGTTTATGTATGATCCGTAGCCTAATAATCAAATTATACATTGTGTTTGTTCATTTAACCTTTACTTTGTAATTTGCTATGTATCGACGAATCTCCCTTATGTGTACGGTATAGCCCCGCTCTCCCCTAATATTGATTACTTTTTATAAAAGAAAACATTTCATATACGCATGCAATATTGGAAGAATCTATCATCTTCAAAACGCAACTAAACCTTCTTTTTAAATACCATTGAAATTTTCTACATTTCGGTTTTTAAAAAAGAGAAAGCAACGTAATGTAGAACCACCTAAAATTTACAATAAATCAATATGTAAACACTTTATGTTGTTGCAGCATTGATATCTAAGCATTGATTGTTGTACCTTAAATCTCTTACTGTCTTATACTTTTATTAAGTTGCTTTAATTATAAATATCATAATTTTATCACACATATATGGGGTCCCACTTTCTACAAGAAACTGGGGGCCCGGATGGCCGAGTGGTTTGAACCATTACGCTAGCAGTCTCCGCGCTGTAACGGGTGCGGGTTCCATTCCCGCCTTCGCCCTGGGTGTATATTCCTTCCTTTGTGACAGTAAAAAAATCTTTATGTGTCTGTCTTACTTGACGAAGGCCTCATAAGCGGGTCTCTGATCAAGCACACAAGCCGGAATATATATGTACTTACCCCCTTCCCCCCCCCTACAACCCTAGTAGCATTGTTTCTCGAAATTTGCTCGATCGATCATCGATCGTTCATCGGATTCAGCGAAAACTCACCGGTGATCGCATCCGTATTCCGAAAGTGCACGAGGCGATATCGGCAATCGGTGAACGAAATTCTACCGATAAAAGTCATCGATTCGATATCGGTCAAAGGTGAAAATTCAATCAATATACGTTTCACCGGAAAATTATGACGAATCGATATCGCAACGATAAGAAACCGAAACATGTGGCTTTTTTTTATTTTAGTACATACAAATTGCGTTAAATTATTTCGAAAACTTCATATCCGAAAGCTATTATGTTCAAACTGGTAATAGTTATTTTTTATTTACTTACACACAACATTTTTAATTGCTTGCGAAGATAAATATTTTTACTGTGTGAACTTATTTCTTTTATTTACTTGGAAATTAATTTTTAACTTTTTGGCCTTGATTAATTTTTGAAAAACTTAACTTAAAGAAAATAGATTTTTGAATAAATATTATGAACCAAACAACTTTTCAATACGTAAGTTACCAAGAGTTATTTTTAAATTAAACATATTTCTATTAGTATTGTTAACTTAAATTAATATTTAAAAGGAATTTGGAACTTGCAAAAGAAAAATCAAAATAAAAATTTCTTAATCAATAACATAAAACTTATTTAACGTACATCCTTTTGAGCTCTTTATTTAAACGCTATCTCCCTGCAAGCCTCCATAGCCGAGATGTCTAACGCCTCGTTGCAAGTCAAAAGCGCGGATCCCGAGATGGTTGGTTCTGTCCTCCTCCTCCTAAAATTCGAAGTATTGCCTGACTAACAGAAAAAATAGTGGCGCCATCTCGTTTAAACCTTTTGTACTAACATGTCGTAAACTGTTCGAAATTTTATCGGAAAGTGTTCGAAATTCCATCGGACGATGAGATTTCGATTACTACTCATCGGATTCTTAACGATTTCGTCTTGACTTTTGATCGGAATCTCATCGGAAAAACTCATCCTAGGCTGCTCGATCGAGCGGACAGAACCGAGCAGCAATCGGGCAATTTTCAACGAAAATCCGATATTCGAATTCTCATCGGCTCACCGGTGAACGATGAAAATTCGATTATCGGTCGATGAAAAATTGCTACTAGGGAAGAAACTTTAGATTTGCCCGATGTGTACGAGCGGCTTTCAAACAAAAATACGTTGAGTTAGTATGTAGATGTTTCCACAATCCCTTCATCAGTATATTTCCAAGTTACCTAAACTGGCCATGTTACCTAAACTGGATGTCACGAGTTAAGTTATGAATTAGTTAATTTTCTACCATATATATCTCTATCTCTCTCTTTTTTCTTTACTTTAAAAAGATTTTCTATACTCACCATGCAAGATTAATTAAAATATAAAATATTTTCTTTGATAATTTTTTTTTATATATTAGTGTTAATGTTTTTAAGATTTTTAAATTCAGTCGTAACACCTGTTCAGTGCACATACTCAAACAATCTTTAGTTTGCGTTTATTTATTAAAGATAATTAATATTGATAAACAAAAATTGTTCGAATAGATATCAAAAGCATATTTTAAAAAATACATTTGTTTATATGTATTTGCATATCTAGAAAATTTATGTACTTTTATTCTACAAAAAAATTATAATTATCAAATATTTATCTTTATTTCAACCATTAAGAAAAATAAAACTGAAGTATTAAATAAAAAACAATTTCTAATTGAACAATATAATTAAAAATTAATCAATAAAATATATTTTATTTTTGATTATTATTTTAGTAAGATTAGAATGGCCAGATATTTATTAAAAAATCTCTCCGTCTTAGAATAACATATAAACTTCAGAGGAAGAAAATTTTCACCTTTTGTTTCGTTTATAAAAATAAAAAGATGTATGATTACTCCGATATGATTATGGTTGAGTATTAAAAATTAAATTTCAAGCTCTCGTGATCTCCTATGGAGAATTTTAATCAAGTCCTTATTATGATTTCAAAGTTATCAAAGCTTTACTTTTGAATTTAAGATTGCGAGGCATGATAAGGAGAGATTATAAAACAAAACTACCAAAATATTTTACCTTATCCTTGTACTAGTAAGAATTTATCTACAATTGACATCTAGGATTTTTTTTTGGTTTAAATTCTTTTGAAATTTTGTCTGCATTGGGTGCATTATATTCAGCTCAGTGTTTTAGAGTTTGAATTCATTGGGATTATTATTTTAAAATATACATATTGGTTGAGATCTAATGTTGGCAATGTGTTTTTGATATATGTGGTTTTTTCAATCTATTTTATATTACATATTATTTATTTAGATAAATTAATTGTAATATATTTAGATAAATGTTACGTTTTCCACTATCATCATACCCGTTTTCTTTTTCTAAGCTAGAGTTGCAAAATATTAAGTGAATGACATTGAATTTCAATATTTTATTTTAAAATAAATATTATAAATTTTACTGTTGGCAAATCAAAATTTAAAGTATGATATATTTCAACAGAAATGGTAACCGAAATATATAGTCATTAAATATTGAGTTTTAAGGCATGCTCTAATAAAACCGAAAACAATATAATAAATTGAATTTACTATTCCATGTGGACATTATTTAAATGAATTGAAAATGATTCAGTCATTTATTTATTTATTTGAAAATAATACATTTAACACAAAATTATTTAAAAAGGTTATTTTCTCTAAAAATCAACTCTTTGATCAAAGAAATCCAAAATATGGCAACTCTGTTATACATGTATGTAACCTGAAATTAAATCAAATTTAAGTACTGTATTTCTTTTTATATTTCTGAGTTTAAAGAAACTTATTACCCTAAACTGAAAACTCAGCTTTCTGACAAAATAGAGAAAAATTAAGTTTCCTAATGACCTTAAAGGGTTATACATTATTATTTAAAGTTTCATTTTCTTTGTTAGAAAATTACCCGTTGGTGGATTGTCAATGCATATTACATGTTTTACTGGACTATGATTGGCTACAGGGTATCCTTAATTAACACTTATTAAAATGCTTGGTAGTATATTATATATCTGAACGATTTTTCACAGACCGAAAAAAATATTTCATTATTTATTCAGAAGTTTATCTTAGCGCTTGGAAAACTATTAAATAGCTGAATAAACCATGCCAAAAAACAATCTAGGCAGTTAGCATGTGATTATAGCAGGCTTCTACGGCATGAAGCCATTGTATCACCTGCATTATTATGCAGAAGGTCACATGAAAGAGTAAATACACTGAAAGCCACCTATTAAAGCATTGCACATACAAGGGTGAAAGAATATCTAATAATGAAAAGGTTCATAGGCTTAGCAAGCTTGACAAAACTGTAGCTGGTATTTTGTTCCAAACTAAGCGTCGCATGAGTATTTATCCTGTTTGGTATTTTCTTTCAAATAAGTTACATCTTTATATACATGTTAAAAACATGTATCTTATTTAAATGTAATCAATTGTTGTTATTGACTATATTTTTAAAAATACCCCTAGTTACTGGTTATACTTGTTGAATATGTTTGACACTTTTCTCTAATTCCAGATTTTGATGATATTTCTTTGAAATTTTTTTTGTTATATCAATGAAACAAACAGTTAGTTAGTAATCATCCAATAACTTAAATTAACAAATAGCATTTCGATATAAAAAACGATGGCTATCAAGAACGATATTATTTATCTTCAAATTTCTAGAATATACTATTTACCCAAGCCTATATCATGTTTAAATGTATAAAGTTATATCCGAGACCCGGACTACTAATTAATAATGCAAGAGAAGCTCTTTGTGACGTCACACTATCCTTCCTGTTAGGGTGGTCAAATGTTTCTAAAGAGAAGAACAAAACCTGTTCGGACCCACAAAAAATATAGTCGGCTGTTTAAGAATAGGTTTCGTAATTTTTCTTCAGATAATCTCACAATCCGAACCGGACGGATAGCGTGACGTAACGAATAGTTTCTGTGGCCTTAAAGTTGAGTAGACCGTTCCCGAACTCATAATATAAATCAGTAATTTTACCAAAACCCATGTTACACACAAAGTGTTTCATTTGTTAAGCAAGCCCAATACATAGTTACAATATTTACAGTGTCACATACATTTTTCTCAAACCAAATCCATGACACGTAATGAATTTTCTCGTCTTTAAGTGGATTACTCAATTACCTAGTGATGGGATCTCCATGCAGATTTCAACCTTTGATCAACATTTAATAGTGCGAATTAACCCTCGCTCGCAGGGCGTAAAAGTGTTTTCTTTACAAAGCCTAGGGAAAGGCAGGGTTGTATTAAAGAGGGAGTTGAAAAGTTTCTTTGTGTTCTGATGGCGTGTTTAGTAGGTATTATGTTGGTTTCATTACACAAGGAGTGCGAAAATTTTGATGTAGGATATTGGTTTTTCAAATGTTATGTAATCTTAGTCCGAAGTTTTGTGTTATGCAAGAGATTTGATTAATTTTTCATCTTCTTATATTTATGAATAAAAAAGCTTAAATTTTAGAGGAGGGGATTTGCTATTTCTTACATGAAAAATGTTTTTGCACATTAACAACATTTTGAGACAGTTTCTTTTTTGTAATTAATTTAAATAATTTCATCGCTTTTTATTTTACATATTATTAAACTGTTAAAAATTAGGCACTTTGTTTCAACAAAAATATGGTTCCTAGTAGCTGCAACGGCTGTGTGGTGAAACGTTAAACCATATTTTTTGTATTCAGTTGACCAATTTCTCAGGTTTTTGTTTTCAAATACAGAAAAATGGTTCAAACAAACACCAAAAAAAAGGTGAAACATTTCACCACACAGCCGCTGCAGCTACTAGGAACCAATATCATTTTGAAACAAAGCACAAAATTTTTAACAGTGTATTTTTCCACAATTAACATCCCGATAAAATTTTGAGCAGAATATTTTTTAAGTAATAATAATTATCATTTAGATTATTTAATGAGTATATGTATCGTATTACTTTGTACATTAAGATTATTTAACTTGACATGCGTTTTCTTTACTCTGAACTACATCTCACACAAAAAAAGCAATTTATCACATACTCTAGTAATTTTTTGATGCATTTCCCACAATAATATCATCTATCAAATATGCTTTTTTATAATAAATACACGAGTAAATTATCTAAACTCACCACCATTACGTTTAAGTGCCCAACAAATAGAACATCACAACGCTTGATCTTCTTACACAAAATGTCGGCAATAAACCGCACTTTCTTTCAGTACACTGATCTATAAATAGGTATTTATGAGATAATCTCAATTAATGGTATTTGCTTTAACATTAAGCTTGCAACATATGTAGCAATCTGTGTTTATAGCTGCAGTGCTGAAATAGTAGATTGTATCGCTAGTATTAAGTATATGTAACTTTTTAAAATCACTATATTATGCTTGGTTTCATTCTTTGATTATTTATGGAAATATTATTTGGAGAAAAAAATACGGATCTAATTGACAACCACATTAATTTCAATATAAAATTAATATTTTAAGCTCCAAGTACTGTCAGTACTTATTACAAGCTCAAAGTACACTTTTATTATAACTCTTAATTTACTCCCTGTACGCTACAATATTTTTGTTTTCGAATTTGCCTACCTCTCTATTGAAATAAAGTTTATTGTGAACTTAAAAAAACTTGTAATAATGCCATATCAAATGCAATATTTCAAATTACAATTATCTTCTAAACTATATATATATATATATATATATATATATATATATATATATATATATATATAATATATATATATATATATATATATATATATATATATATATATATATATATATATATATATTATAATATATATATATATATATATATATATATATATATATATATATATATATATATATATAATATATATATATATATATATATATATATATATATATATATATATAATATATATATATATATATATATATATATATATATATAAATATATATATATATATATATTATAATTAAATATTAATATTACTTTACTTCTGCCAATAAACTACACATTCACTTAATAAATATAAATAATTAATTAAAAACGATTTTTTAAATGTTAATTTTTAAACGTAATGTTTTTATTTGTTTGTTTAATACTACTTAACTATATTTTTTTGTTCACCAGCACGGGATTTTTTCCCCATAAAATTATCATATTAATTATATTAATTATTAATATAAATGGTTATTTTTTAAATTAAGAAAATAATTAATTTGTGATAAGAAATTGGGAAAAAATGTCGATTGAAAAATAACATTTTTTCTTAACCCGGCAGCACTCGCAAGGGGTTCTATCATGCTTCGAATTACCCAACTTCTCACTTTTTAAAATTGGTCAAACCCAGAGTAGCTACCTTTAAGGTCAACCACTAAGAAAAGGAATGATTATCTTTCACATTCCGAAAGCGGTTTTCGTAGAATTGTGGTTTTGGGTTGTGAAAGACCCCACGCGAGTGCCCGCAGTTCTTCATTCTAGTTAAAATTGTCACGCTACTTGTCCTACAATGAGGAGACGGAAAGTATGCGAAAATTGTTAGCAGAAGTTTCTTCGGATGATAAATCTACAAACGAATCATAAGAAGAAGCTGGTGATGCTATGGATGATGATATGACAATTGGTTATCGTCCTTGTTCCGATAGTGAGTCTAATGAATTGTTGGAAAATGAAGACCTTACTGGTGATCCTATGATACGATCGCTGAAGTGATAAATTATGTGGATCATAATTATAATTCAGATACCAAAACTTATCCATAAATACCTTAAATATTTGTTAGAAAATAGCTTTTAAGTAAAAATTGTGCAAGTTTTGAACGTAAAATTGATATTTGAAGGCAATTCAGTGGTCTAAAGTACCCCCTTGCAAGTGACGGTGTTTCTCTTAGGAGCGTGAGTGCTGCCAGGATCTGTATTGGTGCTTTGAAGTAAAAAATTCATTGTATTTTAGGTAAACCATGAATTTTTAAAATCTTCTTGATTGTTGAGGAGTTGAGAAGAGAGAGATTCTCCAAAAAAGTTTTTAAAAAAACAATTCCTGCATGGAAACATAGCATGAAAGACAATTTTTTCTTAGCTTGCAGTGTATTATTTATGACACTTTGCACCATTTTTTTAAAATAAAAATTGTGTATAGTTTCTCTTTCCTTCTCAAAATATATATCACCGCCTTAAAATATAAATCATTTTAGAAAAAGTACTTTTTTTCTCAAGTTAAACAAAGTAAAACCAAATTCTTTTAATTGATGTTTAGACAGGTTAAGTGTACACACGGGTCGCATTATTTATATTAAAAAGGTGGATTATTTAAATAAAAGTACACTGTGGATATCTTTTGGGAACAATTAGGTAAAGATTTCATAAATGGAAAGTTAAATTATAAAGCTTTCAAAATTCAACCTATTATTGAAAACAATATATACTTCTAAATTCAATTACTAAACACTTTTAGTACTTCCGTTTGCGTCAATGCAACCTTAGCGAAGTCAAATTAGCAAAATTATTTTGAAGGAAGTTGTGCACTTTCAATTATTAGTTTGACAGAATAGTTGTTAAAGTTTTCGTCACAGATTTCAAGTAGCTCACGACAACGTATGATCGTAAAAATCGTACGATTTGGACGATCATACAAAAATATTAAACGGTTTGTCACTAGCCCCTTTGAGGAATAAAGTGGCAAAGTTTTTTTTCACTGCATAAACTTCAATTTGCAACTGTACTGAGAGCTATTTATTTGTGGCACATTCTAGATGGTTTTCAATACCGATTTTGACGCTCAGATTACAATAAATCTGAACTGTGGAATCTGAGCTCTATGTGGATGTTAACGTAATCTAATATAACGTAATAAATATTCTTTCAAGAGTTATTATTTTTATTTTAAATAAACTTTCTCGTACGTTTAACAAAATGGCAACAGTGAAAATATGGAATAAATAGATTTGGCTAGTTTCATTTAAATTGTATTTCGAAAATTCAATAATTATTGCTTATCGTTTGCAAAAATTCATCTATATTTTAAAGAATAAATATAGATGAACGCCAAAACGCCAAGATTCAGTTTTTCCGTAAGAACCCAAGCCAAATGGATACTCAAGGGATATTTTGCATACCATGTAATAATATGACATGAATGCCTAAGATTTTAACATTCTAAAAATCTGCCGTCCAAAAACCTTTTTTATATTTTGTATTTTTAGATAATGGTTTGGCCGAAGCTGCAAGTGCGTCTGTCGAAATACGTATATACTACATACGTATCCCCCACAGACAAATGAGATAGTTTTATTATTTGCATTATTAAAATGAGAATCTTATCAATATAACAGAAAATTCATAAAGTAAAGCTGATTAATTAAAAAAAGTGTATGATTATGAAAATACAATTTTTTCTGAATGTTGTTAAGGAACGAAGGGCTCAGAATACAAGTGAACCAAGTAAATAAAAAGCTTCTTTGTTCAACAACGGTTTAAAGTTAAAGCCTTATAACAGAATTGCCTCTTAATATTTGTTAAAGTTACTGCGCTGTCTAGCGGATATTATCTGAACAAGGATTTTTTTTATTACTTCATTGAAATTCTACGTAGTTAAGTCATGCAATCGCACGAATAACTCGAAAATGACAAAGAACGGACACGGTTTACTTGTACTTTATATTCTAAGAAACTTAACTAAAACTGTGAAGTATTTTTTTTTAAATAAATAAATTAATTTTGAACAATATTTTTATTATGTGTATTTAATAGAAGATTGAAGGAAGAGTATGCAGTTCCACACTTGTGATCTTAAAAAGCATATTTGATTAAAAACTATTGGATAAAAAAATATGCAGACAATAGTAAACTAGAAAGAACAGTATCAACATTTCAAAAAGGTCAATAATGGAACCCTTCGTGAGGATACTTGATTTTAAGTGTGTAGTTGCAAAATTCACATTATTTGAAGCATGGCTAAGATATAGGAACTGATACGTTCATTGTCGACTTTTGAAAATGGTTAATTCTGGTCCATTCATTTAGACGAAATCACCAAGGAATGAGCCGGACCACATATCTTAGTTTTGAAACTGCACACTTTACTTGTAACCTGGTCCAAATCTTAATTCTGATTGGATGGTTTTATCAAGAACCGTCAAAATTCTTGATATCAATTGAGTTCACATAAGTCATTTTACGAATCAAATATTATACTTTGTAGTTTACAACTATTCTGTACCAATACAATAACTTGTCGTCTTAGGTACGAAAATGAAGGTTTTACGCTAGAGACTAAAATGACTGATACTGAAATCTAAAATTCGATCTCAACGTTATAAACACATAAGCATAGACTGCCGATCCGAAAACGACCGAATTATTTTTGACATAAAATGAAATATTTTATTAAAACTGTAAAATTGTTTCACTATATTTGTAATATATTTTATCTTTTTATATATTAATGTAAGAAATTTGAGATACAGGTTTTTACCTTAAAAATTTTATCTGAACATGATTTTTTTAATTGTGGTTTTCATGATGACAAACATCATTAAATAAGCCCAGTTCTTCTGGACCATATACTTTGAAACCCATTTTACATTAAAAAAAAACTTCAGGTGTATCTCATGTAAAAACGTTTCTGCTGTATTAGTGTTGTTATTTTTTCAAAACAAATTACTTTAATTTAAATTAGTTTTAAAACATCAGGATTAACATAAATATTTTATAATAAGAAACCAGTATAACGTTATGATTGAGAGGTATAAAAAGTACTTAAGAACAGACGTTTTAGGCGTTTAACAAGCTTTAATACTCAATTTAGTTTTCAAATTCTAAAATATAATTAAACAAAGTTAAGTAAAAAAATAAACTATACTAGCATTATAATAATTTGAGTGGCAAAGTTAAACTGTTTGAAGAAGGTAGGTCATTATTCCTAATTTAAGTTTAAGGATTTGTAAAAAGCTAAAAAGACATATCAAGTTGAATAAAAATTATAATAATTGCTCAAGAAGATAATTCAAATTTAAGTAAATGATGTTTAAGTCTTAAAAGCATATTAAAGTAAGGAAAAACGTCCTCTTGAAAAAATAGCTAACTAAGTTAAGAGTTTTTAAAAAGATTTTAGTTGCAATCTTATAAGAAATGAAATTGTATACCAGTTATTAAATAAAAAGCTTCACTTGTTTGTTTTTATCTAATTGTCCCATTAAATAAACGACATTTTAATGTTTCAATAATAAATCCATCTCTATGAAAGGCATATAAAAGAGTATTTAAATGTCCTGATATTTTTTAAACGATTGCACTAAGAAATGAAAAATGTAATTGCTCCTACTATATAAGCATTAATTTAAAAAAAATAGGTATCAAAAACTTGTGTAATGAAGCGCTTCAATGGAGTTCGATAACAATTTACTCGCTTTTAATGACGAAGACTTATTTTGCTAAAAGCGGCCAATTTGAATTGACGTTTAAGATATAATAAAAGAAATACGTTTTCTGACGATATTACAAATCATATAATATCATAAAACTCAGACTAAAAACAAACTAAAAAAATTAACTAAGAATTTTACTTTCATAATATTTTTTACAATTTTATTAAAAAAACAATAATTAATATTTTTATACATGAAATATTAAAAAGTGCTTCGAAACTTTGGTTTATTGATCGTTTCTGTTATGTTGTGTTAAACTTTTTATCCAAATTATTTTAGATTATTGACACATTTAAAGAATCCCTTAATCAAAAGTAGAAGGACTATTTCCTATCAACACAATAACTAAAAAATAACAGATGTAAAGTTTATATATAAGAGCATACAAAAATGTTAATCTTACACTAATGACATTGAACAGTTACAACACTGTTTTTTGGCTCTTTGGACCACTGCACAATAAATTAATTATAAAAAAAATATTTTACCATAATTTAAAGTACTATTGTTTTACTTTAAAAAAGTTAAATCATTTATTTCAAAACATCTATCCAAGTTTTTTTTGGAAGTAATGGACTTTTTGGGTATAATAGAGTCGTCGATCTTTCGTGTATTCGATCCATCACGAGCTTAAATTGAATAAAGGTTTTTCTATGTCAAAAACATCTCCTTTCTTTGTTTTAGCCACAACTAACTTTCCGAAACTTTTGAAATAACTAATTCTCCTGCATGAGTGTCAGTCTCTGAATAATTTATTAGAACATGATTTTTAATAAAAATCGTAAATAAACGATATTAAATCTGTTAATAACGTTTGTTTATATAAGGTTAACATTACGCATTTCATCAGAAAATAACCAAGTTATTAATATCAAAATTGCCTTATAATGATACTTTAATTTTTTGAGTAGAATAAAAATGTAATGCAATTTATTATAATTGATTATATTTTTTTCGGTATCATTGATTGTACGAAAAAAAAAATTTTGTATTTCTAAGTAGCCTTAGATTATGAACTTAATTAATAATTTTTTTATTGATTGAATGTTTACTTTAACAATCTTCATTAAGCATATTTTGAAGTATTTAACCACTCCACTGTGTTAATGAAAAAAAAAAGAGTTACCAATAAAAAAGCAATACTTAAACACTCTAAATTTTTTAATCCCCCTTCACTGTATTATTGTATTTATTTTGAAGCAAGTGTGGCATCTAATTATAAGAAAGTTATAATACAATGTATATGTACATTAGATCTTCGTTCATATAAAACAATATCATGTTTTAATGAATAATATTAAAATTATTTTTAGAAAGATGACACAAATATAAACATATTTTTTAAGAATTTCATTGTCAGAAAATTATCCACTGAAAATTGTTAGTACGTGAAGAAATAAATCTTAAAATTTCTTATTACCAATGATTTATTAGTTATTTCTCAAAATAATTATCCTAATTTTAGTATTGAAACAGTTAAGGTACTTTAAATTTTTCTAATAATCTTGTTTTAAAAAGATGTTTCATACAAAAAAACCTATTGTTTTTACAGTTAAAAACTGTCAACTGGAACGCCAGTTAAAAATTGTCCTTACAGCAAAGCTGTAACTTTACCTGGGATATATTGTAAATCTATCAGGAAATGTGTTAAGTTAATGGTTTTTCCTTGTTAAAATACCAGATTTTCCTAGTGAATTTAGCAGTTTTTTTATTGTTGAAATTCCGTATTTAACGAGAACGTCTTTCTTAGTGTACTAAGAGACTCCCGTGATTTTTGAAGGATTTTTTCAGCATAAATATGTATGGCTGTGATACGAACCGGGAACATTCTCAACTTTTAACGAACGAATTATATATGATTTTCGAAGGTTAATTATCATCCTCAGCCTCAGACGGTCCCTATACACAGTGTGCATCTAAATTTTGGTACTCTTTGATGTTTTTATAGATGAATGAAAACGTTATCGACGTTAAAAACTGTTTTGCTAGAAAACAGTTTTTAACTGTAAAAAATATGGCATTTTACTGTTAAATCAACATTTAAAAAAAATTTATTACATGTGCGTTTATTCCATAACTTTTCTTCCGAACACATTTCAAACTTTAACTTAATTTAAAAAAATGAAAGATTCAAAAATAACCTTGTTTGTCAATATATTTTCAAACACTTTCATAGCATAGACTTCTTAACTTTAAAGCCAGAGAAACTCAACGTGACGTTCCGCTTTCCGTCTAAGTATCAGCTGTTCTAAAGAAGAAAAAAGAAGTCTGTGTTTACCTCAAATATATGGTTTGTCGTGCGAGAACCGATTTAGTTCTTATTCTTTAGAACAGTCAAAATTTCGAACAGAACGGAAAACTGGGCGTCACAAAGAGAGGCCTTTTAAGTTAAGGTGGCCGTGTGCCCAGCTAAAACTGCAACTTCCACACATACGGGTACTAAGTTTAAATTAAGAATGTAGTACTCACATTCCACACACACACAAAGTTTAATCATAAAATTCAAGAAAGCATTTTGTTTTAACTTAGATAATTTATAAAAGTTTCTGACCACTCCATTGTCATTAATTCATCCTTGTTAATTTTTGTTGTGGCCTCTCTTATGAAATTTAATTAAAACTTAACTATTATAATTGAAAGTAAACAAAAGCTGGAGAGAGTGAAATAAAATTAAATTGAATAATTTCAAGATTTGTAAGACGCGTTATCTTTAATTATCATCTAAATGTTAATAAGTTTATGATAGATTTTAAGTTACTTTTGAATTTACTAAAGCAAAAAAATTTGTTATTTTTTAATGTACTATTTATTTAAAACTTTAAGTTTTTTAAAAACATTTTATAAATTTTTTAAAGTTTGAGGAAAGAAATATATTTCAATAACTATTTTTGGTTTTGATATTTTTAATAAAAAAACAATACTTTTCGTAAACTACGTTATAAAGTTATTAACCATTTATGTAGAAATGTTAAACGTGACAGCACCTCAAACTATTTTGTTTAATTTCCAAATGATTATTCGTTATATTTTTTTATTAATGTTTAGTAAATTTTACCTTCCGTTATTTAAATGGCCAAAAATATAAATATTAAAATAACTTCGCATCTTTGCTTACTTAGGGAATATAACCCTGATAGTTCGATGCTAAACATAAACGACAAATGTACTAGAAAGCATTTAAACACATGGTATCTTGAACTTTGGTATTCTATCTTGTTCAAATTGTCCATTCAGTGTCAATATGTCCAAAGACTCTAAAAGGAAAATAAATATAAACTGCAGTTCACGTATCTCTAGCATTGGCTGCATGCATTTCCAATAAAACATGAGCCGATGATGTGTTGCTTGAAGCAGACTTAAAGGAATGGTCTTCTTGAATGGTATATTTGTTAGATCTATCGCTAAGACGAATAATATGAAGAATTTCAATGGAGGCGTTAAAACTATTTATCCTATGGGAGGAATAAAAGTGGGAACATTTATTTTAACTCTTCTTGAAATTTGCAAATATGTAGATGTATTTAAATTTTATATCGAATATATTTAAATAAATTGTCAGGGAAAACTATTTAAAGTTATTGTATTTTCCGAACTGCCTTTAGGAAATTATGTTCTGAAAATGTTCATGAAAAACTATTTTAATAATAATTATCCATGCTAAATGTGTATAGAGTATTTTAAAGCTATACCGTGTTCTTAAATGACCTGTGCAAAAGTTATAAATTTCCCATTTTTTCATTTAAAAAAAAATACTATTTTAATCGCAGCAGAAAGCAAGTAATCACAAAGACAATTCCTAAATTGGCACGTCATGAGTGACGTCATTAAGAAGTAATGTAAATCTATCCCATGCATCACGTCATTGTATTATTAAAATATTTAACAATGTACTTGAGCTCAAATGAAAAATTTGTCAAAATCCTAATTTTACGGCTAAATTTAACTGAGACACTATAAGAACGTTTTCTGATAAAATGATTGGAGTGCCAAATATTTTGCTCGTTTCCAAATTGAACTGAAACTAATCCTTCGCGCGAGAGTGACACCACAGCGCGAGTGGTTCGAGACCCTCCAAGAAGGTTCAATTCAAACTAAGAAAGATGTTTTTTAGATCTTCAATACGTAAACGTTAAAAAGATTTTTTTGAAATAAGTATTTGAATACATTAAAAATTGCAATGCCGTCAATAAAAAACTTGGTTTCTAATAATAATGCCTACACTAAAAATTCATTTAAAGCAATAGCTATTAAAAACTACATCTTCCACCCAACTTCTGTTTTCGATATTTTAAAACTATGTCATTGGTCAAACAAGTTTTTCATTGATAAGAAATCATCCGCTATATCATTCGTTTCTTCCCACCTTTCCCTCGAAAAACAGAATATATAGTTAAACTAAGCTTTTTCTCAGCTTCAAAACTGATAGAGAAGAGCAGATCTTGTTTCATTCGCGTACGACGTGCATTGTCGTTTGCAATCGAAGCGTTTCAGTTAAATTTCGCCAATAACTGGCTGCCGATCAAATCTATTGAGCCGAATGTTTTGTCTATTTTAATGGGACTAGGTCCCATTTGAATAAGATAATTCGAGTTTAACTGTAATTTGTTATAATCTTATTTCCAGCAAGTTTTTTTTTAATTATCTATATTTTTGTGAAACTATATTTTATAAAATGCCTTCTTTGTAAATGCCTTTCTTTTGTAAACAAAAATAGTATTTGTGGGACAATTTACCAGTCAAGTAAAAAAACAATTTCAACTCTATATGTATCATATAAGTCTCATAATCATATAAGTCTCAAATAACGACGATAAAACGGAATTTATTAGAGTAACTCGAATAACGTCAGAATTTGTATGACTATATCCACGTGAAAATATCCACGTCCTTATAGAAAAAAAGTGTACCTTAAGGTCGAAAATTGGTGTTTTGGAATAACGACATTTAAAGCTGGCAACAAAGTTATATTGAAATTAACTACCAAATATGCAAACTCCAGCCCCATATTCAAATGTGCATCATAGAAGTTCTTTCGTAAAGGCCCGATTCAGTAACTAAAGTTGAAATGAAAATTCGATATTTCGAGTGGCCGTTTTGTTTCCTGTTACCTTAAATTCTTGGATTTCATGGGTGGTTTCGACGATTGGCGGCATGTGGAACTGGGTATTCCTGTGAAACTGTCACCACTCAAGACGTGAAACATTACCTAACTCTACCTTCATTTTAATTCATTGAATGCTCACAAAAATTTTGTAGAACAGGAAAAAAACCGACGGATAAAATTTATTAAAGGTATTTATTTTTGATGTCGTACCTTTCAAACAAAAAGGAATTTTTGAAATTGGACGGTTAGAACGGAATTTAAAAGGAATAATGACAGATGGATGGATGGACAAAATGACGGGCGTAAAGACAAATGGTTAAAATGCACATTATAGAAACGTCGCTAATATCAAACTTTTCAATTTAAAAATATTTTAAAAGCGGATAATTAGAACGAAATTAGTAAGGGTGATAGAAATTTTCACTATTTGAATAACGAAAGTAAAAAAATTTCTTGTGTCAATAACAAAGATACATTTTTCGAGTTTAAAAAATTGCTTTAACTGGTTTAAGAAAATAAACTAAAAAGTTACATGACTGGCTGAGATGCAAATAAAAAATTAATATATCAAATTATAAGTCAAATGCAAAAACATTTATGCATAAGGTTTTGTAACAATCTGAATTACGTACCATTTTAAAATTTCACATGAAATTTACATTTTTAGCCTTCTATCTTTTATAGTTTTTAGTACGTCTGTCCGTACCGTTCATTCGACTTTTGTTCTAACTTCCGGATTTTCAAAATTCTTTGCTTAAAAAGGTGCGATATCTTTTATGCTTTTAATTCAATTTCATTTTGGATGATAAAAATATTTCGCGAATAAAAGTCGCCATCGAAAAGGCTTTTTTATTTGCATTCCGAACTCAAACTTACTAAAATACTACCACTTACCATTTATATTTTGCATTATAAATATATTCTCTTAAAAATATTCGATTTTGTTTTCTCCATAACGAGTTCTGAATACAAGGAAATACGATGTAAGACTCATATACTCTAGAATACCGAAAATTGTAAGGATAATCTGCTATAATCTAGGAATGGAATACGAGCATAAAATGTTGTGTAATCATATGAAAGTATAGGGTAATATAAATTGATAGTTCTGGTATAAAAATAAGATGATTGCCAGAATAAATCCCTTATTATTTGTAAATAATTTATGATAGATCTTTTTCAAAGGTCTTTAGCCACATTTTATCGAAAACTCCACCTAAACGAAAATCCATTTCGACATATCTATAAAGTTTGGGCAAAATTAGGTTTCCATTGAACAGTCAAAATGTTTAAGCAAAACAATAAGAAATAAGGAGTGTTAAATTAATATAACTTTACGTAGCATTTAGCATCTGTTTATAATATATATTTTTTAATTTTCACGATAAAATGAAAGTACAGAAAAGAATTTTAGTTAAGGTATCCGCCTACGTTTGAGACAATGTTTTTGAAAAACGTTATTTATTAAGCATTTAAACATGTTTTTAACACTTATATGCATAAAATATAAATAAAAAGTAAAAAAATCTAGAATACAAATTTCTTTTTAATAATTTTTGAGCTACTTTGTTGTTAAATTAGGGAGTAAAACCATCACCATTATGCATACTTAAAAGACAACCAAATTTCCATTTACTATGCTACAGTGCTAACCCTGTTAAAGGCAATCAACTAAAATCTAAGAGATATATTGAAAAGAGGAAAAGTTATTGCTCGTCGAAATAATACAATACTCAGGGTTTCGTTAAAAACTGCATTTTTTTAGAATTGTTATTTTGAAAAACCAGCTATAAAAATGAAATTACATATAGAACCGTATGATTCTAGTTCATTGCCTGTAAAACAGTTTGATGAATATGCTGGAAAAAAAAATTGAAGATATCCATAGAACTTTTTGTTATATCATGTTTTGCGTGAAGGTTTATAAAGCAAAATTTACATTTCTCAGAAATGTGTTCTGAAATTTCTACTAAAACAAACGTGTTTTGAAAAAGTAACCAAGCAATCATTTATATTGCCAGATTACTAAAGCAAAACTTGATACAAAAGAAACTTAAATAATGTGCCTTTGCAATAACACCGTATAAATTGAAATTGAATTTAAAAAACTAAGAAAAAACAATTACAAAGTTTTTAAAAAATTAGTTTCGGTTTCGAAATAAGACTTCCGGCCGAATTCGGTTCTTTTGTTAATTATTAAAATAATCATTAATTCGTTTCTAGATGACGTAAAATTAAACTTCTTACAGTTTTGGAAACTAGAATAATTGGGCTATAAAGCTAAAAAATAAAAATAATATATTGAATTTTATTAAAAATAGGTATTTTAACGTAGGCGAATACCTTAATTACTTTAGCTAACTAGCTTATCGAATATTATGAAAAAAAAAATAAACTACCGCAAAAGTAATAATTACATCAGACACAGAACGCTAAACATATTTTGACAGTAATTCTAAAACATAAATTGAGTTTAAATTAATTTGATGTTTAAAAAATATTAAAAGTTACAAACTGAAATATGTGTATTTGATTAAAATATTTCAACTAATTTACAAACTGAATTGCAACCAATAATTCCTGTCAATTTTAATTACCCATTCTTCTTCATTCTTTAGCATGTTACTTACGAGAATCTAATTAATTTAACAATTTGCTCATTAAAGCACTTATGAGATTTAGCTGCAGCTAATGCAAGCATAATTTTCAAACCACAACTTTTTAAAACAAACAACTTAAAGTGGTTTGATAACACCTAGCAGTGCTCTTCTTAACTTCGTAGAAATAACAATAATTTTTGAAGATAAGTGTTGCTTTTCAATGAATAGAGTTATTTTCTCAAAAGTGTCGGTAAAAACTTTCATTTAAATAGTAAAAATGAATATGAGTGCACTGTGTGTGTTTGTGTCATTGTAATTTTTCTTCTTTTGCCATTATCTTCAGAAATTAAATTAATATATTGTAAAATAATTAAAAATGTGCGAAGAGAGTTCTGTTGATGACACATGCATATTTAGACTGCTACTAAAAACATTAACATTTAATTAAAATATTTTCAATTCAAAAATAATTTTGTAAAAAAATGAATCTAGTCTCTAGTAGGGAACATTTTTTGAATAAAGATTTATTGAAGAAAAAATAATGCATTGAAAATGAAAGACGTAAGCAGAATCGTAGAAACAGTCACAGCATTGAGTGCCCTATGATATTTGTGCTAACTAAATTTAAATGTAAAAATTTATTTTGTATGTAAAATTTATTTTGTATGTAAAATTTATT
Organism: Oedothorax gibbosus; assembly: GCA_019343175.1. Classification (NCBI taxonomy): domain Eukaryota; kingdom Metazoa; phylum Arthropoda; class Arachnida; order Araneae; family Linyphiidae; genus Oedothorax; species Oedothorax gibbosus. Next base: position 387,680 of record JAFNEN010000308.1, read on the forward strand.
TTGTATGTAAAATTTATTTTGTATGTAAAATTTATTTTGTATGTAAAATTTATTTTGTATGTAAAATTTATTTTGTATGTAAAATTTATTTTGTATGTAATTTTTTATTTTTTTTGTATTTCCGTATAAAAAATAAATGTCCTTTCATTTGCAAAAAATAAAGAGACTTCAAATGTAATGTAAGCGGAAATCACTTTTCTAAATTGGCGTTACTAGTTTTGTCAAAATTTGTTTCAAACGCTGAAATCTTGTATAAAACTGCTTCTAGATGCTGTTTTACTGTTGCGCTAGTAAAAGGTAATTTAAAAACAATATTTAAACTTCCAACTATTGCCCAAACAATGTCATAGATATGCAAAATTGTAACATTGATTCAGCTAAAAATGCAGGCATTAAAAATATTATTCCAAAAAAAATTGGTTCTACTAAAATGAATTAACAGAATTAAATCTACAATAAATACCCATAATTTTTTTTTTAAGTTTGTAGGTTGATTTAAGGCTAGAACGATGTTTCGGCCGTTTCAGTATATGTATATATCCTGTAGTGAAAAATCGTTGCATTACATGACACTTTGTTAAAAAAAATTTGCTATAAAAGTAAATTTAGCCCCTTCCACCTAAAGATTTTTGGGTGCCTAAATATTTATTTAAAAAAAGTGATATAAACATTTGATAGTAGTACAGAGTTTTTCTCAACATAGGCGTTTTTGATCTTAAAAAAAGGATTTTTCGACCTACCCAAATTAATTCTGTCCATGTGTTACGAAGTGAAAAATATGAGATTCTACTTGCAACGTCGGGTAACAAATCAACTAACCTTCAAATTCTCATAACACAACTTTGTAACTCCTGTATATACCCTTCAGATAAGAACACCCCCAAAAAGACACATAATAGAAAGCTGGTATCCTCCCATAAATAGATCACTTTCTTCAGCCACCTTCTGATTGTTATCTTTATTCTGGCACTGATTGATGGGGAAGGTGGATATTCAGCAGACGGTAATTGAAGGAAATAGCACACCTTGTTGTGTTGAGGGGGTGTCGCCAAAGAGTTAAGAAGAAGATGGCGATGCTTGGTGTGAAATAAAGTGAAACCGTTAAAAAGTCGCCAAGTAACCCCTGTAAGCCCATACAAACCGCTGACTCAACGATAGTCTAGTGCAAACGCATCATTTTATTCTTTATAAGGCGTTGAATAAAAATCAAAAAGTTACCGCTTGCGCTGTTGTAGGCTGTAACACGAGATCTGAATTTACACAAGAAGGTACACCGGTAAGAAAAATACATTCTAATTATAATTTTACTGAAAAAGACGCCAAGTCAATGCCTTTTTTAAGCTCCACTTTAGAATGGCGCCAAATAATTCGCCGAGAGCGTTTGTTTAGGCTTATTACAAAGCGATCAATGGCTTCACTTGGCAAACCGGGTTTTGTATTGGTTTTAACCCAGCAGCACCTCCACCTTTTTCTTAACTCCATGGATGTCGTAAAGCCTGCCTGTTCTGTGAGGGAAAATCATTTTATTTCCTCTGCATCCCTGATACAGTGGTAGTCGGGTTTATAGGATGAATTGAAGCTTGATTGGGAGAGATGGATGTCTTTGAAGAGGATATAATTAAAGCAATACTTTCTCGATAGGGAATTTGTAGCTGGAATTGAATTTGACGTGTGGAGCACGTTGTATTAAGTAGGAACACATAATGTGATTCTGTAGAATTTTTTTTAATATAGAATATTTTGTTTGCTTTTGAGAATATAGTAATATGTCTTCCGAAAGGAAAGAAATACTAAAGGATTACACTAGACGAAAAATGTTCAACAAGTTTGGGACCTAGAAAGGAAAATACAAAATTTTGATATCTTATAGCTCTAGTTTTTGAGATATTTTTGTTTTTGTGTAAAGTGTACAAAATCAATGCAAAAATCATTTTTTTCGGATTATTAAAACAAAAGTCAAAACAAGAACTAATGTAAGCCCTGATAATGTAAGCCCTGAATTTGTTTCAAATTTCACACTAAACGTGCAGCGAAAGAACAAAATTTGATTTCACAAAACAGGTTTAATTTTTTTTTAGTAATAGGCCATTCTTATGTAGTTTTTGATGTCAGGCCCTAACATATGGTTTGCGTTTTTCTTTACCTTAGATTTTCTCACAATGTAACTTTTTAATTGAAAAGTCGTAATTTACGTTTTTTTTGTTTGATGGATAATGCAATTAATGTTTAAAAAAACTTGTTTATCGAAGTATAATTTGTTTGTAACAGACTTCATCATAATTTGTTTGTTGTTGTTTTAATTTGTATTCTAAAAAACTATGTATATGGAGAAACCGGTTTAACCAGTTAAATATTTTTTTTCTAAATAAAAAGTGATAACCTACAATGGGAACTGATTTATGTTTTATGTTTCAAGGGTTCTTATAAACTAATTATAATTCAATAAGCTAGCTTTTTGAAAATAAAATTAATTTTCTAATCAGCATCATAAAAAACCCGGAAATTACGACTGTTTTCTGGCTAAAAACATTAATTGTGCCAAAACCGCTAAAAGTGGAGATAAGCTAAACCACATTTATGCTCATTACACATTCGTGCTCATTAAAGATTTCATAAGAATCACCAATTTTTTTTTAATTCAAAACTAATTATTTTGCTTTAATCCTGATTTCTCACGCAATTAATCAGAAATTATTCGAGTTTATGTTTTCAATGTTTTTAATGAAGTCAAGTTTATACAAAGTTTTATCTTGAAGTCAAGTTTATACAAAGTTTTATGTTGAAGTCAAGTTTATACAAAGTTTTATGTTGAAGTCAAGTTTAATACAAAGTAAATTAGGTTTTATTAAAAATCATGTTTGTCTTATTATGTTCCACCAGGAAAGGCATAATGGGTTTTTTCTTATGACATTCTTGAAATTTAATTTACTTTGGAATTTCCTACTATTATTTTTCGAATAGAGTGAAAATACCTTTGTAATAATAAATCATCTTGAAAAGCACTTTCGATATCAAAATGCTACAACTTTTGGAGTATTTTCTTTCATATTTAGTATCAAGTATTACTGAAATTTGAATATTTTCTATTAAACATTTGGAAAACAATATAAAGCAAAATATTTAATAAAAAGTAAACTGTATAAATTTTGCTCACTTACCTATTACATAAGTATCAATTTCCTAACAATGTTTTATTATATTTGGAACAAATTTATAACAATAAAAGTAAGAAGATTAAACAAAAACTCATCACAAAGAATACTTTGAAATCACAAGTAATTTTTGTGAAAGTACAAGATTTAATAAATAAATTTAATAATTTAAAATAATTTTAATGCTAATTTTTTTTAGTTGCGCTCTAGATTCGGTGCCCCCCCCCCCCCCCTCAGAAAAATCCTAGATCCGCCACTGATGTAAATACTTTCGAATGAAGTTTGGAGGGTTGTTGTTGTTTATTAAAGAATTGTAAAAGTCCTTTAAATGAGAAATAACATGATCATTATTGTTGCAGAGGAATATATTCTGTGGAACTGATTGAGAATGGTGCTGCGATAATCTTTAATGGAGAGATTGAAGGACCGGGAAATGAATTTAATGACTTTAAAATTGAAATCATTACGCTTGTCGTAGATGGCAGTAGTAATGGTAGAGTTATTGTACATAATTTCAATGTCGAGGAATTTCTATGGAAGAATTAGAGCTGTTGGTTTTCTTTAAGATAAGTACGTTAGGGTAGGTTTTTGTGTTTTTATTTGTTTATTTATGTTTATCATTAGTTGAGGCAGCTCCAGCTTCCCACAATGATTAACTGTCCTTTCAATAGTTTGCCTCATTGTGTTTGTTAATTACTTTTCTGTTTATATGTTTTGCACTCTATTTGTTTTATATATCTTTATATTTATCATAATAATATAAATTTATATTTTAGATATATATATAGACATAATAGTAAACATATAACATAAAATATATTTATATATTATAGATAAATATATATATATATATATAATATAATATAAATATATATATATATATATATATATATATATATATATATATATATATATATATATATATATATAATATATATATATATATATATATATATATATATATATATATATATATATATATATATATATATATATATATATATATATATATATATATATATATATATATATATATATATATATATATATATATATATATATATATATATATATATATATATATATATATATATATATATATATATATATATATATATATATATATATATATATATATATATATATATATATATATATATATATATATATATATATATATATATATATATTGAGTACCTCATTTAAAGCATTATCTAACAGTCTATGGGTTTTATAAGATACTGATTCAGCAGATCAAGTACCCCATCTTACCGGTGCCCCATCTTACCCCATCTTACCCATCTTATCATCGTCGGTGACATCATTTAACCACGTTTCAAAAATACTAAGGTCGTCATTAATAGTTTATATATCGCTCTGTTAGGAATTCAATTAAACTAAATTTTAAATTATCTCGTACGTTTGTTCTTTCTTTTGTTAATTAACTGTACTTTATATAAGGATTTTTTTGCAGCTGAACTTTATTAAATTTTAATCATAAAAATTTAATAATTTTTTTAACTTAAAAGAATCTAGGCGCCTAATTATTTTTGGAATGAAACTTATAGATAATTTAAAAGCAAATTATCGAGTAACGTATTTTATTTTATCTACATAATGGAGGACAATTTTAAGAAGATGTACAAGAAGAAGAGCAGAAGTGCAAATTCACTTCGAAATTGAATTATAGTATCTCCTTTCTACCATCACGAAAAAAATATTGTTCCATTTTTGAAATTAACTTTGAAATCGAAAATATAACTCTTATTTAAATAGTCAATTATGGTACATTAGTTCTTCTTTTAAAATCAGTGACATGATAACATATTTTGATTTTCGTATTATTAAAATGAAATGTATCAGACTAAAATGGAAGTGGAATTACATTTCAACTGATTGTTATCACAAAATAATAAATGAATTCTGAGAAATCTGTAGAAACTTTGAAGTAAAATGTCAAAATTAAAAAACTTTAACGCTTTAAATTGCCTTTAGTTTGTAAAACTTAAGATAGTAACTATAAATTAACAAATTAATATTATTTTAACGTCACAAGTAGAATAAAGTGACAATTAGAGATGTTATTCTGATTTCGACAATCATTTAATTAAGCTGATTAATTATTCTGAATTGAGCAATTACTCCTTAAAACAGCAATTTATTTAAAAAAGTACAAAAAAGTTATCTCCAAAATCCACCTTGGGAATATACAAAACATTACTCAAGACTCAATCGTTCATTTCGATCCATCGCTTCGTGACATGATGTAATTTACGATAACTATCTTGCTGTTTGAAAATCATGTATCTAGCAATTGTGTCAAAAACATGCTTAATATTTGTTTCGCAGCCTTTAGTTACTGGTGTCAGCCGTTTATTTATATGAAAATTAAGTTGTACGTTGTTCAACACAATTTCATATTTCTTGCAAAAAAGTTCTTTCAGCAATAAGCTTAAAAAGCATTTCACATTAAAAACAATGTTAAAATAAACTATCATAGTAAAAACAAACTACATTCATGTCACCGAAACATAGTATACTATTAGGACTTAAGGTCTTAAATTTAATGAAATTCCTAAGAAACATATATCTAAACAATATTAAACATTATTTTTTTACAAGAAATTGCAAAACACATTTTTTAACATCTGTTTGAAATATATGTTCTAAAAAGAATGTGTAAGAATCTTCTGTGGTCTCATGTTGTTAGACGTTCCAATTTATATACACTGAAGAGCCAGAATAACTGGTATAGGCATACATCTGCGAATAAAGTTGTATAAAAAAATGAAGTTCGTCGCTATGTTCAGCAGCGTCTATGTGCTGCTGTTATGACAGGTTATGAAAATTGAAGGGATTTTAAAAGTATTGGTGGCTGAGAAATGGAATTCCATATCCATGCATCTCTGCGGTGGAGATGAATTTTGGAATTTCACTTACGACAATTTCACGAGTGTACCATGAATATCGATTATCCAGTAAAACAATAAAACTACGACACAGCTGCGGCCTAAAAATGATCATGCAAAAACGGATCATCGACGACAGACGAAAATCCTTAAACATGATATATTGCGGATACGTGATATATACGGCTCCAGAAGCCCATATCGGTGAATATTCATTAAATGGTTAACAAGTCGACACTTGTACGACGTAGAATCGATAGAGACGTTTATCACATTTAATGATCAGTTTTCAATGGATCCGGATTTGCACGATGTTTTTAAGGTCAAAGCTATGTCGTAGATTTGATGTTTTACTGGATTATCGATATTCATGGTACACTCGTGAAATTGTCGTAAGTGAAAATCCAAAATAAATCTCCATATCGGAGATGCATGGATATGGAATTCCCTTTCACCACCCCCGGTACTTTCAAAATACCTTCAAGTTTCATAACCTGTCATGATAGCAGCACATAGACGCTGCTGAACACAGTGACGAACTTCGATTGTTTTTATACACCTTTATTCGCAGATGTATGCCTATACCAGTTATTTTGGCTCTTCATTGTAAGTTTATATGATGAATACGTGCTACTTTTTTGTTGCTTTACATAAGTGCAACTTTGCGGGTTGACTCTTTGTCAAATCCAAGCTTTAACTTGTAGCAAGGGCACAGAAAATGCTGTTACTAAGTTATACCATTAATCGTTATCAGCTTTGCATAAATTTTCTCAGCGGAGTCTCTTAGGTATATGTTTCGTTTGATTTGATTTCGAAGCAAAGTGATATAAGTTCCCAATATTAAAATCAATAGTTCACTGAAAGCTTATCAGACCATATTTTTTATGAATAAACAATTGATGAAAGCGTCATACTCAAATTCTTTAAATTTTGTTTGTAATTTTTAGTAATTAACTTTTATAATGCAAAATTTCACTACCAAATTGTATCTTTGTCATGATTCCTAAAATTTTTTTAATAAAAAAGTAAATATTTTTTTCATGTTTTAAAAAAAAAAAAAGTTTGTAACATACTATTAAAGTATAAATATTAGAAAGATCGGGACCATTGGCATTTCAAGTGGAAGATCGGAACAGACTGTTACTATTATTAACGATCAGGTTCTAGCATAAAATGTGCCCCGTAAGGAGAGCCACCTTTTTCAATCAAGTAAAAATAAACTCGGAATTTATTTTAGTAATTAGTGAGGGTTTCTGCAATCACAACACTGAGAACTAGTGCGGCATTTATTAGTACATTGGTAAACGAGTCACTCTCTTCGGATTTTTTTTGTAACTGATTACGATTTAAATCAACGTACTAGCACATTTTGAAGTAACATTTCAATTTATAGTAAATTGAAGGTTTTCAACACAATTGTTTTTATTCGATTCCATCACATTAGCTTATTTAGGCCAAGGCAAATTTTTGATTAAAAAAGGTGTTGGAATCCGTGTGCCAAAAGCATTTTGGAAAATTTTCCATAATCACCTTATTGGAGCTATGCCGCTACTTTAACAAGTAGATGTGTAAGTTATTTGCAAAATAATTTCATAATCACATTAATGAAGAACTCCATATTTTTGGCATACAATGTTGGAATCCTTAATTAAATGCTAGTAAATGTATTTTGAGTTTTAAATAAAAAACTGTAATATACATACTTATAGTTGAAAAGATTACAAAATCAGTATTTTTGCGACGAGGTAATTTCTACCAAATTAGTTTGTTCTACATATGATGTATCCTGGGTTGATACGTAGGGCAGTTCAACGGCTGAAATATGTAATGGTATATTTTTAACGCCGTGGCTATTTCACTGCCCAGTACTATAAGTGTCGCAGCCATAAAGGGGATTGCTTTGGTTTTGGAGCCATGCTGAAATGTAGGAATCACCAAACGCACCTAAATTGGGAAATAACCGTTTTGTATTTCTGCTTGATCCAGCTTCTTGATTCAAAAAATATTTCTTTCTGGGTTCTTCTATATTACATTTAAAGTATACATACAATACAATAGTACCAATTCAAAAATAAAATAATTTTTTTAAAGTGATAAGTGATTTATATAATGCAGGGATATGCTTATAGTTTTAAAGAAACGAAATACGGTTAAATTATTTCGTAAAAGCGATTTGATATTTACCCTGGTTCCTGCAGTATTATGCTGGTGAACCGTGCAGACCTTTTGATGGATTTAAGGAAAAATTATATTTTTTTTAAAAAGGGAAAGTTGCATACTATTGCGAGAGCATTTCAGCGGAAAAAGAAATTGTAATAATGAAATATTTTAAAAGTTTTTTTTTATTACTATTGCCTAGTGAAATTTTTTTGCTTTCATGGGAAAAAATGCAGCATAGTATAACAAAACAAAACACCGAAGAACGAATCGAATGTTTAAAAAAAGATCAAAATATATATTATTTGAAATTCAAGTGAACTAGCGATAGATCGCCAATATCAGCCACCACGCTACATAGGAAAATTAGTCCTGTACGGGTTCTGGGCAAGTAAGTAGCTTATTGGATATTTTAAACTAAAGGTAGTTGCAAAATCTGCCCCATGAGAAAACTAATCCCAGTCTCTCCTCCTAAATATGCGGTAATTTTCTTTTCTATATTTATATGGATAAAAAAAAACTTTACGCTGTGCATTTTCTATTTACTACCGTATTTATTTTTAATATCAGAAATTTGGCTTTTGTGCGGCACGATTTTCTAAACTTTCAAGAACTTCTTTAATAAAGTTAAAATGTATTCGAAATCTTTCTATACTTATGACCTTTTCTGGCACATATTAGTCAAAATATTATTGCAAATACCAAAAGAAGGACATTTTTTTAAAAAAATAGTTTCACATTGAGGAAGATTTTTAAATCCCAGAAAAGGCACGTAAATAGGTTGGAAAAACGAATAAAAAAATGGAAGTCTTTATAATTCAGAAAAAGCCATACCCTAAACTACCTTTTTTAAAGATTTGTATAAAAGTTCACAAATAAGATTATTAGGGTCAAAAAGGAAGAAGTTTACTGCAACGAGATCCTTTATAAATATATTTATAATAAGAGGTTATAGATGAAATATAATTCATTTTTAAATAGACTTATCAAAACTATTCAATTGTATTGTTTGAAGCGAATAAATTTAAAAGGATGAAACTTAGTTTTCAACGTTACAATATCCAATTACAAAGCCTAAGAAATTTAATATGTTGACATTTATGATATATGTTGACATTATGATATATGTTGACATTATGATATATGTTGACATTATGATATATGTTGCCTAAGATCTGTATATAAATTCATAAAATAATTCAATCATATCAAAATAAAAAAACGTTATTCAATCCTTTATTTGTGCATCAAACACCATTATAACAATTTTTACAGCTACTCACATACTATAAATTTATAAAATAACATGTAATTAACTTTATTTTATGGCTTTAAAAATTCATTTTGTTTTTTTAAATATTAACACTTCATTTTTTTTACTCACATTTTTAAATAATAGTGTAACTTTAAAGCCTACTTTTTACTATGATAAACTTCATTTAAATTTGCTATTACACCAAAATATATTAAATTTGAACATGTTTAAGACTAAAATGCAAAACTTTTCATTCTTTCATAGGATATTAAATGGAAAAAGGGCCAATGAATCCCTATATTTCAAAAAATATGCCAATAGTTGTGTGAAAAAATTCTTCTTTGATACATTATTTTATAAAATGAATTTCTGACTTAGTTTACTTTTCTTCTAAAAATCCTTAACTGTGGTTAACATTCTTTATTCTCGCTGTTGTGTGTAGTGGAATAATTTCGGCAATTACTTAATTAACATTGGTTGCCCCTTAAGCTAAGGTTTCGGTTGGTAATTTAATTACTATAATGAATTATTGTTCTGCCTGTAATAGATTTTTCATAATATGCCTCTTTAAGATGCTTAAACGACGTATCTTTATGCGTTTATCACATGAAAACCAAATCTTGATAATAAGTCCTGCGGCGATTAAACAATATTTACCTTAAGATTTATAGTCTGTTGACAACTTAAGTATTGTTTATCGACGTCTTTTAATATGATTTAAAATTTATTATGCCGCATAATATGTTTAGAAAATTCCGTTGGTCATTTAAGTACTATTTAACAGTAAAAGTATTTGTAGCATGCAGTTTATTACGTTTTTAGGCTAGGGAACTGTAAATGTTAAATGTAGGAAAACAATATTCAAAGTAATAATTTGAATTTTTCTTAGGATAAAAAACTTAAGTTCATTACAAACAATTATTTCAAATGTTAGGAAATTATTGTCTTATGAGGCCATTTTAAACATAAAAAGTTAAAATTAGTCAAACATAAACATTAAACTAATTTTTTTCTAAATAAAAATGTGATACAGTTGCATAAAAACTTCGCAATTTTTGTGTCTTATGCCAATTTATATTATTTTAATTATTTTGTGTCTAATTTATAAATACAGTTCACAAAGTGATGAAACACTATAATGGCCAAGCACGTGGGAAGAATAAAAATTATAAACACATGAAGTATATCGTACAGCAGCTTGAACATACCATGGTATATCGGTATAAGATAGAGTAAACCTGGAAATGTCCAAAATGAAAATCGCGTTTAGCATTGCTGCCCATATTAAAACTGACCTGGCTGATCTCACCTTGCTTTACTTAAATGCTTTAAAGATATAGCTGTATTCTAACATGTCAGTGGGTATGATTTACATCTTGTGAATTATGTTTTATTCATTTTTTACTCGGATTAAATTAAATAATAAAATGATTTTTTTTAAAATTTTGTTATGCAAACCTCCGTTGATAACAGCGAGAATTTGTATTTCAAGGAAAACTATTGTCTACAATTCATCAGATGCTAAATTTAGTCAATAAGATATTTGGTACATTCTTTGTTTTGTGTTAACCATAAAAACGAATGCGTAACTCAATGAAGTGTTGCTACAACAAGTTAATCAAAGAAATGTCAATATTAGTTATCTCTTATGGCAGTAGACTAATCTTTTGCAGAAAATACTATTAATAAATTAGGCTTTCTTTCATATTAACTCAATGAATGCCTTCTGCTTTGGACAACCATTGTATGAAGTTCCTATTTATTTATTTGTCTATGTTTCCAGCAATATTCAGAAATATCAATGACTTCTGACTTTTAGCTATAGTGTATTATTCCGAAATAAACGAGACTTCTTTAGCCAGTTTTGTAACGTTTAATCTTAACTTCGTTTATATTATAATAAATTGAAAGTTTAAACATCACAATGCTGTAAAAATGTCCACTGATCAGAATGATGTCAAATTTCAAGAAGATGTAATTGAAGTAGACAGGGAACGTACGACATAATAGCAAGTAGTTTAAAATTTTTGCTACAGGTGTTGCTGTGAGTCTTATAATTTAGAAGGTCTCATCAACGAATGAATCTTAATACAAATGCCAAAAAAAGTTACCTTTAAACCAACTCTTCTCCCATTAATGCTCGCTTTGTAGTGTGTATCTTGGGGAAGCGGAGTTTTTCGTCTTCGTTTGCCACTCCCGGGGACAAATCCGATGGCTTCAGATGTGAAAGAGGCGCCTCGAAAGGAGCGTCCATGTCGGTGTTTATGTCACCTAACTGGCCATTTGACAGCATATGCAAGACCATTGACGAGAATGCTACTCTGTGATACTCTTGCGTTTTTCGCTGTTAATAAATGTAACTAAACCAACTATAATGGACTTAAACTAACCCACTGTGCAGTGCATATATTTTATGCTGTTAGTTGCATAAACCCATCCACAACAACAAACTAATATCACATCAGATAAAAAAAATAATCGTTTTTTTAACTGTGCTGAGGCCAAAAACAAAAAATTAATACAATTCGTTTAACTTGTAAGTTATTCTTCTACCATTGCTTTGCGATTCCTTTAATATTTGTAATTAAACCCTTTTAAATTATGATGCCATGCAGCACCACCTGTCGAAAATTGGGCATTTCTTTTTTTTTCTTATGGCATACGCTTTCTGTTTCTTTCAATTTTATTCCTGTGGAGCATTTTGAAGTTTAAGCTTTATTTGTAGTCACCCTGTATAAACTACTTAAAACCTAAGTATCTTAGAAAAAAAAGGAACGGCGTAAAATTGTTGACTATATTTTAAAAAATAATTACGTAATTTATACAAATACATCTTATTTTTTTTAAAAGACTTTTCAACACATCAAGACAAAAAACGTTAACCATTCTTTCATTAAAAAAATATTTACTACAGTTGACTTGGTGCAGCATAATCTTAAACATAACAAAGCTCTAAATGAAATAATAATCCTGCCTAATTAATTCTACATTCTACAAATGAAAGGAATATCATAATAGCTAAAGTTAAACAGATAAATAAGCCATTTATAAGTAAAAAATTCGGCTTATAATTTTATTTCGATTTGTAACTGGAACAAACAATTGTAGTCCCCGTGGATCCCTGGTCTAAATAGATTACTGAAAGGTCAAGATCTCATACCAAAAAATAGCTTAGCACAGGAAAAGGGAAATACAATTAGTTATTTGATTAGATCAGGTAAAACCCTTCGATTTTTATCTCTTCTTGGATCTTTTGTCATATCGAAATTTCCGTATATCTGTTTATGTACACTCTTAAAACAAACGAGCGTTTTAACTCAGTCTGAGTTAATTTCCACTCCTTTCCGTGCCGAAAATGCGCTTCTCCTATAGGAGTGAATTTCATTCTTTTGTTTTAAGAGTGTACACAATTAAATAAAATAAATAAAATTCATCCATACATAAACATTATGGCTACCTGTCGGACAATAAATGCAGCCTAGTATATTTTTCTTCAAAAAATTAGTTTAATGTTTATAAAAAGATTGTATAAATGTGTTAAAATACGGCATTTTTAAAATGATTGCCCATACGAACGGTTCTCTTCAACAACTTTCTAAACATGATTCATAATTCGAGATTCTGTGAGACTAGTGCAGAGGGTAGATCGTGTGCGACAGTCCAGCAAAAATGCATGAGGGCGCTGCATTTAGTATTGCGTCATTCAGTTTTTTTACGTTCTAAATGAACCGAAAGCATGAGTTTGTTTCCGAAGCGAATATTAGTTTGTTTCCGAACAGAAAACAAACGAACTCGTGCACCTTCTTATTTGAAGAGTACAGGGGAAAAACAACTTCATTGCATAGGAATCTGTCTGCATCAGGATTCTTTAAAAACAATAGAGAGTCATAGCATAAACTGGTGTAAGGAAACCGGTTACTTACTTTGTTTTCTTTAACGGCAACCCTGATTCACGCCAGAGATCAGTGGACACGAGTCACATGTTTGTACCGCGATAGAAGAGCCGAGAGAAAACCCGGTTTCCTTTCGCCAATGTCCGCCAAGCACACCAGAATACGAGAAGATTCCTATGCAATCAAGTTGTTTTAACACTGTACTCTTCATTTGGTATGAATTAGGAATTCTGATTAGAGGAAATCATACACAATCCGAACGCGGGTATTTGGTTTCAGAACAGAAATACATACTTGAGTAGCAAAATAGTAGTTGAGTATATAACATTAATAATAAATGTAGTATAAATTGTACAGTAATACATATTTGAGTTGTATGAATGCACAAAATTTTTCTTACTTAGTTGATAAACAATGTTGAGACTTATGAAATTTTACCTAAGCAATATTTTCCATAAATACAAATTTATAAATCATTTTTAAAAGTTAAATGGTTTAAGAATAACCTTTAAAGTAATCAAGTTTATAAATTTACAAAAAAATTACTTTAAAACTTTGAAAATTAAACTTTTAATAGTTCTTATAAGTTTAAATGCAACTAATAAGTAGCCGTGTTTTTAAGCAATATTTTTTTTTAATGTAGCATCCAATGAAATACTGAAAACAAAAATAAAAGGAATCTGCAACAGATGCTGTTAATCTTCTTATCTACACAAAAAAGTAACACTAAATGCGAGACTAGAAAATTTAAACAAAATAGGATTATAAAATTTTATTATTGCTACATCAAGGAAACAATTACAAAAGTTTTTTTTTTTGCATAAAACTTATTATATTTCACATCGACTGTACTTGATATTTAACTAAATGCATGTAAAAAATTTACAAGTGTTTTTAAGCTGTTTGTTCACTGTTTTATTTTTACTTTTGAGATAATAAATATTTATCTTTTTATGAATAAGTAAATGTAATAACAAAGAACGATTTTGAATAAACACATTTGTAAATGTTTAATTACAAGATAATTCTGAAAACTTAAACAATAGTATCTATTTAGATCTTAAATTATATTAATAAATTATTTAAGAAATGTACGAGTAAATAATTAGTATATTATATTAAAGGCGCCTGGATGCTTTTTTACACGTGTCTTAGCAAATATCCAATTTAATTAAAAATATCTTATTATGTTTTTTTTAGTAGATTATTTGAATTCCAAACATTTCTTTTTTCTCCTTTTGAATTGTGAAGATAAGGGTTTTATATTAATGGTTCTATGTTTGTATCAATTAGTATTAACGCTTTTTTCAACAAATTAACAAATATAGAACTATGTAAAAGGTTATACAGTAGGCTGTTATTATTTTATGATAGCGAAATTAATGGCAGCACATAGCACCTGTTTTCAATAATTGCTGGTACATATTTTTTTCTCTAACAAACTGTTTTGCGCTAAAGTATTTATTATTTTATAGCAAAATTTACCATTGTTTAAAAATTTATCTAAGTTGAGTCCAGGTTTACGAAGTAACGTTACACAACATTTATCATTACATTAAATTTATAGAATATCGCCATACAGCAAAATAGAAGTAAACCTTTTTTTCTTGTATAAAGTATTTACGTTTGAAAAGCAATTAAAAACATTATAAATGGTAAAAATCTTGGGTAAATGCCCTTTTTTGTTTATTAACTTCCGTTTGATAATATGTATCATGCCAATATTTTTCATAATTCTCAAAGAATTTTAAGTTTCAATATATCAATCACAAATTGTGTTCTGTTTTCTTTCGTTCAAGATAAAATAATTTATTTTTATTATTATATGCTGGTATTTTTTTCTTCAACGCTTTTGTTTTTGAATCAGCAAACTATACTAGAGAATCATAATTAACTACTAATCAAATTTCAATCTATTGATTAGTAGAAATATAACAAAATACTGTATTTTTTTTAGATCATGGGCTTGACTTTATGCCTAAGACAATACTTATAGAAGTCGTTGGGTTTATAACAGAGGGCTTTATGACACAATTACCTTCCATTTTTTTTAAATTTTGAAGTGAATAGGACTATTTTGTAACAAAATCGTATCTAATTCTTTTTATTTCTGTCTTTTTTTTTACGGAATAAGTGGGGGAGACCGGGGATACTTTTCCACGTTTTCTTTTTTTTATTGTATATTTTTTACTTTTATTTATGTGGAAAAAAGAAAAAGGCATCATCGTCTTCCTCACATGGTTATCTACAACCTAGAATTATTACTTTTCGAAAAAGTAAATACACTTTTTGACAGCGAGTGGCTAAATGCAAGCACGTTGAGTTGGAATATGCGCCCCGTATACGGGGTACATTTTCCCAGACTGCCAAAAAGGGACGGGGCAAATTTTCCAACTTTTCTGAAAAGATTTAACAAACTTTAAAAAAACATTTTGTTGTTTTTTATGTGCATTTTATTGTAAACAAAAATAAAGATTATAACCAGAATATTGGTAAAATTGTTTTTTTTTAAAGCCAGTTTACTATAAATAATATACTATGCTAACAAATTGTTATATAAAGGTCATTATCACCTAGATCACTTTGAAATCAAGCAAATTGTGTAACTTCTCCTTTGTTGTAAATATAGTTAAGTGCTTTTTTTCTATAGGTTGTTTAAAGTATTGCTAAAGATTGCAAAAAAATCCTATCGAACGCACTGAAGCCAATTTGCTCCAAATGTTTGGGTGCAACGTGACATATTAATATTTTATAGTGCAATTATTCACGATCTATTGGGAATATTTAACTATTTGCATGCTTTTATGCTACTAAATCCATTCTTGACAGCTTTCTTTTTATTAGTATGGAGACAATTTTTTTTTATCAGAAACAAAACTTTTTATTCTCAAAGCTTAATCTTTGCTTACGTTACTTGGTCTTACAATAAAAAAAAATGCATTTTTTGGAATACTATAAAGGTTGGAGCACTTTTTTCTACAAGGCATTGTTGGAATTCTTGCCCTGTTAAATTTTGGAAAATTGGAAAACCTGCCCCGTCGCCTTATTTTGACTATAATAGTGCCTTGACGATTACAGGCCTAAGTTATTTTGAACACAAATACAGATTTAAATAGAAAGAGAAACTACCTTTTATTATACGCAATGATAAAACTGTAAGTTAAATGAAGTAAGTTTAATTTGGGTTTAAAGTAAGCATTAAAAATCACTCAACATTGAAAGAGTTATTAAAACAGCTCTAATGAAAATATTACTACACCTACTGAAAAAAGATTCTTGTGTGTGACAAAAGCCGTGTTGCTTCATAAAAAACAGACAGTTGGGGACCCCCAACGGCTCATTTCCACTATAAGGCCTGGTGGAAAACTTACCCCATAGGAAAACTAGCTCCGGTCTACCATATTAATCTCCTATTCTTCAAAATCAAAGTACTTCAAGTATGTTCTGGTTTAAAATACGCTGTAAGTGTACGTTATCGTCAAATAGTATATGTTATTCATTATAATATAGCGCGTATGTATGAATTGTGTTAAATTATAATTTATGTACACATATCTGAATACCCTCACAAAAGTTATCGGTCCCTGTTTATATTCCCAATATTTAAGAGTTAAGCTATGCATTATGTCATCACAGAAGCCCGTGTTTCAATTCATTAGGTCAACCAATATAGAGTGCAAATTTTAGAATGGTAGTAAACTTTGTACCTGAATAAGAGCATTATTGGATACGAATTAATTCTGTAAATTATATATTTATGCTGCATATTGGTATTATAAATAGTTTTCAAATACATAATAGAATTTGAATACAAATATTAAAGTCTTAATTTTGTTTCGTATAGAACGTTTGATTGATTATGACATCTAATGAAAAAAACTAAATTAAAAAAATAAAAATTAATTGTATAATGAATCTAAATTAAATGTATTTATTTTATTTTTAAAGAATATATCATATTCAAAAATAAATGGAAATAACAGGACCTAATAAGTATTTGTTGCGAAATAATATAAATGATTTCTCGTATTTTGAAAACAATTTTTAAATATTTTATTTTCTAAAATAAATTTTAGTATGTGTAGTTTATTAATAGTTATTTATGCAACTAGTGTGAAAAGTAAGGCTTTTGTAAACGAGTTGAATAAATTATTTCACGAGCGAGATACGAGCGAGTAAAATAAATTCAAGAGTTTAAAAAAAGGCTATTTTCAACGTGTTGTCATACACTATTTTTTTATAATAACGTACAAAAAATTATTTATTAAATTGGCATTTGATTGGCTTATTAATTATTTTATTATCACGTTCAAATGATTTGAAGGTGATTATTTATATTAATGATTTTTTTAAAATCACGTGCAAAAGTATTTCTGAGATTGGCATTGGAAATAAGACGCCAAATAAAGAATCACATTTAAATAAAGAATTTTCCACCAATCACAAAACCGCCGAATAAATATCACGCTCAAATAAAGAATTTTACACCAATCAGATGCTCTTATTTACTTTGTCGCACTAGTGCGTAAAAGTAACTTTGAAACACGATTTCGTTAAAAGCATCACTTTTGCCACGATTTCGTTAAAAGCATCACTTTTGCCGCGATTATTGATTTGAAAAAGTTAGTTTTTTTGCACGATATTATAAAAAGAAAATAATGTGCTTATCCAATTTCGGATAAACATAAAAATCTATAATAATAAAAGAAAGAGTCTGTGTGTCTGTGTGTTTGTCTTCGGATCGTAAAAGACCTACTTATACTGCCCTCAGAAATTCAAAATGTTTAAGATAGATTCCCTTTAATACCAACGTGTGCACCTGAGGCTTAGTTTTTTCATATTTGTTCCATTTTTACAGAAAATTCGAATATTCTGAAAAAAATACACCACTTTTGCTCAAATCCGAAAAAAATTTCTCTTTCCTGATGCCATCGGCTGAAAAAATTAAATAAAACTTTTAACGAAAACATTTAAAATTCAAAATGTTCATTTTATTCTTTTGCCATTACTTTCAGAAACTAAATTCAATATTTGAAAAATAATTTACATGTTTCAAGTGACGTAATTCCGCCAGTCTTCATTCCCGGATTTTATTGTGGGTTTATTTGATGATTTTTTCATTGATTTTTCTGTTGACTGCATGTATGCATATTTAAGCAATAAATGTATAGTTAAGCTATTACTGAACTATGATGGTTAATAAAGGCCATCGCACTAGAGCTATTAGTGTTTTATGTCTTTATTTTTTCACCAAATACGTTGCCAAACTCGCCAAATTATTAACTAAAATTCGCCAAATAGGCAATTTCTTTTATAAATAATTTATAAGCTGGTCGGTTGTTCGAAGGTCATTGTGTTAGAGCTGTATAATGGGTGTGGGTAGCTACAGTGCTGCACAAAAGTTTAGGCACAGACGCAATTCATGAAAAAATCGTCAATGTTTACTATTTTTCAGTAGTTTTTTTAAAATATATATTCTTTAGGCAGTATAAAAAATAATAGGGTAAAATTTTTTTCCAAAAATATAAATAAATTCGACTTCCATCAATAAATTAAAAATTTCAAAACTTTCCTTGCCAGAAATGTATAGGCACACGTTTCAGTTTTATGCAAATTCTCTGGAGAAAGTGATTGTGTCATCAAAGGGGAGGGTTTTTAAGTTGCTTTAAAATGTTGAAGGTAATTTTCAATGCTTAGAACCATTCTGAAGTCAACTGAATTTTCGTATGAAGATATTATAAGGATAGGGACATTAAAATTTAGAGGTAAATCGGTTTCTGATATTTCTACTGAATTAAAGCGTTTGAAACGAGGTGTTTATAGAGTGTTAGCACGTTGCGATCAATATCAACCAAAATGATGGTCCGGAAGACCTCGAATCGCCGGCAAACGAGATTATAGACAAATAAGAAAATTGGCTTCAGACAAACATTGCTCTTCAAATCAAATTAAAAGCCTGATTGTGGCTAAATTTTCAAGTGAAACTATCAGGAGGTGAATCAAGGAATCTGGATACATGATAAAATCCAAGCTGAAGCGCAAGCCTAGCTTGCTATCTTATCGTAAAGATGCAAGACTGCAATGGGCTTAACAACACATGTCTTACAGCGACAAATGGCTGCAAGTGATCTTCAGCGACGAAAAATAATGGGTCCTAGATGGTCCTGATGGGTATGGCTACTACTGGCATGATTTGCGTAAAGATCCCAGGATCTACTGTAGCCGGCGTCAAGGTGGTGGTTTTAGGGGAGTCAGGTAATGGTTTGGGGAGTTTTTCGACTCAACGGCTAGACTTCCTTAGCCTTTACCAAAGGAAAGCAAAACTCGGGGGACTACCAGGCAACTCCAGACAACAACTTAATGCCTTATGGGGAGATTTTAGGCGGCCAAAATGGAAATTCCAGCAAGATAATGCCTCCATACATACATCAAGGTCAACTAAAGAATGGTTTAGAAACAGTAATATCACAGTTCTTGATTGGTCTGCTTACACTCAGGACCTTAATCCCACCAAAAATGTTTGGAGAATCCTTACTAGAATAGTTTACGCCAATTGCAAACAATATTCCACCGTTCCGGAGCTATAGGAAGCTATTGAAAACGCGTGGTATGAAATCGAGCTTAGGCTCGATTTCATACCACGAGTACCTTACAAAATCTGGTACTCTCTATGAAAACAAGGGTTTTCGAACTAATAAAACAACGGTAAAGCTACACGAAGTACTAAAATTATTTATTTAATTATTAAGTTATTTTTATTAAGTGTGCCTAAACTTATGTGCAGGAGATTTTTGTCATTCTTGTCATTTTGGTGCAAAACTCTCCACATATTTGCTTTTCTTAGTATTTAATGTCAATTATGATTATATGATTTGATGAATAAATCATATAAAGATTTTTACTTTTTGTCTCAATACTTTTGTATAAAACTAGCTCTTTGTTTTGTGCCTAAACTTTTGTGCAGCACTGTATATCTATTTTCTCGCCAAAATTATTTCCCTAAACGCGCCAAATGAGCTAAAAGGTTTTATGTATTTATGAGGGAATTGTGATGACATTTATGAGTGCATTTTATAGCCTATTTTTCATTTTTGAATTTTAAGGCAATGAAACGGGATTTTATAATTTATAACGAGCGGAAACAATAATAAGTTTATGATCCTATAACAGGGTATATGGTACATACACATATTTGGAATCTATTTGATATTTTTTTATTCCGTGCGAAGAACGGGTATGAATTTGCTAGTTTATAATAAATTTTGCGATGGAATTCTTCCTGCTAAATACAAACTATTTAAGTTTTTTTTAAAAATATTTTAAGTTACTATCTATTTCGAAGTTCTTTTTTTAACAAGAATTCAAATTAAAGAATATTATTAAATAACACAAACAATGCTACTTTTAGTTAAAGTTCTCCTTCAGCTCAATTTTCTAAATAACTACATACTTTAAATAAGCAAAAAATAACCAAATTTTTTTTTAATTTTAACTAAATTTTATAAGTAAAAACTTATTACTTAATTCAAAAAGTGAAACATTCATTTAATTATGATTTCATTTAATAATGATGTCAGTTTAATATTTGATATAATATACAGACAAAATTAAACCACTTTTTAAATTACTAACTGAAAGGCATTTCCAAAGTTCCAAAACATTACTTGTTTTAAAATTTTATTAAAGTATACCACACTAAAAAAAACTTATCTGAAACATAATGATTTATTGCCTTAAACCACAATACAAACATCGGATAAGAAATTAGATTACGAAACATTTCATAGAAAATTGTATTGGTATTTGAAACAAGGAATTAATATTTGAAAAACTCTCAATAAGGGTTTTTCAACAAACAAACTTTAGAAATAAAAGCTATTTGGGGCTGTATTTGCTAAAATTGATACGAAAATATACGAAAACACAGGACGATACACAAACATGATACATTTTGTAAATGCAAACTTCATCTGATTTTAAAATTTGTTTTACTTTTCATTTCATATTTTTGTATATCTTTTATAACAATTTCGCTGAAAATTCTTTTTTAAAACCTTTTAAGGTTTAAAACGGGTTGCAAACTACTATTTTCAAATCCATTTGTTTGAATTTATAAAATATTTACGATATTTTATATTAACAAGAAGTTTTGAAAGAACAAAAATAGCCTTTTCTTGTTACTTAAATATTCGCTGAAACTCTAATAGGTAAAAAAAAGTATCGACAAAGTATACTTTTAGTACTACATACTATTTGCAACATAACTGTCACCTAGAGCAGCATCCAGATTTAAACGCCTTAGAAAAAATATCGCCAAAAACAGCCATTTAGTTGTAATTTAAAGTTTTTAAAGCCTAAATTTCTGATTTGCATTAATTTTTTTTGCAAATTAAGTTAATAGTTTTTATCGTTTGCTTAACTTATTTTCAGTTCTAAAAAAAATTAATTAAAATTGCTTGGATTCAATCTTGGCATGAATTCCGGCGACATTTGGCGCGTTTGGAAGACGTTGAAATATCGCCACCTGCATAAATGATGCTAGTTTCGTATTCTTAAATACGTATTAACAAAATGTGTAAAAATTCGATATTTTCAAAATATTTAGTAATAACTAACCATAAAACTGCTTAAATTTGCATTAATAAAGAAACAAATGTAAATTTCACCTAATTAGCTCTTTATGCAAAGCAAATTATATGGTTTGACACTATCTTATTAAACAAATAATTAACAGTAAGAAAGAAAATAATGAGAACAAATAATTAACAGTAAGAAAGAAAATAATGAGAACAAATAATTAACAGTAAGAAAGAAAATAATGAGAACAAATAATTAACAGTAAGAAAGAAAATAACGAGAACAAATAAAAATTGATTAGAAAATATGAACAAATAATGAACAAATAAGAAGTACATTGTTCTACATTCTATGGCGTCATTCAGACCGATTATTATGAGTTTTTTTGTACAATAGGGTTGTTTCAGGTCGTGGATGGCAACAGCTCCAACGGTTTCTTTTCATTTGTTACCTGGAATTCGGTATTCGAGTTTTCTAAGAATATTTTACTTATCAATATTTCCAAATGCCAACTTCATGCTGTGCTGAATGTTGTTCAAAATATATGTTTCAAAAAGCTTGCATCGAAAAAAAATTTTCTTTTCCTCTATAGCGGTCCATTTGAGAGTGAAACTGAAGCAACCAATGAACTCGCAGTAAGCAGAAAAATGAAAACAATAGAGTTACATCTTATGAAACACGCCCATTACTTTTTAAAATCATTAAAGTTTCTCTTGAATTTGTTGCATGAAATAAATTTTAATGTCATTCAAAGGGAAGAAAGTCGATAATCAGGTAGGCAGATGCTCGTCCCGACGTACGAACAGACGGAAAAAATATTATAAAATATAGGTATCTGATGTCACAGCTTTCTAGTAAAGAATACCTTTTAAACTTTGACACACAGAAAAGATGTTGGAAAGAGGGTACAGGCAGCCGTACAAATGTGCGAACTAACGGATATCTTCAGCATGCCAATACCTAGTTTTCCATTTTTTAAATTCTTTTGAAGCAAAAAAAAAAAGGAAAGTAGACCAAAAATTTTATTAAGAATTATTTTATACTAGCAAATAAATACCCGTTCTTTGCACGGACTAAAAGAATATCAAATCGATCCAAGTATATGTGTCATTTAATTTGCTAAAGGATAATAAGCTTTGCCTTTGTTCCCGTTTATTATAAAGAATAAAATCCCGTTACTTATATTGCTTTAAAATTCAAAAAAAAATACATCACTATAAAATGCACATCCTCATATCACAAAAATCTTCCTCAAAATGAACTTAGCGTCATCGCAATTTTCCTGATAATTTCAAAATTAACCATAATTGAAGAGTACAGGGGAAGAACCGCTTTATTTATTAGGAGTAGTGCCGTAATTGTATCTGCTTGGCGGACATTGGCGACAGAAAACCGGTTTTCCTTTCGGTTCTTCTTTCGCGGTACAAACGAGTGACTCGTGTCCGCTGATCTCTGGCGTAAATCAGGGTTGCCGCGAGAGAAAAACAAAGTGAGTAACCGATTTCCTCACACCAGTTTAGGCGATGACTCGCTTTCATCGCCAAAGAGGCATGAGAGAAAAGTTTTCAACGAAATTAAGCGGTTTTTCCCCTGTACTATTCAATTGTATAACAATGTTATTTCATGTTAAAACCTCCATTCTCGGTTTAAAAAAAAAAAAAAAAAAAAAAAAAAAAAAACATTTAGCTCATGGACACGTTCAATTATTTTTCAAATCATTAATTTAGTTTCTAAAGGTATTGGCAAGAAAATAAAAGCAATTTCAATTTTAATTAATTTTTGTGTTCATTTTAATTTCTTCTGTCGAATGGCAACATTGGTGTATTTTTTCAGAAAATTCGAATTTTCTCTAAAAATGGAACAAATATGAAAAAACTAAGCCTCAAGTGCACACGTTGGTATTAAAGGGAATCTATTTTAAAAATTTCGAATTTCTGAGGGCACTATAAGAAGTTCTTTTACGATCAACAGACAGACTTATTATTATAGATATTTCGAGATAACGACTGTCGCACCACCAAAATATTTGTTTGAATAAATCAGTTATTTCAGAGTTCAATATTATTTTTTTAAAAATATCTTAGTGATGATGTATTTCATTACAATTTAAACTATTTGAATTTGTATGAAAATTTTCTCGATTTATATAAAGGCAATCTAAGGTAAATTTGCGCTAAAACAAAAGAGCCATAGAAATAGGAAATACGTTTAAATAAAGAATTAAATGCATGATTAAATGAAGAGTCAATGCGCGTGAATATCAAATTCATAGCAAACAATTAAGCAAATTAAATACCAATGATATAAATATTTTTATATTTTTTTAACTAGCTTTACAAACCCGGCGTTGCACGGGTGTACCCTTACTAACGGTGATTTTTTTTATGTAAACTTTTATTCTATACCAATTAATACTCTCTCCACTGGTCTGCACTCCATCAATATATTATAATTTCCTCACATTCTAATTTCAGCATTAATTTTTAAAAATAGAAGTCCGATTGTATCCAGGCCCTTCTAGAAGTTAGAGGGCTTTCCCATAGGCCGTATTAAAATTGTCAAAATAGCTATGACATAATGGCCAGTTGCTATTTGCCCTCTTACACCCGAAAATACCCAAAATATGGTAAAAATTCCACTCCATATTCGACCACTCGACAGAGCTGGGGAGCCCAGTCGGTAAAGGCGTTCGCCTTGTATACAATAGGTCCCAGATTCGTTCCGGGCATCGTCAAAATAACTGTGTCTCGAATAATATTGTGGTTAGAGTGCACGATAAATATTTTTAAAAGTCCTGACGCTGCGTACGATGTCGCTCTTAAAAGTTGCATTAGGTGCCTACTCAGGTGTCAGCTCGTCACTTGACTGTGGTTCTAAATTCCGACGCCCGTGGCCAATAGCCCTCGTGTATAGCTCTAGTGTGACGATAATTTTAAATTAACTCTAACCCATACAACTGGATGCGAATAGCTATCCTACGTTAAATTTTCAACTTAGAAATAGCATTGTAAGTTATAATTTATACATATTTATATATTATATAATATATATATATATATATATATATATATATATATATATATATATATATAATATATATATATATATATATATATATATATATATATATATATATATATATATATATATATATATATATATATATATATATATATATATATATATATATATATATATATATATAATATATATATATATATATATATATAATATATATATATATAATATATAATTACTATATCAAATAATAATGCGATTTATCCAGTGGTATGAAAAAGAAAGTTCGAGCTTTACCAAGGCAAAAGTTTTTACTACAAACTGATGACACAACTAAAAACTCTAAACTCTAACAAACTCTAAACTAACGAACAATTTATTGCCAAAACATGTTTTGAGTAAAAAAACAGATTGGAATAGCTTTTTTTTTGTTTTCCATTTACAACAGTTCAGTTGTTTTACAAATAAAAGCAATTGTACGAAATTACATGACTTTGGCTAGTATTCGCTTCTGCGTTAATATTTATTTTCACTGATAAAATACTTTTTTATATTAAAAATATATGTTTTTTTGATTTTATAAAAATACATTGCCGAAAGCCAAGAACATTTTTTAAGCAGCGATATGTTATGAATTAAATTATGTTTAGTATTCTACTAATATGGAGATATGTGATTAATACTCTGACTCTTAAGCAGATATTTAATTTAAAAAATGTTGTTTAGGCAAAAACTTAATTAGATCTGTCGAAAAAGTAAAAGCTAACAATCATTCTCTCTACTTTTATAGTATAAAAAGCTGTTATTGATACCATATTTATTGATAGTTTATTTCATAAGCGAGCATTGAATTATTTATCTATCTTGGATATTTCTCAGAAAAATTCAGATGAATAACAATTCGAAATTTAGCATTTATAAAGGAATTATAAACGTTTATAAGTTATATTTTAATATGGCTGTCTTGGAATTATAGAGCTTTTTAAAATCATGAAAAATATGACTAAAGCATATTAGAAGCATTAGAATTTTATTTGTAAAAAGATACAATTATGTAATTAAATATCTTGTTAAAAGGGTCTACCATGGCTGAATAATTATAGGAGCCTGTCAAATGTCTAAGACCTTTTGACTTAGAAGCTTGCTAGCCATTCTATAAACGGATCTGAGCTAATAAACAAACGTCCTTTAAATATTTGGTGCCCTGATTGTTGTAGCGGATGAAGCAGTTGAAAGTTCTGTTGGGTGCTAGCTCAGATATCGAGCTCGTCATTTGACCAGTGTTCAAAATTAACAGGTGTACGTGGCCTTGTTTGATCTCCTTTCATAAGCTTGAAAAAGTTAGCAGGAAACGGGGGGCTGTGGGGAGCCTAGTGGTCAGCGTCTCGGTCTCGAGATAGGAAAGCCCCGCGATCGAGTCCCGGTACCACTGAAGACCCACCGAGTATATGCGGAGTACGTGCTCGTTAAATCTGTTGGGTCCGATAGTCCTGTGTCGGTCATTGCGTAGTTTACCACGGCTACAGGTCCCTGGAGACTATTTCCCTCTCCTTCAGGGACATGTCTAAATTGTGGAGGTGGCGATAGATGGCAGCATATGTCTTGTATGTGTGTGTATGTCGTGTCCGTCCTTCTTGACGAAGGTTTATAAGCGGGTCTTTGTAACCAAGCACACAAGTCTGAAACTATATGTCTACCAACCAACCATAGCAGGAAACGTTCAAGCAAACCCTAAGTAATGAGGCAAGGCTAAACTGGGCGACAGAATGGTCAGGAACCTGGACAGGCAGTCAGAATGTCTCGGGTTCAAATCCCGGCATTATGAGCATGGAAAATTGTGTAGTATGTTTCTCTATTTGTATTGAGTAGACTGCGAAATACGTTCTCGTTACATCTGTTTAGCACTCTACAGCTCGTACTAAAAGAGATACGGACCTCAACTTTGGCACTAGTTCCTGGTGCCTGTTGGTCATTAGAGCAAGGTTTTATAAAAAAAAATCGCGCATGCAGAGGATAGCTAGATCGAGATTTTTTAGGTTAAAAGGGTATTACGAAAAAAACGAAAAGAGCATAGGGCTTTAAACTTTGAACACGACTTAATTGAAGAGCTTAGTGGAAGAACGTGCTAAGTGACATTTTTGAAAAAGTTGAGATTTTTGTGTCAATGAACATATTACTAATTTTTTAGCTATAACAAGTTTCCCCTATTTCATAAACTTTGGGATTAGTATATTTTTTACGGTTTACAAGTACCGTTTACAACAGATCTGAGTGCAAAAGAAAAACTTTAAATCTCATTTTCTCGTTTTCACCTTTTTGTCACTTAGCACGTTCTTCCACTAAGCTCTTCAATTGTTTCACGACACACAGGGCCATTATGTTTTCAGAAAAAAAAGGTGCACTTGCAAAACCACAGCCGAAACTAGCGCAACAAATATTTGTTTGTAAGTGGTAATTGGAGTGGGGTTAAATGGGGTGGTAATGGAAGTTTTTAACTTAAGTGAAGTAACGAAGTAATGAAGGAAGGAGGAGTTTACAGATTAACTCTATATTACATAAATTGAATCCACAAAAAATGTCTGAATCTGTCAAAATATTTAACTTAAGCATTATCTTTATTTTACATTTATCTTTAGTTGAGAGCTATTTAACTGATAAAAATATTATATTTCTTAAGTTCATATTTATCTATTATGCATCTACAATAAAGTAATTAATTTTATTCATACTTGGATATTTAGAAACTAAAATTTTTTACGATTTTTTAAATTTTAATAATAATTAAAATTTAATTTAATGTAATGTAATTAAATTTAATTTACCAGTCACGTTTTTTTAAAATCTGTTTATCAATATATGCGAATACTTTTTGAATAAGTAAATGAAAATATCCGACCAATGCTGTCCGGTAAAACATTTTACACACTAATTGCTATAAATCTAGAGTTTTAAATGTTTAAAATTTATTTGATTTCAATGTTTTCAATCTTTTAAAATTACATTATAATTTATTTGATTTCAATGTTTTCAATCTTTTAAAATTTTATTATAATAGGAAAAGGATGTAAACGTATTTTCAAAAATAGAATTTTTTAATTTAAAAAAAATATTTTTAGACATGTTTTCCAAAATTATTTTTTCTATCAATATACAAATTTATTTTTTACAAATTTCAACTTCCAGTTATTTATTGCATTGATTATACAAATTAAATTATATTAACAATTTGCATTTGAAATAATTTTACGAACTTTATTTACACAGATATACATTATATTTTATAAACACAATGAAATTATGTAGTTATATGATTTTTGAAAATGTCGTTGAAGAGTATTAAAATTAATGCAAAAGCCAGCAGATATCTTATTTTATTATAATTGTGAGTCGATACCTTAAATTAAAAAAATTCTAATGCTTTCGGATAATTCTTCCAACTATATTTGTGTTTATTTATCCAAAAAGGTACTTTCTATTGTACTTGACTAAAATACGTTATTAACACATACGTTACACGTTACATCCATTTTTACTCTGACATTTTTTTAAGTAAAATCATTATGATACTGGTTATCTTTAGTTGAGAGCTATTTAACTGATAAAAATACTATTTTTCTTAAGTTCATATTTATCTATTATGCATCTACAATAAAGTAATTAATTTTATTCATACTTGGATATTTAGAAACTAAGATTTTTTACGATTTTTTTTAATTTTAAAAAGAATATTCAAACAAAAAAATGCATTAAAATAGTCTACTTACAGTAGTTCTGAAGACAATTTTCTTATCTAGAAGACTTTTCCCTTGGCTGAGTGTCGCAAAGATTCTCAGAGGTTGTGAAGTGGGCAGATGTAAAGAGTTTAGACGTGGAAAACCCCCTTTCTTATATTCGGACTTTTGAGAGGGTTGCCTCTTTTGCTCCCCCAATACTTTACGCAACACCGCCAATGCTCGCCAATCAATTGTTTGAAGCAGGGGACTTGATATTGGAATTTATATCCGTTCCTTCTCGTTCCCGTGAAAATTACGGGGTGAGATTTCGACTCCCGTAATCTTTCCGGACTTAAGTGTTCAGTAGTAACACGCTAATAAGATTAAAAATAACTTAAATCCACCGATTAAAATCTTAATGGTTGAAGTTATCAGTAAAAATACTCGATCAGCATTTTTAAACAAAACTTTAATCCATCAATAAAAACGTCAATAAGATTAAATTTTATTTCAAAAAAATAAGGCTAAAAATAGAAATTAAGAAATTAATATATCTGTTGTTAATGCATATATTTTCATATAATTTTCAGGGGTAAAATATAGGTACTTTTACGAGAATTTTCTTGAATAATATCCAATCGTTAAGGAGTTAATTTTCTGGGTTTTTATTCTACTTAAATGTTTTTTTAATCAAATTTAGTCAACTAAGTACGTAAAATCTTGATGGGGACAATCTCATATGAAGAGCAAAATTTTAGTTCTTTAAAGAGGAAAGTTTTATATTTGTTTTAGAATATTTGCATGAATTTTATATAACCTAAAATATTTTCCGCTTCTCTTTTTAACAAAAAAGTTCCGATAAATTAATAAAAAAAACTTATTTTTAGAAATCTTTAAAAAATCAATATATTTTATCATATTAGTGCAAAAAATATTTGTTTCCGAAACTTCCCATACTATAAAATAACAAAATATATGTTATAGGATCTTCTCTTGTGGTTGCATTAATAATTTATGTGTTCTAGAGAATATAAAATTGCAAAAGGTGTAGGTAATTCTTCGCATTTTGTTTTATTGGTATACTAGTTTGCTAGGAATAACTTTAAAAATGGGGATAATTTTTTTTTTAATATTGAAAAGAAAACATATTATTTTTTAACAGATATTTTATAGTTAGTTGTTATATGTATGCTACTAAACTATGCGTCCGAAACTATTTCGTATTAAAGCGAGTGATGCAAAAAATTAACACAAATGAAATAATTCACAAATTGAATATTTTCTTGTTCTGACTTTTAAAAATGCAAACAAACAAAATATTTTCTGTTTCTTTTTTATAATAAAAAAGGGTATCTATTGTCTATTGATGGAATTTTTTTCTGGGATAGAATATATCCCTGGTAATGAAATAGTTTTTGTTACGTGTCTATTACTTGGAAGAAAAAAAACGAAAATGTTTTAACATAAAGAATAACATATAGCAATAAAATAGCCAAAAGGTGAGGGGTTACGAACGAAATTACAAAGCTTTTTTTACATCCAAAATGCCATAAAATTCTTTAAAATGTAACCCTCCTAAACTTTAAAATGCCAAGAGAGAAATACCCAGCCAATTATCCCGCCAAGTCCACTAATTCCCCCATACTTCGAACTCCAATGCTAAGCAACAGGCAGAAGCGCGGGCGTAGAGCGATCGTCATTGGACAAAATCATCCGCGACGTCATACCAAAGGGATTTCTGGGATATAAACCTCTTTTGAGCATTGAGTATCTGTCCCTTGTGAATTTATAATTTGTCCCTCTTGTGGTATTTCCCATTCGGATTGTCAGCATAACCCGAAACGAACTGTTTAATTTTATATTTGAAATGGTTTTAAGTGTATGAATATTTATATATAATTTTGCTGATTTATGCTGATTGAATAAGAGATTTAAAATAAAGTGTCGGGTATTGATATTCATAAACGGAAATACTTAATCACAAGGGAAGGGATAAGTCAAAGGGAAATTAATGCTGTGTTTTATTTTTAAAGTGTTACTATTAATTTTTGTATGAATATTCTGTTAATTTACTCAATTATAAATTTTTGCAACCATTACGTTTTTTATCTGGATAAAACATGTAAAAAGCCATTCTGGTTTCAGTTACTATTTTGTATAAAACTTTAGGAGTTGAATTTTAATTTCCATCACAGATGGAGTGAGCAATTTTAAGCCACCATTTGAATTCGTAGTTTTTATTATTATACATTCAAAAATAATGTAAAAACTTAAACTTTCCTGTGTTTAATATTAGGTTAGTATAAAAGAGACCGCCACAAAGTTACATAATCTTTTTTGTGCACAAAGCAAATTGTTTTCTCAATTTAATTTTTTTAAATAAATCAGCCTAAAGACTACTATAATAAATTTCTCAAAAAATTACACAAAGAAAATTTAACGTTTCGAGGTTATTATAGAACCGTTTTAAAGTGTTTCATTTAATAATTTTTCAACGAAAAATTGACAACGTTTTTTAAAGTTCTTTACTTGAAAAACGCTATTTGGCAAGAACCAATTTTGAGCCATTTGAAATAAAAAGACTTCTTGTGCGAAAGATATTTTTCCAATTGTTTGTAAACTTTGGGAAGACATACTAGAGGGTTTAAATAAAGACATCTAAAAAAATATCGACATCTTCATCTGTTTGGAGATACTAAGTCCCTTTAAAATATAACTTTAATATAAAATGTCAAACTTCACTAGAATTTAATGCACTTCAATGATAAATGTAGCATTTTTATATTATCCACAAACTCTTCTATAGTAACTATTGACATTGCTTCAATAAAACTGAACATATATTCTTTAACATTAACCCTAAGTTAAAAACAATGTATTGAATAAAACATTAAGCTACTTGTACAATCAAATCAAAGTTTAATCAATGCAACTTAACTGTCCAATACATGTTGTGGTTCTTAGAAAGAATAAGGTTTTTAAACCTTCCTTGGATCCTGAAGTTGGACCAACCCTATTCTTGTACATGGCACAGGTAAATGAGAGTATTATTAAAATGCCGCCATGTCTTTCTAAGTGTTTTTCGGAAAATAAACTTGAGAAAGAATAAGTTAGGAGTCTTTTTAAAAATAATTCTAAAGTTGAAAGTAAGTATTTGATTAGTGTATCTGACTTTGGTTATTGTTTTATGTTGGATTGTTTAATGATTAGAAATAAGGTGACCAGACGTACTGCATTTCGCTGTACAGTTTAGTAGGCCCGTCCGTGGCCGAGTGGTTAAGGCATCAGCCTAGAGGTTCAACCTTCTCAGGCGTGCGGGTGTTCGAATCCCACTTACTGCCAGTCATCCTATAAATCCGATCTGTGGAAATAGTAGAAAATCCTCATCACGGATGGGCCCGAGTACACAGGCACAGACGTGCTCGTTAAATCTGTGGAGTCCAAAGTCCCGACGGCGTTAGCGTACGATGTCGCTCGAAGTTCCGTTGGGTGCCCGCTCAAGTGTCGACCTCGTCACTTGACCAGGGTTCTAAAATACGAGGCGTTATAGGCTGTGTTAAAGCTCCTGAAGGAGGCTAGAAATAGACAGCCGGAAACGATTACCTTACCAGTTTAGTTTGTTATTCAGCTATCTAGCTTTAAGTATTTTGTAAATAGATTCCGTTTTAGTCTACAGCATGAATAAAAATATAACAAAAATGTAATGATTATTTCATGGTCTACAACTTAATCAATGAATCAAATCTAGCCAGGCTATTTATAAACAGCTCTAGTATACACTGTTTGGCAAAACCCTGGATGTAGAAAAAATTTGCTTTAATTATACACAATTTTCATTGCGTAAAAAAAAGAGTATGATATGAAAACAAAGAGTTTTGAAATTGTTATTACATATTTATGAAATCAAGTGAAATGAATAGCTTACAAAATTGATATAATTTTTTTAACATATCAAAGCTGCAATTATGCACGAGTCTTTGTTTTTCTTAGTTTGACAGTAATTTAAAAAAAACTCAAATTTTTACCCATTGGGAAAAAGTACGGATAAGAAGTGACATGTTTTAAGCAATTTGCTTGAAGTATTTAAAAAAAAACAGCTGTGCAGCAAGTTTATTTTGTAGAATACTTAAAAAATATCGAGTTGAGTTAAATTTTGTAAGTCTGAAGCCTAAGAGAGAAATATAAAAGAAATTCTTCTCTAAATTGAGTATAATTATATATAACATCGGCGTCCCAGCCGGGTCTTGAATGATTACTATTTGTATATGCCAAGATTTCCTTCAATTGCAATACTGGCAACTGAGTTTGACAACACTTTTGAGCTAAAATATAATTTTTTTAAGAAAAAAATCCTGTTCACTTAATACGAATTCAATATAAAACTTTTTTGCTATCATGTAACTTTATGTATAAATCATTTTTATATTACTTTAGCTTAACCTTCAAGTCCAAAAATTGCCTGCGCATTACTTTGTACATCGAATATATAAAAGACAACCAGCAGTCTTCTTCAATTTTCGCTAGTCCGTGAAATTAAATTGAATAATATGTAAATCTTGACGTGAAAATGAACCTCTGACTTTTCTGCGTCATGACGCCGGATCATATGCAAGAAAGTTAAAATATATGAACACGCCCTTTTATTAAAATGTCTTTTAAGAAACAGTAATCAATAAAGCCACATGCGGAGTTTGACGAAATTATAAGACCTCCCCTGATATTTACTCAATTTTG
This sequence comes from Oedothorax gibbosus, assembly GCA_019343175.1. NCBI lineage: Eukaryota > Metazoa > Arthropoda > Arachnida > Araneae > Linyphiidae > Oedothorax > Oedothorax gibbosus. Next base: position 421,088 of record JAFNEN010000308.1, read on the forward strand.
CACCTTGCAATAACTTGTTATAAAAGTATTTCATTTACTATCAGTCAATTAAGGTTGAATGTTTTCAACTTTAATGTTAAGTTTCTTATGTGCCTTTGTTAAGGGACTTGTTTTGATTATTAAGTAAAGTGGCAAATTGTGTTTATAAATACTTTGTTCAAGCATTTGATTCATGTTTTAATATCCTTACCATCTAAAAATAGAGCATCGTGAAAGTTACATTCCAAAATTAACGTAATCTGTGATTAATGCATTGCAAAGTTTTCATGACTATACCAGGAACGGTACAGAGTAATTAATAAACTTTGAGGCTGTGGTAGTCAAATGGATAACTCTCTGACGGATAAGCAAATTGTCTGAAGTTGTCTTGAGCTTGTTTTCACTGCATGATAACAAAATTTAATTTTTATTGAAATTATAATTTCTTTAAATATTTTGAAATTATATTTCTGTAGCATACGATTATAGTTTTTTCTCCATACTATCAATTTTTAAAATTCAGTAAAAACTTAAATAATATAATTTTTTTATTATCTGTATTGCTGAAAAACTTGCATTAGAGGTAAAAAGAATTCGATATAAAAGGACTCTACAATATAAAAAATATCTTGTTATATTACAGAAACTTTCTGGCCATGTTACCACAAAACATCCCTTATGCTACGCAGATATATGTTGACAGATCTTTTCCGTTAACAAAGCAATACAAAAAGTATCCGTACACAACAGATATTTTCTGTAATGTTGGTTATGTTAAATAGAAAAGGGAACAATATCCCCTTTGTACGAACCCTTGTTATCTGCGTCGAAGTTACGCGCTCTGACCACTACACTATTCCCACCACGCATGCATTTGTATACATAAAATGTTCTTTTTTAATCACAATAGAAATAACATATTATAAACATGTGCAACATGAATCAGTGCTTACTTACATATTTTATCGTTTTTAAATAGGGAATTTATTTGTTTAGAAACTAAGATGTAATTTTACAGTGCCTTTCAGTAGTTTAAGAAAGCAGAATTTTTCTGTTGGAAAATAACAGAAAAACTCTGTATTCTAGCAGCATTTTCTTACAGTGTGGATTCAATATTTGATGCTACCAAAGACTCACCAAGTAGTTTTTGTAGAGGTGTTCGTTAAATCTGTGTGTCCGAAAATCTTGATTTGCGTTCATTTTGTCGCAATGTCCTCTTCGACAATATTTGCGAAAACTTGGTTTTAGTTATCAACAAAAATCGATTAATATTTTTGTCTAATAAATATCCATGACCTAAATTTTAAGAAAATTCTAAACTCCTACTTATAGAGTTTCAAAAATAAATTGAGAAAAAAAGTTTTCACTTTAAAAAGAAAACTTAATAAAGTAATTTGCTTTCTTTGCTTTTCATCTGTTGCCACACCCAAAACGGTTCCTAATTAATACATGGATGTATATTTATGCATATTTAACCAATAGAATACACTTTCAATATATAATTTAGTATTAATTATTATCTAGCTATGTTACATAATAAATTACATATTGATTAAAATCTTATTTCGATATATTTTTTTATATTATACTTACCATTTTATTAATAAATTTACAATCCATGGAACTTAAAACATTATAGCATATATAATTATAGTAATAATATTCATTACCATAAACATTAAAACATTTTTTAAACTTTAAAACTAAACTCAACCTATAATAGGTTTCAAAGTATTTATATTCAGTGACATTTGAGATTTATAATATACTTAATTTGTCCCAAAACACCAAAAATAAAAATAATAAATCGTAAAAAAATTATACTTTGTTTTTATTCACTGACAATATACTTTGCAGCAAATGTAATACGACAGTTTAAAACAATTTAAAATTAAAAAGCACTTAAGAAACGATAAAATTAATAGAAAGTGGTTTCAATCTGTTTTGAAACGAATTTGAAATGATGGAGGCTAATGGGCTTATTATCCAGCACTTTTGTGAATAAGTTTATAAACTTTAAAATCAAAATTCAAACAACTCATCAATAATTGCATAAAAAATTGTGGAAAAAGATAATCATTCTCAGTAATTTTCCGAAAACTATCATAAATTATATTAAGTTTAAAAAATTAAAAATCTATAACTTCCTAAACTATGTAAAATCTTACATTAATATCGCATTATTACTTATTTTTCTAAGTATTTACTTTTTGTTGAACATAAGTAAATAAACATATTTTTAAGAAATCAAATGTATCTAAATTTTCCACATCCATTTTATATTTGTCAGCGGGCAATTTCCTTAAAAAAATCGAACTAAATAAGTAATTATTTACCTTGATAATGTAGTTTTATAATGACGTGTAAAATGTTGAGACTTTAACTTTTTTTCATTCTATGCTTATCTTTAGTATTTAATCATTAATGATTAGTTACAAACTTTCCAATCAGCATTTGTTTACATCGTAGGAATTTCTTCAGCCATTTTGCCCATTGTCGGCTTAACCTCTGGAACCTCTGGTGTTATTGAATTCTTACAGTGGTAATTCAAAAGCTTTATTCCACCTTCCATTTTTCATTTCCATGTTTGTTTTTTGTCTCCTTTGACAGTGATAAATGCATTCAAAAATAGAACGCTACAATTTTTATCGAATGAAAAATCTTTTCATTTGTAATTCATGACTGAATTTACAGTTAGTGAACTGATAAAATTCATAAACAGTTTAAAACTTAAAAATTTATAAAAGTACTAGTAAAAATTACGGTGTCAAGATTCTAGGCGTCAGTATTTTTAGAAAAAATTGATTGCTTTATTAAACTAACTTTTTGGTAACATTAGAATACGAAATAAGGATTGAATTGCAAAAAATACAGTAAAAAGGGTTTAAAAATATACTTATTTTAAAATGCAATATAAAGTTATATTGCAAGTTTTTTTTAAATATTCGTTGAATGAAAGGTTTTAAACCCCAAAAAATATATAAATTTATATATAATATTTTTATTTTATCAATGAAATTCCATTAAATACATAATATAAATTTTTAATTAATCTAATTTATTTTAAATCTTTCGTTAATCTAAACTTTATTTTAAAGAAAGCTCCTTCCATTATTAAATAAAAACAAAACATGTGTAAATCAACCTTCATTTTCACCACTTGCAATCAGCAAATTTAAACTAAACCCCAACCCACTCAAACTTAAACAAAAACCTAATTCATCTAATGCTTCTATATAAAAATTCATCTAATGCCAATATAAATTTTGAATGCTACACTATACGTCGATTGCTAAACTTTATTTTAAAGAAAGCTCCTTCCATTATTAATTAAAAATAAAACATTTATATCAACCTTCATTTTAACCACTTGCAATCAGCAAAATTTAAACTAAACCCCAACCCCACTTAAACTTAAACAAAAACCTAATTCATCTAATGCTTCTAACTTTTCAGACCTTTAAACACCCCTTATCATGCAAAAATAAGAAGAAAAACTCGTGGATGAGTGCGTCAAAGCAGCCATTCTAGGTGTCCATAAAACCACGCCGGGCAGCAATAGACACAAATAAAAGCCTGTGACCAATACTTATTTGAGCGTCACCGTCATTTGCTCCGGCGAATCAACAGAGGCCCTTCAGCAGATGGATCGAATCCCAGCTAACATAGATATTTCTTCTTTCCCAATAACTGTTGATAGAATTTGGGGGAATATATGGAATGCAGTTGAATAATACGTGCTGTTGGATATTGTTATTTCATTAAAAATATATATAGACATTTAACTATTGAGTTTTTATTTTTAAAGATATCATAATTAAAGATAACATAATTAAAGTATTAGATTAGCTGACCACGTGACCTCCAATGCTAAGGACGGTACGCGCGGGGAGGCTTTTTAAGGGGGCATAATGGCCAGTGTTGCTGCCCCTTTAAGGAGAAAAATAAACGAAAAAATACCATTTAATTATAAAATTACAAAAAAATACTATAAAAGGATATAAAGTCACTAAAAAGATACCAAAATGCAGCTCGTATTTTTACGATATTTTTTTGTAATTTTAGAATTATTCTAAAATACTAATATACTCTTTAAACTTTATAACAACTTTTAACCTAATTTTAGAATTTATTTTAGAATTATTCTAAAATTACAAAAAAAATATCGTAAAAATACTAGCTGCATTTTGGAATATTTTTAGTGACTTTAAATCCTTTCTAGTATTTTTTTTTGTAATTTTAGAAATAAATGGCATTATTTCGTAGCATTTTTGTCCTTAAAGTGGCAGCAACATTGGCCATTATGCCCCTTAAAAAGCCTCTATGCGCGTCCCGTCGTTAGCATTGGAGGTCACGTGATCAGCCAATATAATACTTTAACTATGATATCTATGTATGCAACTATACAGGACCTCGTGAAAACGTTAGTTATTATTTTACAAAAATAATAAACCATTCATTTTTTAAAGCTTATTTTATTTGTGTATTTAGCACGATAAAAACTAAAACGGAGAAAATAGAAAGAAAAGCTCAGAAAAGTTGGTCAGGTATGTACTTGAAGTGTGTGTGAGTTTACTTAGACTATTAGTTTTTATTTTTATAGTAAATTCTATATTTCAGAGAAAAAAATATAACCTACTTTTTACAAGGTTTGCAAACAAAGATTGTAATATAAAGGTTTCATAAAAAATACAATGACGGTTTAAAATTTAATATACTTTCGATATTTATAATTTAGTAATTCTTAAATTTAAAATAAAACACTTCTTTCAAACTTCACGATCATGTAGATTTTTTCTGATATATATTTTAAACTTTATAATCAATACCAAAGGACAACCCTGCTTATTATCAATTTTAGAGGCGCACTATTTTGAGGTCCAATAAAAAATTAACAGGGGACTATAATTTAAATATAAACAAAGCAGTTTTACTTGTTTCATACCAGAACTCTCAAAAACTTACCAAACGTTAAATTGTGACCAGAATTAGCTTTTCCAATGAATTAAATTATCGGTCAGTGTTCATTACAAATTTTTTTATGGATTCTTTATTTAAATTTTACTCGTATCTATGCTTATAACTTTATTAAATATTTTAAAAAGTTGTTTTAATAAGTTTACATTTATATATCGTTAAGAACAAGCTTAAGCTCTATATTTAATAGCACAATATCAATAAGTTTCAATGCTGGAAAAATTCCCATAGCTTTTACCTATTTTTGTACAAATAAATTACGAAAAGAATGTGGAATTGTTTTTATATTCCAATTTGAGAATTAAAAAAAAACTTATTTTCGAAAACAGGTCCTGATGAAAACTAAGTTAACTATTTAATATATTGGGGGAACATTAAAACTCTATCTAGGTAGTATCTAAGCACCTTCCATAGAGGGGCTGGTCTTTCCATGTTTTACGATAATTACTTACTTTTCCTGGATAAAACGACGATTGGAGGGAATGAAGATTAAATAGAAGTCTGTGAGAAAAATTAACCAACCAATTACTGGTAAATTTTGTTTGGTCTTCCTGGTTTTGTGAATTTTATACCTGTTTTTAAAAAATATAACGGAGAAGTTAAGTTAAAAATATGAAAAAATTATTTTATTAAAAAACTGAGCTTGAAAATTAACTCATAATGGCAGTGAATAAAAATATTTTTTTATATTTCAAAAATTAAAAATAAATATTTACATATTTAATATTTATGTTTTCGATCCTTGGAAAAATATTAATTATTTTTAATGTTTTATTTATACATGTATATAGTTTTACACCTCGTTTAGTTCTTTAGGTTTCATTGAAGAGTGTAAAAAAAAAAATATTGAATTTTAAGCGCATTAGCTTTATGAATACGCTTTTGTCCCATTTTTATGCTCAATCACGTATGAAATTTATTATTTACTTTACGTTGAAAAGAAAAAAAATAGAAACTAAAAAAATTCACAACACGGGTTTGGGTTAAAAAATATTCAATAAAATAAGAAAGACATTAATTAAAATTTCCAAAAGTTATGAAAACTAAATTCCATGAAGTCTCAATAGCATTTTAAAAATGAGATTTAATAAATTTCTGAATAAAAGGTCAGTAATTAATATAGATCATATAAGTTGATAACATGAATTTTTAATAAAAATTAATTTTGTTTAAACTGTTAATAATTACGTAATGTTTGTTTTAAAAAAGTCGATAATTAGTTTTAAGCTCTTTTACTTGCCAATGTGATACGAAAAACTACTTAACTTTGCATATAGTAGTCGTTAATTTAACTACTGTATATAGCATAAACCAATTAATGAACTTTCTAGAAATTTTTTGGTAACTCATGTGCCAAATTTATCAATAGTGTTCTTGGAATATGTTTAAAAGTTTTTAATATTTTGAAAATGTTTAAATATATGTTAATAAATTTTAAAATATTTACACAAAGCCAGTACATTTCCTTGAAATCTCAGAATATCCAAAGCTTTTTCCATAAGCGAAAAACTATAGTATATGGCAAATTTTCCCACATTGTATAAAAAGTTTCTAACCGAAATGGTGCTAATATTTTATCCACTTACATCTCAATTAAGGTTTGTTTGGATTCGGTCAAGCAACTTCAGGATTCACTCTTTATACCAATATATAACTGCACTCCACGCGTTGAATCTATTGTCACTTGTTGAGTAAGCATATGCATTAAATTAAGGACAATTATTTAAAATGATGTTGCTTAAATTATTTTTATTATTTATCTGGGGAAAGTTACGGTTTTTTACAGAAATTAAAAATTTTTACGGTTTACCTCTGAGCCTTTGTGCAATTTATTCAAAGTCGTTCATAAAATTTACTTAAGAACTTAGTTGGTCCAATAGGAAATAAAAAATTAATGCCTTAACGGGACAAATTTTAATTATTCCCCTTTTTTTAAACGGTTTATTCTCTTCAATAAATTCAGAATATTTATTTTGGATTTTTTTAATCTTTGAAAATGTAGTTTATAATATAAAAGAACTAAACAATAAGAAACGAAAGTAATCTCAAATAGTAAAATTAACTAAATCCCTTTATACTAGTAATTCGCTTTAAAACAAATCCCACGCTTTATAAAATAAATGAACATAAAAAGCATACATATGCCAATTCAAAAACTTTATCCCTAAGATTATGAAATTCATGCAAAGTTCTTTTAATGGTAATTTTCGAACTATTGCAAAGCAATTTTCATTTCATCAATTGCATGAAAAAACACGAAAACAAAGCCATTAAGGGGGCTTTTCTCATTTAATTTCTCATCATCATCTAGATGAAAGAAAAGCGGAATTTTCAAATCATTGTTTTATATTAGGAAATTGTGTGTGACATCAAATAATGATAAATCGTTTTCTTGAAAAAAAAATGCATTTTTCTCTTAAAAGGAAAACCAATACTAGCAAACAATAAATTTTTCGATTATTTCAGATATTGCTAAGACTTGCGTAAGTAATTAATAGTATATTTGATTTACAAACTGTACCTCGAATGCCAAAAAATACTAATTGGCAAATGGGCCGGATGTAATAAATGATAATTAGATCAAGATAAGGTGTTTTGCTTTTGTTTTACCGTAAATAATATTTTCAATGGTATATATAGATTTGTATAGATTTTTGTCGAATTTCTTCATGCTGAAACACTAGTTTGTTCAACTGTGTATGTATGGATTCAAACTTTTTATGGTTCAATTTCTACTACATTTAACGTCATGATGTCTTTTTATGTTTCCTTATATATCCCAAAAATTAAGAAATAAAATTAAATTATAGATATTTAATTTTTTATTTCCTTCGGTCGGATCAAAATTGCTCTACCAATTAAAAAAACTTTAAGATAATCAAGATCAACTTTTTTGGGGGGAGGGAGGAGGTGCATAGACAAGTAGAAGCAACTAGTAATTTTAGCGAATTGGTGAACGCTTTCTTTCATAGCCTGAATACATTTAGTGCCTATTTAGATCACTCTGGGCCATATATATGAGAACCAGTACGTTCACATAATAATAATGTCCCTGGTGAGCGTGTGTGACCGTAACGTCAAGTTTGGCACAACTCTCAGTAGATCGCATATCTTGTCACTATTTAAACTGAATGTTGTAGTTCAAGGACTAATTTCTACTTTAGGTATAATATATTTTATTTTAAAAACAAAAAAACACATTCATTATTACACAATTTAAAAAATGTTTCAAATATTTACATTTAGAGAAGGCATTATTAACCAAATTTCTCAATGGACAAGTTTCATGAAACGCGAAAGTCAGAATATATATGTTTTTCTGGTAGATTAAAAATTGCAGATTCCAAATATAAGCTTAAACAATCACAAATATGTTTAATTTCAGCAAAATATACATTTAAAATTTGCCGAAAATGTACGTCACTTAAAAAAGCACTGACGTCAAATGATATGTTTTTGGCGATGTTTTGATCTATGACTGTGTTTTTAAATACACTGTATAAAATAGAAAATCTTACAATTTCTGAGAAACCCCATTAAGAGAAGAGCAAAATATTATTTTCACCAGTTCCTATCAAGGAATTCAAACAGCTGGTTCCAAGTTTAGTTGTTAGTTAAAATTCACACACTAGAGCGCGTATGAGCTATTGCAGAACAATTGACTGTTGGATCTGATCAGAATAGTCGGTTGATAGTTTTGAAAAAATTAACTGAAATGGACATGACTTGTTTCTGTAAAATAGCATAACTTTTTTAAGAGCTCGATAAGGATGAAAGCACGTTTCACAGCTTCCAAAGCGATACAGATACGTGATATAAAATAACATGCCAAGGACAAAAAAGCCGAACATGACGTAATTTGTTATGCCAAGAAGTGGTTTAACGGAGGTGAATTATCACTAACTTTAAAATTGAATTTTAAAATAAATACATCTTAAAAACCAGAAATACTTGATTTTTAGAGGTTTCTTCATGTGCTTAATCGAATAAAAATGTTCATGGAAAACGCTGTAATTGTCCATTGTGTTGTTTTCCACTTGTAACAGATAAATTATGACGCCCGTCGCCAAAAGCCCTCGTATAGCTCTAGTGCGACGATAATTCAAGCTAACCCAACTTGAAACATATCTTTAAGAATTTTTTTTCAATTTTCATGTTATTGTATATTTATACAGAGCTTCGGATTTAGGTATATATTGTATAAATCTAATCACATCAAAATTTTGCACAGCACTTATCAAGAATCAGCAGTTACATTTCTTCAATTCAATAAAAAGTTCATTCTTATTTTTTTTTACCAAACTTGGTCAGTTCGTCTGAAAGCTTATAAATAAACACTCAAATCCACGCTTTTACTGTAAATAATACATCTTTCTAAACCCTTAAAAAATACCCTTAAAAAATGAGGTATGCTATTCAATGTCAGTAACCTTGGGTCTTAAAACGCCATACACTATTATAGACTGCGTTTTCAGAATTAAAAGGATTATTAAAGTCAGGATAGCTCCCTATAAGGACATATTTTAAAACAAGAAAAAGTTAGATAATGGAGATTAGTTCATTTTTTTTCAACAAAAAAACCTTATTTTCTTGAAAACAACTTTTCTTTTCTTACTAATTCCTTTTATGCCTTCTAGGTCTTTTGTATTTGGTATTTTAATACCTTAATAGTGAATAAATTAGAATCAATATTCGTCTTTTCAAAAGTTATATTTCATTTTAAAATGCTTAGACTGAGCGTTTGTATACCAAATAATTTTTCGTTGGTTTAAAGTAAAAAATAATTCTTTTAAATACGCATTTTTGTAAAAAATCGTGTTTATAAAAAGTTCAGTTTGTCATAAAAATAATATAATTCAGTTTTACTATTCAGAAAAGAAGATTTCCGACTAACCCGCATGTGCTAAATTTATCGTTACGATCGTAGTAGACGTTTATATTTAAATACGAAACTGATAATGGATGAAAGTAGTTTTCAGTTTGAATATCACTTTTAAGAAACAAAAAAAGGCCTGTACCTTATAACTACAATAATTGAACAAACAATTATTTTTACTTGGGATATTTAATTTCATGCTTGATTTTTGACTATAAAATTACGCTTGAAACATTGGTTAAAAATAACATATTTCTATGTCTAAAATACTCAAAACTTTCAAACTAAATCTTAATATAAACATTATAATTATATTTTTATTACTTTCAACTTAAAAGTAAAAGCAAACATTGGAATATTTTCATAAACTTTTTTATTAGCTTAAAATATCCGAGTACAGAGTCAATATTCCTATAAACTTACTACATATTTTCGTAAAGGCAAGGAAAGCATTTACTGACTTCGAAATGTTCCGACTTATAGAAAAAAAAGAGACCACTAAGTTAACGTTGTTAATAAAATTTTTATTCTACAGGTTCGTTTGGCTGCGCCACATCTTGTATGAAGAATTTCATTGATTAAAAGAAATCTAAAAGTATTTGCGGCACACTACAAAAAAGTATGCAACAAAGAAGGCATCAAAATCTTATTATGTGTTTTATATTTAGATTTATAAAAATTTAAAACTGTTTTTAAAAACTCAAACTCGAACTCTTATACACTTAGATGCTAAAGGATAATAATGTTTGGCAGCATGTTTTGGGAAAAAGATTTCAAACCTATGATATCTTTTGTAAACACTTCAGTTTATCTTTTTAAATTCTGGTATTCTAATAACTTATGTTCCATTAATTTACGTTGTGTTTTATTTAAATATAGTAAAGCGCGTACGCGATATTCCGCAATAAGAATGAGACAATTCAAATAGCTAAGCTAAAGCGAGATATTTGTAACACACAAATTTTTATACTTCTAGCCGAAAGTAGATCACACACACTTTAAATTAAGATACGATTTTGATTGTTGCTGATGCAAAGTTCACCATACCAGTGCATTTATCAAACACTATTTGAAAATAAATTGCACAATTCTATAATTTAGATGCCAGAAAATGCAAGAATATCGTCTTTAAACATTTTAAAAAGTGGAAATTTTTTAAAAGCAACTATATATCGTCTTTTAATGCACTAAGAAAAACAAGGAAATATCAAAATTTCTTGAACTCATAACGAAGATTAAGACAGTCACGGAAAAGAAACCTGATTTTTCAGGGCGCCATCGCCAATTCGTAAGGAAATTGAAGTTATCTCAATATAATGTACACAAAATCATTAAAGAAGATTAGAATTTAAAAGTTGTAAGGAAAAAAAACTGTTCCGAAATACATAAAAGATAAAAAAAATGAGCAAACAAGAACTGCTTAAACATTTATCGGAAATTGATTCCATCTGGATCAGGATTGAAACTCGTCATTGATGACGAGTCTTATTTCATGTATGATCCCAATGTTGCTCGTGTTAGTAAGTACTACTATTCTGCTTCATCAGATTCTGTTCCCTTAGAAGATCGAAACAAAATTAAAGATAAATTAGCTGGAAAAGTGATGGTGTGGCATGCCATGGATGAGGATTTGACTGTGTCCAAACCGTGTTCTTTGAGGAAACTGCGAATGGTAAAATGTACTTGAAGCAATGTATAAAGCGAGTACTATTACCTTTCATCCTCCAACATCATCGGAAGGAAGATCTTTTGTTCTGATCAAATATGGCTATCAGTCATTACACGAAAGAAGTGACAGGGTATCTGAGGAACTAGAATATAGATTTCATACCCAAGAAAAAAATGCGTCTAACGTCCCACAAGCAAGAGGGATAGAAAAAATTATGAAATGTAAATATTAATACGATAAAAAGGATCCCAAAAACTTGGCCCAATTCAAGAGAGTATATCATCTTCTCCTTAAATCAGTACAGCAAGAAACTGTACAAAATGTCATGACGACGGCTAGAAGAAATCTCAGCAAAAAAGTACTTAAAGTTAGTATATTCGTCGATTTAAAGTATCAAAAGTAATTAAATATGTTTGCATGTCAATTTGATGCAAGTAGCATTCATGAAAATAATATTTTGTTGAATTTAAAGGAAAATCAAGTACTCTCATTCTTATCGCGGAAGCGCTTTATTAGGACCCACTTTTCTATTTAGATTCATGTTTATTTCATAATTTTTGGTATTTGTGTTTTATTACATTAATCTTATCCTGTTTTTCGAATATTTTTTTCTCAATTTTTCGCCTTTTTTGCATGTTAAAATAATTACGAAACGGAATTTAGGGTTATTGATATCGATATATGGCCATCTGTCAGTACCTTTTAACTTCCGTTCTGGCTTCCTATTTTATTTTATTTTGTTTGAAAGGTGTATCAGATACCGAAACACTTTCTCTGTTTATGCATAATTAATATTTACTAATGAGGAATGTAGCTGTTCTCATTATTTGGTAGGAAAGTAAGGTTATTTATTCTAAGATTTCAAACCCGTCACTTTTCAGCGTTAAAATCTATACTGGAAAAATGATGTGACAGATTGGAGTTATTTATATAAAACAAGTAGATTTGTAATAGAATCTGTCACTTAACCCGCTTCCACACAAAAGTTGTGTTTAACAGGTAAAAAGGCGCCAAACACATCATTAATTCTATATTGAACATTTACATGCTAAATTTTGCTAGTTTTATTTATTTTATTTCGAAAATTCAATAATTATTACTTATCGTTTGCAAAAATTAATTTATATTTCAAAGAATAAGTATGTAATAATCCTCGCTTTTAAATAAATGAAAATATTTCATAAAAACATACGAAGAATCTCGTAGTGAAATATATTTGATGTCATTTCAAACTGATCGATGTCGCAAAAATAAATTTATTTTAATTTATTGTCTAAAAGAATTAAGTTTCATGGGCGATTGTTGCGAATGGCAATGGTGATTTAATTCTAATAAAAAAACAGGGCCTTTAGCTATTTGTAATTCAAACTTTTAAATGCCAAAATTAACTATTTTCATTAATCTTCTTTCTCAGATTTAATATGTAGACTTTATAGTTTGCTAAATTTGTTTGAAGTTCGAAGATTATTGATGTAATCTTTTTTAATAAATATTTTTGTGTCGCCCCAATTTCCCATTTACATTTCTTTCGAAAATTCGCTTATTTTTAGTTTGTTAAATTAATTTGCAGTTCAAAAAATATATAATTAGTACAATGGATGCTTTAAAAATAAAAGCGAAACTTTGTATATTTTTTATGCCAAGTTAGAATTATCTATGCATCTTTCTTCATACATATACAACATCAAAAGTGTATTATTGTATCTACTGTGTTAGTGTATCTATTGTGATGTTACAACAATCCAAACTTAATTATATCACATAAATAAATATTCTTTCAAAAGTATTTATTTTTGTTTTAAATAAAGTTTCTCGTACGCTTAATGGAATGGCAACAGTGAAAATATTGAATATAAATGAAATTTACATGTTATTTCAATTTAGATTAAATATTTAGTTATTTAAATTTTAAATAAACTTCTAATTTAAATTTAGTAATGAAATTTAGAATGTAGCCTTATCTGATATTTTGCTTTCAAAATGACGTATCCCACTTGTCTGTGGACTTGTGGTTCTTTCTGTGAAAGTGGATGACGGACAGACGGACGGGCAGACAGACGACCTTTACGATTATAAAACCTTCCACTTTTTTACGTTATAAACGTAGAGTGGAAGCTAAAATACAGATGTGTTATTACCATAAAATACATACTTGTTAAAAAAATTTGCAGAATATTCCAAATCATTACACGGTTAAATATGCCAAGTTTGTTTTCTTGAAAATTAGAGTAGAATTTCCCTTTTCCAAATCTGTTCCATATTAATTCTATCCGGTTTTTTATTTGTTTTTAGATTACCCTAATTAACTGTTTTTGAAAACTATTTATCATATCCGTTAAGCAGGACCGGTTTAACCAAAGCTTTAAAATTACTTTATATTTTTTTAAACACCTTTCCCCCCCAAAAAAATCATTTTTTTTTTGACAAATGCTCCGTGCTAATGCTGTTTTTGAAATTTCAAAACACTAATAGGCCTATCACACACATTTGAAGTTAAATTTCAAAGTTTCATTTTCACAAGTTTCTCGCACCTGAAATTAAAGGTTATGGTAGGACGTACTGCCCGCAAGCCATTGAGTGAGTAAGTTTACCATGGTTTATAAGGATCTAATTATAGAGACTGATAAATAATAAATCATTTAATTGCCGCAACAGTTATATTGATAAGTTGTCACATAAATTACTATTGGCCACAATAATCCATAAGAAAGTTGTAAATAAAACATTTCGACGGAATATGGTAGTTTCTTTATTACTTAGCTTCATCGATTTTATAACTCTGAAGCTGTATAAGGTGTTGTAATAACTGTTTGGATACGAATTATTTTTTCTTATCTTATATTGGTTGGGATTGGTGCAATTATTTTTATTGATAGAATCCTAAATTAATTTAGGAAAAATAGCCACTGTAAAAAGGTTTCCAAATGATCTACTAATTATTAGCTTGGATATAAGTAAAAGATAGTAAACAAATATGCGATAATGTGAAATATGAGATATCAAAATATGTATTCTAATTCGGACGCTGGGGACAGTAGATTAGATTTTCATTCTTCTATTTCTAATGAATAGAAATGCAAACTCTTTTATTAATAATTTCTTTTATAAAAATGCTTCAATATACATCATTCATTGTTGTGTCAATTACTTTTAATTTAGAATGATTATTATTTTTACATTACTACTCACGATATATAATGGGTAAAAGGAGGTTAAAAAATTATACACTGGTTGTTTATATTATCGTAAAAGATATCCCTGCATTTATTTAATTTATAAGAATTGTTAATTTTTTTAGTTGAACATTGATAATGTTGAGCTTACAAAAGAGCATAACGTACCTTAATTCATATAAAAAAAACAATATTTATACCGTATTGCAAAATTTCAAAATTCTATGTAGCAGTTAAATTTCACTATTTTTGTCTAAAATAACGTGACAATTTCTGAAACATTTAAAATACATTGTAATATAGTTAAGCTGGATCAATCCAATATAATTAATAATTATGCAAAATTCACATGAAAACTTTGCTATTGATTCCAAACACTGACATTGTACATTTCTAAAAATTTCAAATAGCACTTAGTATTCAAGTATTACACACGATGTCTGCAAACACGTCATTTTAATATGAATTATATTCAAACAATATATAATACATATCTAATTTGTTAATAATTCCAAACTCTGACATTGTATATTTATTTCGAATAATTTAAATAACATGCATTATTCAAGTATTCCATTGAATGTTCGAAGACACGTTACTTTAATATGGGATTATAATCTAACAATATTTAATGTGCATAGGTAAGTTGTGTTTTATATTATGATTCAACCAATGCATTGATTGCTATATTTCTAAAATCAGTGAATTACAGAAAATAATATTTCGATAAACTCGCTGTGTGTGTGTGTGTGTGTGTGTGTGTGATTCTTGATTAAAACCCTTCAAACTATATAAATTAAATAAATTTTAATTTTCCTCTTGCAATTTTAATTGTCTATTATATGTCTGAAAAATGCTGCATTTTAGCATGAAAAGAGAATAACGCCGTCGCTATATCAATGCACATTGCACATTTGTCCTTTTTAATAGCCAAGTCTCGTTTTCCAACAGTCATCTTACATACTTACTTTAAGATAATGAATTATAAGGTTGGTGAGAAATTCTTTTCACAAGAAAACTATGTTCTTACGCTTCGTCCCTAATCCTTACTACATTCCCACACTCATTACTACATTCGCGCTTTCATTACTACATTCCGTAGATTTATAGGATCACTCATGCCTCAAACTTATTTAATGTAATGTGATTCCACACAAGAGAAGTGGGGCCCGGATGGCCTAGTGGTTTGGATCGCAGAGCATTACGCGCGCTGTACCGGGTGCGGGTTCGATTCCCGCCTTAGCCCAGGGTGCAATTTCTCTCTATGTGTCAGTAAAAATTGTGTATTTGTCGGTCTTACTTGACGAAGCTTTATAAGCGGGTCTCTGATCAAGCACACAAACCGGAATATATGTGTACCAACCAACCAGATAATTAGTTTAAATATGTATCAGTATAGTTACAGTTTTTACAAAAAACGCTATTTAAGATTATTTAATGGGCTACTAAATGAAAAGAAATGTTGAGACTTAGATGTTACAATTGGACATTTATATAAAAAAAACACGCTACATTTTATCTGTTATAGATATTAGTTATTTTTTGTAGACTCATAGAGTAACAATAATTGCTCTACATTTTTCCATAAAATTAGGTGTTTTCTTGCAAATGCCAAGATAAAATTAAACGTATTTTTTGTTATTTTCTATTATGTCATATGTATCAATTTATTTTAAAATTCTATTACGAAGATTAAGAGCTAAAATTAGTTAGAAATTTTAGATCCATTAGGTTTTTATGGATTATTCTATTAGGTTTCCATTAGATTTTAGTGTTTCTTAACCACACTGAGAGTCTCAAACTCATGCTTTTTAGGATAAAAGTTTATAATAGATAATTGGATGTATTTCAATAAAAAACAAAATAATCTGGATTATAATTTTGGCTTTTACATTAAGGTTTCAAAGTAAAAAGTAGAGTGTAATGTATTTTCATTGGGTAAGAAATATATAACCAGAACGGATTGGCTATTATTCCTAATTTCATTTTTTTTAAAAAAAACTTCCAATAAAGTACAATGTTTGAAATTCGAAACTTAATAAAAAAAAGCATCTAAAACACTAATTGTATAAATTGAAATGAAATGAAGAAATTTTGGGAAATAGTTTTGGTTTCCACGAACTATTTGGTTTCCACGAACGATTTGGTTTCCACGTACGATGAAAAAGAGAAAGTATACTATTTTTTTGCGTCAAATGTATTTTATTATTCAAAAGATTTAGACTAGAGTATTCTAAAATCTAAGAAAGCGTTCTAATTTATTAAATAATTAAATTTTGTTACATTTTCCTATACTTTAATTAATTCCAGTGTAAATTCGTATCCGCTTAGAAACTTAATTATCCAAAAAGGAAATTTCCCGCGGCTCCATTTAACAAGCAAAAAAAAAACGAAATTAATATAGTTTTTTATATTTATTTTTGAACACTAGCACTAGTTCTAAAACAATAAATGAAATGAGAAAGTGAGAATACTATGAATGATGCGGGAATTAAAATAATAAACATATTCTAATAAAACGCTTTAACCAAATTTATTTTTTTCAAATGAAGAAATAGCAATTTATGCTATGATAAAAAATACTTTTTTACATCGTTTTTTATCAAGTTATATTTACGACGTCAATAAAAACTTTGATTCAGTATTATATAATTAAAACAGAAGATTTATATTGATTAAGTTGTTTAGCACGATACGTGTAATTCCTTGTATTTAGTGAATTATTCCTGTATTTCATTGGTAGTTTGATACAAAAAGCTATTCCGACAACATTAATTTACTAATCGATACATTATCTTCTTTCAAGTGGAACTGTTGCCACTCAAAACGTGAAAATTTCCAATAAAAATTTAAACATAAGCTTTAAAAGTAATTTTTATTTAAACCTTTGATTTAGTATATTGACATGTATATTGCCAGATCCTTTCTTAAATAATTAAACAAAAAAATGGAATAAAGGAAAGCCTCTGCAAAAAAAGTTAATTTACTAATAATTATAGAAGCTTTTAAGATGCATTAATCACCTTTGCAACTAGCATAGTATGTACCTTTACAAACTTCTTGTAAAAATTACACTTCGTGGTTTTGGTTGTTCTTTATTTCTATCATTTTTTTTTCTGAATAAAATAAGTCATCATAAGTAAGTCCCAAATTAGATTTCATCGCCTTGGAAAGCTTTTACGCTATTTTTTATCTGATGAACACATAGATTGGTATATATGAAAGGTGAGTCATAACACATTTTATTTAGACATTTTTGATTTAGAATAGTTATAAAAAATCACAAATTTGAAGATAAAATAAACATATAAAAAATCGTTTAACATTGATTTTATTTTTTTGAATTCTAAATGGATTCAATTTAGCAGATTTAACCATTGCCAATTGGGTAAAAGTTTACGCTAAAAAAATGAAATTCCATTTAACGATTAGCAAGTGTTTTGAATAGAAATAAATTTAAAGAAAATATTCTATTATTCTTTTTTATCATCTAAGGCTAAAGCTGTTACTTTTGGTTTACCTTTTGTGCCATGATATATCTTACATTTTAAAATAACCCAATTCATACGAATAATAAAATTTAACTATTTCGATAAGCTGTTTTACCAGTTTGCGAAATTATAATATCACTATTAAAAATTTTAGTTTCAAAATGAAATATGGATTCCTTTCACCCATGATATTGGGATCCTAGCAGATGCAAACGGTGTGTGGTGAAACGTTCAACTTTTTTACGTGTTTGGTTGAACCATTTTTCGGGATTTGGAAACAAAAACCTGACAAATGGTTCAACCGAATACCAAAAATATGGTTTAACGTTTCACCACGCAGCCGTTGCGGCTACTAGGAACCATATTTTTGGTGAAACAAAGTGCTTAATTTTTAACAGTGTAGTTTGTCAATTTTCTTTATTAATTGTACACAATTAATAATAAGTTTCAGAAATAAAATAAGTTGGCGATTTCTGAAGTTCTCTCTCGAAAGATATTTTGGAAGAAAGAAATCCTTTCCCAGCGGATACCATGAGAGAGTTTTCCCCTAGAAAGTTGCCAACACAAAGTTTAACTAAATATGCGTTTTAGTCACAATATTATGTTGAAGGAGTATTGATAGTTCTGGATTGATATGCTGATTCTGGTATTTCCTAATGGTATCCTATCGGTGTGATATATGGACAGTTTGGGACATTTTCCGGGCATGTAATTGATTTGCATAATCCGTTACACTTTGTAAATATGTAATTAGTAATTTTAATATTACAAATTAATTTTGCAATCTACAATGATTAATTAATGATTACAATTGTATTATTATTAAACATTGAATTATTTTTCAAATCTATCACCTTTATATTATTTTTATTACAACTAATCGTAGCAATATATTTTTATAAATGCTCAACTATTCTTTAAAAATTTAGACTTTTTTTGCTTTACAAATAATTATTTATTGTAATATATTTTTTTAACTATTCTATAACCCTACTCAATCGACGCCCAAGTTGAAATTATAATATTAAATATTGAATTATTTATAAATATTTATCAAATTTAGCACCTTTATGTTATTTTTATTACAACTAATCGTAGCAATATATTTTTAAAAATACAGTTTTATTACACTGTGAGTAAAAAATGTAGTCGAAAGAATAATCTATATTTTGAGAAAATTAATTTAAAGGTGTAGGCTTTCATAAAGTTTATTGGGCACAAATGTTTACAAAATTATTAAAAAATAGTTTTACTTGGCACGTCATTTTTTATGTCTTTGCCTTTCGTTGAAAATCAGTTTTTTTTAGGTTTAGCAGTTTTTTTAGGTTAATTATTTTTCAAAAATAATTTTGGCAACTTAATGCCTTTACATTAAAAAATATTAATATTTCTTATCTCTAAAAAAACTAAAATTACAACTTTTGATGATGCTTTTAGTGTTTTAGAATTCAATAAATATTTTTGCTTGAATAATTTTGATGTAAAATATATTTTTGTTTATGACAACATAATTAGGGTATGTATATATATCATAAAAAATATTATATTGCAATCAATTTCATGAGTAGGTTTCATCAATTTCCAGTTATTATAAAGTCATAAAATAAATAAATATTGTTTCGTTACTTTTTAAATAATTTTAGTAATAAATATTTCAGAATCCCAGAAACTATTTCATGCTCGAAGCAAAATTCCTCTTTATTAAGAATAGGGCGGTAACAGAATCTAACATACAAATTTATTTAGTTTAATTGGTCTGAGAACATAAATCTTAAAAGACAGATTTAAAGGTTTCTGACTTAATGATTACTTTAGAAATTAAAGCTAAATAGCAAAATACTTTCTTTTTAATTTTTCAGTGTTTAAATAAATCAATAGCAAAATTCAAAAAAAAACTAAATACAAGTATAGGTTATATTCTGTTACCGCCCTTTCCTTAAGAATAGATAGGAAGAGTTTCATAATAGAGTGTTACAGTTCCTTGAGCTATGAAATATTTAACACTCGGCGATTAATAATTAATAAACTTTAATGACTAATACTCAAATCATAATATCTTAATTCCCCTCTTACGAATATTAAAGAGAATATTTGATTGATGCCTAAAAATATAAATAGCTCTTTAAATACGTATTTAAAGTCTTACTGACTTACTGATTACTTTAGAAGTTAAAGAAGTACATAATTGTTTGCCTTCTGATATTATTTACGTGTTTGTTAAAGTCCGTGTAGGGTAGCCTGATCCAATTGGCAGAAAAATATAAAACTTTATCCAGATCTAACCATTGAATGGTTTTAATTGGTTGAATTTTTTTCAAGAAATATCTCTATTGCTAGAACTAGCACAAGTTTTTTTTTTTTAATTTATGAATTATTCTAAAAATTGTAATAAAATGTTTCTTATTGTTAATGATACAAGTCGGTAAATTAATAGACACTCCAATAAACTTTAGTTTATCATTTTTCAAATCCTTCCAGATCATTGTAATAAACCAATTACGTCTTAAATATGATTTTTTTGGGGGTGGGGGAGTTCAGCTGTGAAATCCCATTATGTATAATTTATACATTAATGACAAAATATTATCACATTAACATCGTAAATGAACAGTCATCAATAATGCATAGTATTGTATTTAATTACATATAAAGAAACATAAAATAATGTACAATAGTAAGTAATATATTTGTAGCTATAAATATCTTACTCAGTAAGGATGTGATTTGTTATGTATATTTAGTGTTAGAATAATGTAAAGGGATCAGCTCGGCCATTTAATTGAAAACTATTCAAACTTATTAAAGGATTTTACAAATGATCGATTATTTATTGAATATAAGTATATCTCTTAGATATTTTAAAGCCAGGATTCCATCATTTAACGAATAGATAATATATTGTTAGGTTTTGATTTTTTTTTAATGAAAATGATAATTTAATTTGTTTTGGTACGCAGCCGAAAGAGTATTTTTTATATTACATTGTCGTTAAGAATATGAAATAATGTAACTCAGGACTGAATTTCTTAAACGACTTTCAAGACTAGATCTACAAAAAGCAAGTCATATTAATTCAATGCATTATTTAAATAGTTTGATACATGTTTATTATCGTTCAATTGATAAGTGAACAAAATAAATCTATTTACAGTTTAACCCTTTAATTTGGCACTGGTAGTAGGTTGGACACGAATTTCTGTCCTCCATAGAAGATTCAACCTTGAGTCTAATACTATAACCATTTGGAAAACTACCCTGGTGCAATTTACTATATTTAACGACTGAGAAGTAATTTTGTTAGAAACTGAGATTGTCTGGATATCATATTTCAATGTATTAATATATTTTTTTCATATAAAACCAAAAGTAATAAGACAAAGTAAACACAAAGCCATTTATTTTCGGGTGTCAATTTCAGCTGTAGGATCATATGAAAACATATTTTTGTTATAAAAAAAAAGAAAAAGAAATATAGAAACATAAATATAATAATTATCCGATTTCTCTTTGTAGAATAACTGTGAAAACAATCCTTATCGCAAACTCGGACAATTATGATTTTTTTACTTGTTATCGTCAGTTGTACTAGATGTATTTTGTTCTTTTGTTTACTTTGTTTCAATGTTATATTAGTATTCGGCGTTAAACGCATTGTTTGAATGAGTTCTAAGTAAAGTGAAGGGGATACAGTAAACGTACACTTCAGCTTATCTTACACTTAAGTTATGTGATTCAAAGTTCTCTTTTTGTGTACACTTCTTTAAACTAAATTCAAAATCTAAATATATATACGGGTCATTTTCTGTAAAAGGACAAATCGATGTCCCGGATACTTTGCTCTTTAGTTTCAAATCATAGAGTTATAATAAGTAAACTAGAGGGCGAAAAGCAAGATCGAACCGATGCGTCACACTGGGAGTCACGTGATCGGGGGATTTCGAAGAGGAAACCGAAAGTTTTTTTCTATAGCTCACTGCGGGAAAACGTCGTCTGCTCACGCGGAATGTACTAAAAATGGTACACTATTGTTCTGCATATGGCTGCAAAGGAAAATTTACTAAAGGAGGACCTTTTACATTTCATGGGGAAGATTTTTATAAACTTTCCTTATTGAAATAGAAATAACTTAATAAATAAAATCAAAAAGTATATTGCTAATCATGGTTTTTAAAACAACATTCGTTACATTATGTCATTAATACGATTTATTCTAATCAATTGCATGTAAAAATAAAAATTCATGTATTGTTTAATAATCGGCAACAATAGAAAGTCTTTTAAACGTGTATTTTTTTGCTTTTCATGACTTTTATTTTTCGGAAATCGCTTGGCGGTCTATTGGCCATTGGCGTTATTTTGGAAATCGAAACTAATAATAATTTTGGAAATAAGTGTGTTTTGTACTCAGTTTAAATTGCGGTTTTTACAATGTTTCATTATTTTTCTTTCATTCATTTTTTTATGAAATTAAATTTTTGAGATAAGAATTTATGGACTACTTCTAGTTTTGGCGTTCAAAAGTTTAAATAAGAACTTGCTAAAGGCCCTGTTTGGCGAATTTCTAAGGCATATAAATAGTGTGTTTCCTGGTGAGAACAAATAATGTGTGGAAGCGGTTTAAGTGACAGATTCTGTTTATTTATTTTGATCTATTTAATTTGGTAGTTTCGATGTATAAAATCAGTATTTAAATGCTATTAATTAAATTTAAAAGTTATTTAAGTAACACAATATTTATTCATTTTATCTTATTTTCAACTATAAAATTATAATGAGTATATAGGACATTTATTTTTAATTTCAATATTACAGGTGTATACCTTCCTGTTTTAAATATAATTTTTTTTTCTTTTGAATTTCGATATTTGCGATATAAAAATTTAGATTTTTTTAGTAGTTTAGATTTCCAACATCGTTGCTTAACGTTAATTATTTAAGATATTAATTATTAAAAGCTATTTAAAAGAACACATTTATTTTTATAAGTTCAACCTTTATTTTTGCTTAAAATTTTTAACTTATGACAATTGCAATAGTTTAAAAAGTCCATAAATCTTGATTCGATATTGCGATATTAAAAATTAAAGATATATTTAGTTTCCAACATCGTGCTTAACGTTATATATTATTGACATGCATAACCACATACTTACAACAAGCATTTTAGATTTATAACAACACCTTCTATATAAAATTTATAAATTAACTGCAATTATTTTGCTTAAATTTTAACTATGACAATTGCAAATGTTTAAATTTCGACACCATCGCCATAGCCCGTGTGTAACTTAGTGCGACGATAATTCAAACTAAAATAATTTTTTTTATATGTAAAAATTATTATATGGGCATGCAACCACCTACACAATTTTGTATTATAAAACCATCTATATATTTTTAAATGGAATTATATTCTCTGACAAGAAAAAGTTATTTCGCATAGTTCGCAAGTTTTGAAAAACTTTCAAGTAAACAAAACTAAATTACTGGGAATTCGTTTTTGTCAGTTAAATGGAATATTTTGCTTTGGATAATTTTTATTCTTTGTTCTATCAAAAATATAAAAGTGGTATCTATGTTAAATTATTAAACAAAAAATTTAAAAATAGGATGGCTCGATCCAAATTTGAAAAAGGGAAGGGCAGAACGCGAAATCTTCACCAATATTCGTTTTTGTTATTCTTTCAGCATTTAAGAAAAAAGAAAAAAGTATAATTATTGCATGAAACACAGTGTAATTAAATTGTTTTAAACTAAAGTACTATATTGTTTTACTTGCACGAACCAAACCATTAAAATAACTAGTTCCTCAATTATTTTTTTTAAATCTTAACTCATAAGTACCTATTTAATATAAATGTAGAAGAAAAAGGAAAATGTTACAACAAGTGGATTGCATTGAAAAAACGTCACAGACCGCGAAAAGAACTAGATTTTACCAGAGCGCGAAAAGGGGAAATTTACAAGAGCGGCAATCCCAATGGTGCTTGGCCTTGGGTCTGAGCGCACGCACAATGGTCACACAGCCCGAATAATAAAGTGCAGTATTAACAAAGGGTGAAAGGCGGTCCCTTTACATGTGCGGAGTATAGCTAGGGATCCACACTGGCCATCGGACAGAATTTGTTCATTCATCAGGTTCGTCTCTCCTCTTCTCTGTTAGAAAATCAGCCTAAAAGGACAGTGCAATACTGTGGTTTGAATTACGCGCTCTCTATTAATATGTCATTAATGTTTGTGATTTATTAGTGTAAACTGTCCCACAACCTAACTAGTCCCACTTAAAAAATATCAAATAATTATAATTTACTTACATAAAATTTCATTTAAATACCCGATTTGTCACTCCCTCACACTGTCCCTGCATGCTTTTACAACTTTTAACGTACTAAAAAAGGCCGTTTTAAATATATAATCCCTTTTGGCGGAACTATTTATGGTTAATTAGTTTCTGTAGTTTCCGAAAATGTATCTGATGTTTTTTTTCCATCAATAGTTTTATGTAATTTTATGAATATGTAATGTCCCTGGGTTATAGAGTCACTCCTATAACACTGCTTTAAAGTTCAATTAAAAACTTACTAGACGACTAAGAAATCGAATTTAAATTGGCATGTTATTCTTAAACGATTGAGGCTTCTAAATCAGCCATCAGTTGTTTTTGATCCATGAGTGATAACGTTTTTACAGTACTTTTAGTATTAAAAATATCATGGTGTCTTTTACTGTCGTCACTCACTCAATCTCATTTACTGATTATGGATAAGTGCGAGAATTATTTTACTAGTCTCAAATTGTGGGCATTTAAATGTAGATTAACATACAATCTCTAAACCTTAAAAAAATTCTTTGAAAATGATGTTATTGGACTTTTCCTACGGAATCGTCACTCACTCACACGTCACTAACTCACATATCAGCCCTGAAGGTCAGTCCACATCGGATAACTTCATCTTGGATATTTCTTTCCAAGCGCATTCAATACCGATCGGTTGTTTCGCTTCAACTGTAGATTTTTTCAAAACGCATGCCTTTAGATATTTCACGAGAGTGATTATTCGTATCTTCTTCTACGTTATAATCAGAGATAGGGTTAGTTTTAATTATCCTTGCACTAGAGTTACACTAAGGCTATTGATGACGGGTATCGTAATTTAGAACCACAGTCGCGTTATCATCGAGAGATTTATGACGAATAACTGTAAAATAAAATGCGGTTGCAATTTTTTTAAGCCGCTCTTCTCGGTCAGGAGTCGTTTACTCTAATAACGTCATACGCATATTATACTGATTTAACACAATTTATTCCATTGAAATTATACTTGACAAAATGCCAATATTCAAGTATGGTCGGTGTCGACCTCATCACTTGACCAGGGTTCTAAATTACGAGGCTTGTATTGGCTGCGTAGAGTCAATATAAGTAAGATGCATACTCAGAAATACTACGGATGATATCTGGTGTAAGCAAGCCTTGAGCCAATAAAAAAACAGCTATACAAACCCATCCAATCAAAGTGTGGTTGTGGCCGTAACTAGATTTGTAGTTGATTAGGGACACAGTTCTAAATCTTCCCAAAAAATCTGTACAGTTTTCAATTAAAGTGGCTACAACTTAATTAAGAAATAGTAAAATAATTTTAAAATTGATTATAGATGTTTTAAAATAGATTATATTATTTATGTAGAAAATGACACATTGATTGCAACCACTATTCTTTCTATAAAATGCATGTGTGTTATCACTCAAACTAAAATATTACTTAGCGAAATACATCAAATATTGAAAGGAATGCTCTTAAGTCAACTTATTCGAAACTGTACAGGGACTTCTTTATGGGTTTTAATTTAGTTAAATCTTATCCACATTTATCAGGCGCCGGCTCAACTGTGGTTCTAAATTACGACGCCAGTCGCCAATTGGCCCTCATGTTAGCTCTAGTTTGAGGTTTTTCAAACTAACCCAACCAAACTTTCCCATTTAAAGAAAAGACTCGCATTCCTATAGAGATATATATCGTGTACTCTGTCTACTGTAGGTTTAGTGCGCCTTTTATTCAACCAAACTTAACCCCACATAGATTTAAATCATGCGTTTTAGAACTGAAACACCATGCGTAACTTTTGGGGCAAGGCAAAAAGGCATGCAATGTTTTCGGTGTCGCATGCGCATATATATTGTCTGTTGCGCCTGATCAGTATCTAAAGAAGTTTACGTCAGTTGTCAAGTATGGAAAATATGTATTTAAAAAAAAAAGTTTAAAAAAAAAGGATCTGAAACATTTTTTTACTATATATGAATGTCTGCAACGCATATAAAGAAAATTATTCAATAAGAAAAATATTTTTTTTCCAGTTTTTAAACGTGCAATTTGTCCCATTTACAGAGAATGACCCACATATTTTTAGTACCGTAATTCCACCTCCAATTTCGAAATGCATTAAACTAAAACAAAACAAACTTTAACCAATATACTATCAACTACTTAGGATAAGATGACGAAGAGACAAAATATTAATTTTAGAAAAATATATTTGAAAAATCCTACTAAATGTATTTTTTCCTTGCGTTTTGATAAGCTTGGATTGGGAGGCTCAAGTGACTATTTAGTCGTTCTGAATGCTAGTATTCAGTAATATATGTAATTTAAGTTCGGATAAAATAGTAAACTTGAGCATAGAGTCTTCTTTTAAAATAAAAAAAGGTAAAAACATCTGAAATTTGCCAGGACTTATTTCTTTCAACCTTAGTGCAGATTTTTTAAACTATATTTTCTTAGCTTTAATTCTATCCGAAAAAATGAAATCTGTTGAGCTAACAAAATGTAGTGTTCGTCATTTTCCATTCAGTGATATGCGTCACTATACTCGATTATGCCATTATTTTTGTATTGAACCTTTTTACAAATACATATTTTGATGGCAAAACTTTAACCTAAAATTTTTTAAAGTTTAAGAAAAGTAATTTACAAATATTTTATTCAAAAGTAAAGCCAAATTAAGCCAAAATCCAATAGATACGAAGTAAAGCCAATGCTTTTCGCACAATGTTTTACACAAAAAAATACCAGAGCAGGGATATGAAGTATTTTTTTTCTACCTGCTGCTCACAAAACAGTTTAAAAAGGACTTATTCCGGGTAACCATGTCATTTGTCAACTGAGTCTTAAAATGAACTTTAGTATGTACTTTAAATGTATACTTTGAAAAGTACTTTGTAAAATATACTCTTTAAAATATACTTGTTATTTTTACTATCTCTAATTAGTAAGGAGAAATTCCAAATTCGTTATTTTGTCTAGTTATCATCTTAACAACAGTTACTTATCATCTTAACAATAATATGGCTAAATGCCTAAAAAGGAAACGCAAATACCATTAATGGCTTTAAACAATCTGAAAAGGTAAATATAGAAAGGGGTTTAAGTCCACACAATCAATTATAATTTTCCTAAATATTTAAAGGAAGAAGCGTATTGTGAAAGTCTCCATTGGACATTTTTACACTTAGCTTTTCATATATATAGCGATGTCTTAGTACTTCAACTAATAGGGCATTTGTTTTCTTTAGAAAAGAACTCTGGATAATAATTAAAAGAAAATATTTTCTCAAACTGAAGTTCATCAAGAATAACTTAAATAAGAAGGGAAGAGTTGTATGTACATTAACTTAAATTATATATATTGTAAAAATTTTCGTTCGCCGCCCACTCGGCATAGTGGATAGCGCGTCTGAATCTCAACCAGTGGGTAATTGGTTCGAATCCATTGGTAAGCGTATGAATGTTTGTCTTGTGAATGAAGTGTTATTGTCTATGTGTTTGTCCTCGCCCTTACTTATGTATAAAGAAGTCCAACTTCTTCGGGGGCTTTGGCAACCACCTTCCGTGGGATATCCACGGACACGACAACAACATAAATTATCGTTCTACATGATAAGAGTAACTAAAAACAATATTTTGTTATCTTTTTCAAGTTAAAAATATTTTGGGTTCACTACAAAGTTATACTTTGAATTTGTGACACAAATATTTGTTCATTTGCTAAGGATTGACATTATTGTAGCATTAAGAAGAAAGTTTAATATGGTCGTTATTTTTAAATATTAACGAGAACAATTATATATTTCCGCTTAGAAAAGGTGTGTAAAAGAATATTAAAAAACACCCAAATTTTAAAAATATTTTCTTTGTATTTTTGGGTTTGCAATTCTCAGATATTTCATATTTAAGCTACATGAAAAATCTGTTAAAAATATGAAACATTTGAAGTATAAACAAGAAACACAAATAACTGGATTTTCATATGTTACAACAATATAAAATTCTAAATTTTAAAAAAAACTACTTAATAAAAGAATGTTAAATTTCTGCAAAAAGAATATATTTTATAAAATGTAAAACAAGTAATTTAACTTATATTTTGGTAACAGATTCAAAAGCGTTTATTTTTTTTTCTTCTGGTAATTTATTTAAGTTGAAATTCCTAGCAAATGTTGAGTTAGAGAACTGTTAAAAATGGTTATTCGGAATTAGATGTAAAATTTGGATTATAGACTAAAACTCTTAAATCAGGTGTTACATTTTTTGTAATTTTTTTTCTACAACCCAAACTTTTAACCCTTTCAGTCCCAA
Source organism: Oedothorax gibbosus (assembly GCA_019343175.1). NCBI lineage: Eukaryota > Metazoa > Arthropoda > Arachnida > Araneae > Linyphiidae > Oedothorax > Oedothorax gibbosus. The sequence continues at coordinate 449,887 of JAFNEN010000308.1, forward strand.
TGACAATTTGGCATTATCATTTTAGAATTTTTTTTCTGATCGTCTATAGCCATTTATGATATCAAAAAGCCCATCAATCGATTCTTCAACTTTTTTTCTATTATAAAATATTTTTTATTAATCCCAATAGATGTCATCCCTATTATTTTTTTTTAAATTATGATCAGAAAAATGATGATGCCAAATGACATCACTGGGACTGAAAGGGTTAAAGCTAATTTTATAATAAAGGGGGGGGGGGTAATAAATTTTGAGGACATGTTTAAGATGCTTCGGTTTTTTTAATCTTAAAGGTTCGTCAACACTCTAATATGGTAATTTTTTTTCAAAAAGCTTCTTGTTCTATTCCCACGTGGAACTGCACATTTTAAGGGGTCGCGGTACCCAAAATATTAAATCCAGTGTTTGTATCGCTATCATTCAAATTAAACTATTTTTACAAAGAACTAACATTCAATAAACATATACGAAAAAATGAATAATATTAAAACGTAAGTTTTTTCAAAAAATTAAAAAATTAAAAAAAATTTAACGATTTTTCAAATTGCTACTCCTCCTACAATTTAAAGAAATTTTTGATGGATATTTTTTCAAAATGTTCCCACAACATCTATTAATAAAAGTTGGTATGGATATTGAGCTGTCAGTTAAACAAAAAAAGTTATGTAGCTTTATGTATAAAAATGGCCCAAAAATAAGATTTTTTCTAAATTTTCAACTTGGTCATTTTTTTAAAAAATCTAATCACACTAGACATCATCCCACACCAACTTTTGTTAAACGCATATGTTTCAACACAGGAAAAAAAATTTGGAGCTCTACATTAATTTACCCAAAAGCCTCAGGGTTTTAACCATTCACAAGCTGAAAAAATTTAAAATTTAAAAAAAATCAACATACAATTAAAAAAAACATTTTACCAAACCACTATATCATTTTCAAAAAACCTCCATTATAAAGGATACCTTATTTTTTGCAATATCCTTAGCTCACAGCATTCGAGTATGTTTCATTATTTTCTGGGAAGCCCTAAATTTTGAGTAATGTGTCCCCTTAACTTTGAATGTAGCATCATTCAAACAAAAGCTGTGCATTTCCATGTGGGAATAGAACAAGAAGCTTTCTGATTAAATGTAGTCTATTTTTTCCTACTACATCGGAAGTTTGTTGCTATGTTTTGCAGAACTTGTATTCCACTTTGTCTTTACACATTACATATTGTGTGTGCTTTATCTTGAACCTATACATTTGTTAGCATTTAAACGGTTTTATTAGAACAGCATTTATTGAAGAAATAGATACGATTTAATATTAGATTGATTTGTTTAATCACATGCCGCAAAAATTAAACAATTGTGTGTTTCTTGTTGGATTTAAAATATATATTTGTAAAGGTATAGCAAACGTAAGAGAAAACTGTTAATTTTTTCTGAAGAATGTTTAAAAAATACAAAACATTTGGAGTAAAAAATTATATCGTCAAGTAAACCCAATAAGAATTATTAAGGAGAATACTTTTTATGATAGAATATGCCAAGTAAAAGAACTTATTTCCTGAATTCCTAGTACAACAGAGGCGTTTATTGTAGGAGTGCGTTGGCGATATTGGTTACGAGAACGCCAAAAAAAGAAGCCAGCTGATTGAACTTACTTTTGGTTGTAATTGAATTACACTTAGAGGGCTGCAATCTTAATTAGTTTTATTTGGTTGAATTGACGTCTCACTACAATTGGCTTATTTCAAGTGACCGTATTTTATTCCAGATTTTATTCTTGCATTTCTATCGACTGTTGCTCCGATTTATAGTTAATGAGATATAGGTAAGCTTTCCTGGCTGTCTATTTTGTAGCCTTCCGCCTTAAATAACGTCTTTAATTTTGAACTCTGCTCAAGTAAAGAGATAAGTAGACACAAAACGATATTTTAAGCGACATCGTATGCTAACGCAGTCGGGAATTACGACTTTACAGATTCCACGCAGTGTACTAGAATACTCAAAGATTTCTACAGCACTATAGATAGTAATCCCCACTCATCCTATTACTGGGAGACTGCTACGTACTGTGATTTATCTGCTATATCCAGATTGGAGCTATTTTAAACGCCGGTTGGGAAAATAAAAACCAAATACTTCTGCGCATGATCTTGTAAAACCATATGTATTGACTAAATTTGTTTACTTTTTTTTGTTTGTACAAAGTTGATGCAGTTTCAAAGGGGAGATAGGCTTTATTTTTAGTATAACTTTAGTTAACTGCAGTTTGCTTTCGTTCTAACATTTTATAAAATGTTAAAGGATCATAATTTTTAAAAATAAACAAAGATATTAAAGTAAACTTGTGCTTATGTACAATTAAAAGTATAACTGATATTTGTTGTTTGTACTACAGAATTCAGCTTCCCAATACATTATTATAACCTGAATTCATGATATAAGACTCACATGAGCATGAGTGGATTGCCAGCTTAATACATCAATAGTATGGTTAGGTTAGGACTAAACCAAGAACCTTCGCGGTGAGAGGCTCGTTGATTATCGACCTCATCCACTAGATGCTAATCGAGGCTCGAGAAAATATTATTTTCATCCAGCATTTCTGTTGCCACTAAAGACTTGGAACATGACCTTTAACCACGGGCTTTTGGCCGCGTGTCTTGTAATTTTAATCCACGAATGTTTTCTTCGAATATTTTGTTTGGTGTTTTTCTGGTCGTTTCACAATACTTAATAATAATTAAGTGTATATTTATAATTAAAAAAAGAAAACAGCGGTATAAAATTACGTACCATCGGTCAAAGCTCTTAAAGATTTCTAGCGACCAAATTACGAAATACTGGCGACCTTATTCAATCAAACCAAACAAAAAACAATACATACTTACGTTAATACACTCATACGTTGCCCTGATGTTACGAGTATCCCAGCTATACAACCAAAAGTGCATTCATTTATTTATTTTTTTTGCATTTTCTAAACCAATATCACAATCCTTCAATAATGGGGCCGTAGTGAGCCTAGTGGTCAGCGTCTCGGTCTCGGGATCGGAAGGTCCTGCGATCGAGTCCCGGTACCACTGAAGACCTGCCGAGTATATGCGGAGTACGTGCTCGTTAAATCTGTTGGGTCCGAAAGTCCTCTAAGTTCCCATACCAAATCAATACCTCTGGGGGTGACAAGCCGATTCTGGGGATCCTCTAGTTGGCCTATGTCTCTAAAAAATTAGATGGATCCACTTGTGTGTGTTGTCTGTTGTGTCTGTCTTACTTGACGAAGGTTTATAAGCGGGTCGCTGACCAAGCACACAAACCTGAATATATATGTCTACCAACCAACCAATCCTTCAATAATGTCCCATGTGATTCACTGTAAAAATGTGGTGTAACAGTTTACTGGATATATTTTCTTAATTCTAGGGGTACACATACGTGAACCTTTGTATAACTCATTTTACAACTTCAATTTTCAATACTAACTTTTCTATTATAAACTAGAATGTGTTTGAGCTTTCCAAACATTTCTTTCCAAAAATACTAATTTATTAATTGCACTAAAAATGACGTGCTAAGAGGGTCAAGCAGATTGTAGAAGGATTACAAAAAACTCAGCCTATCAACTCAACTTTTTTCGGCAATCTACCTTTTAGCGGTTAATTTATACGACATTTCGGATTAAAACAAAAGTAAGAATACATTTTTAATCCCAAAAACTGACAAAGCTTGTTTGTTTATTTATAGCACACAAAATAGTAGCTTTTTCACCGCTCAAAACCTCAAATTCCACTAAATTGACGTGACCTTCCGCAAACGATTTTTTTTCTCAAATTTACTTGAAAAACGTATATCTAAAAATATAATTGTTTGAAAAATATGTTTATATAAAGAATATATGGGCAGAGTGTTTTTTGGGAGTGATAAGGTTATGAAATATTACTTCACACCGCAAAACAAGAGTAAACTCTTTACTTGTGTAAGTTTACTCCATAAAGATCGATGCAGATAGGATTTCACCAGTTTTATGAAGTAGCGTTACACAACAATTTTTTACAGTTAAATAATGCAAGGAGCCCGGATGGCCGAGTGGTTCGGACCATTACGCTAGCAGTCTGCGCTCAGTAAAGGGCGCGGGTTCGATTCCCGCCTTCGCCCTGGGTGTACTTTCCTTTCTCTGTGACAGTAAAATTTCTTTCTGTGTGCGTCTTACTTGACGAAGGCTTAAAAGCGGGTCTCTTATCAAGCACATAAGCCGGAATATATATTATCCTATCCTAAATAATGCAAGAAGTTTACAAAGCTCCCTAACATATAATCTGACATTCAATGCAGATAATTTACCAGTTGAAGGACGTAAAAACACTAACAACAAAATCTTGTACCCAATAACAAGTTTGAGCCATGTCTTCATAATCAGAATGGTAAACTCACGTTTTTCAAGAGAAATATGTCAAATGACATCTCTTATGAGTCTTCCAATTCTTGATTGCTTGACTAATTTTGGACGTACACTTGAATGCAAGATTACCATAATTTGAAATTTATAAATTGGTTGTTTTTTATAAGTTTTAGTGAAAAAAAAATTATTTTGAACAATTAACCTTCACAAAAAAGAAACAGCCTTTGTTTAACTTGAAAACAATAATCAGATTGGAAACTTTAAACTTCTGCTTACATTAATTTATTTTATAATTTCAAATTGGATTGTGCATTAAACTTTTTTCCCAAGTAAGAAAAGGCATTTTCTGTGTTTGTATTTAGACTTAACCTACTTTAGCTCTCATTATAATAATAAATATCACACTTCAATGATGGCTAGAGTTAAGAAATACTAGTTTAATCGTTTTATTAATAAAATTTGACGTTAATAGAAAAAAATTGTGTCGCTTAATTACCCACTAAAGTGGGACCATTGATAATTATATTGGGTAATTATTGTACAATTATTCTATTTTTAAATTATCGTTTGGAAATATCTCCAACGATTAAAATCCTAGATTTAATCATTTGGGAGTGTTCACGCATTTGAAACTACATACTGTATCATATTTGTTACATGTCATTTACAATACTGCCGCTGTAAGAAAAAATACCGTATCTGCAATAACTGAGTTTTGAGAAAATGAAGAAATCCTTTCAAACGCTTAAGTAAAAAAAATGATATTGTAGTAGTTCTAATGCAGTTGCGCTTACTGACTTTCAAAATACGATAGATTGTTTCTTTTTATGTGTATTAATGCTAATATCTCAAAAATGCAATAGTTTCAGATACGGTCTTGGTTTTTTTTTGTTGCAGCGACAGAATTGTATTCATATTCTATCAAAATGTACTGAAAAAAAATTTAGTTTTTTTTTTCAGTACAAAATTTAAGTAAGTGATTTGTTGCAATCTACTAAGGTCATTATACAGCAAATTTAAACATTTACCCTGAGTTAAGAGTGAGCCAAATATTCTGGTTAAATAATCGGCCGATCGTCTAAGCTAATTACCAGACTACGCAAGTTCCACAATTGGCCGGATATAACAGTCACTGTAATTCAAACTTATTAGTGCATGGGACTACTTCTAAGAACTTACCACTTCTTTTAAACTGTTAGAACAACAATAATTTGCATGTCCCCCGATATTAAAATGCCCCACTCCTGTATCACTCCGCACAAAACCGCAATTGGACATTTCTAGATCATAATTCTCATAATCTGTTACAATATGTAAATACTGTTGGATCTTTAATAACTTGCCTGTTCCTTTACTATAGAACTATAAACTGCCCCAATCCTGTATCCATCCACGCATCTTGTAACCGAAATGCGCATAGGTCGACACCAAGCACTTGACTTTCTAATCTTAGGTGCAAATGTTTGTTCCTCTAATGGTACACTCTTAAAACAAAAGAGTGAAATCCATTCCTATAAGGGAAGTGCATTTTCGGCACCGGAAAGGAGTGGAAATTAACTCAGACTGAGTTAAAACCGCTCGTTTTAAGAGTGTAGGACGTAGATTGTTTTCTTTTATTTATTTTACTCACTCCGCAAAAAGAGTGAAATCCACTCCTATAAGGGAAGTGCATTTTCGGCACGGAAAAGAGTGGAAATTAACTCAGACTGAGTTAAAACCGCTCGTTTGTTTTAATAGTGTAGAACCTATTCTTATAAACAATCCGTTAAATCACCATAAAATCTTCTTATATAATCCTAACCTAAATAAATATCTTCAATGATGCATTATAAATTATGTTCGATACTCTACAACTTTTGTTTGTTTGTCTGAAACTCCAACAGAAACTATCCTCAAATATTCTAGGTTATTGTGCTGCCAAGACTATTCCCTGTATATTTATATCCCTACTGACTAATTTCCGTATACCTATTAGTTCAGATATCATTTATCTAACCTAACCTACGATATTTATAGTTATCAATGAATACTCACTCAAAACGATAAAAAATTTAAATTCACAAAAAAATCTTTCCATTTCATAGAAACTTTCTAATTTTTAAATGAGTTACAAAATAAATATTCAGTTTAGCTTTTGAGTATTATTGACAATACTTGACTTGCCTTATGCAACGACGCACAGTGTGGCAGAATCACGATTTAACTGGCAAAAAATAAAAAATAAAGGAAATGAAGCATTCGGCTGCGAATCCCTTTATAAATATAAACAATATAGTTCAGGGCACCTTCGGGTGTTACGACTTATTTTCGGTTTGAGCGCTTCCCCCCTCCCCGCCACCACCCCGAACAAAGCACTTTATGTTGAGTTTCAATCAAGTGAAGTACTTTTGCAAATTGGTCTCTTATTTTTTAGCTTGTTTTACGATAAAAATAGTCTTTCTAAATTTAAAAAAAAGATGGATTCTGAACCCTCAGGTATGATATTGCTAATATAACCTGTTTTTCTAAAGTTTATGTAAGTTAAAATTATATTAAAAAAGTTCTAATTGTAGCTAAGACAATTTAATTTTTTTTCTTGTTAATTTATTTTCTCTTAGTGTAAAAGTAAACTTCCCCACACTTCCCCGCGGTGGTTTTTGCAGGAATTTGTAGTGCATATTTTATATATTGATATCCAACAAGAATATGTTGCGCATGTTTGCGCCATTTTGATTTATTCATTTTTTATATGGCTCCAAAAATTAAAAAAAACGCATTTAAATAGCTTTTTGTTTAAAATACATTAAACTGGAAATTTCTTTTGTGAAAATTCTGGTAAAATATTTTTAATCTATGATAATAAAGCAAAGAGTCTGTCTGGATGTCTGTTTGTCTGTGGATCGTAAAAAATCTACTTATACTGCCCTAAGAAATTCTAAATTTTTAAGATAGATTCCCTTTAATACCAACGTGTGCACCTGAGGCCTTGTTTTTTCATATTTGTTCCAGTTTTAGAGAAAATGCGAATTTTCTGAAAAAAAATACACCACTTTCGCTAAAATCCGATCATTTTTTCCCTTGATCGTGTTGCCATTCTAGAGAAGAAATTAAAATGAACACAAATATCAATTAAAATTGAAATTGCTTTTATTTTCTTTCCATTACCCTCAGAAACTAAATTAATGATTTGAAAAATAATTGAACGTGCCAAAGAGCTAATTTATTAAAAAAAAATGGAGGTTTTGACGTTAAATAACATTGTTATACAATTATGGTTAATTTTGAATTTATCAGGAAAATCGCGATGACAGTAAGTTCATATTGCGGAAGATTTTTGTGATATGAGGATGTGCATTTTATAGTGATGTATTTTTATTTTGGAATTTTAAAGCAATATAAGTAACGGTATTTTATTCTTTATAATGAACGGGAACAAAGGCAAAGCTTATTATCCTATAGCAAATTAAATGACACATATACTTGGATCGATTTGATATTTTTTTAGTCCGTGCGAAGAACGGGTATTTATTTGCTAGTTATAAAATATATTATCAGGAAAACCTCATGCAACTTGATTTTTGTCCGTAACTAGTGTAGAAAGTGAAGTTGTGACGATGTCTCAGAAACTGTCTCACCATTCTCAAAAAAGCTTGGATCTAGTGGCAAATCTATATAGTGAATTTGTTTAATTGATAATTGTAAAATTAGTTCAGCGGGCTTTCTTTCAACTTATACGATATGTAGGCATTTCCATGCGTGACTTACACTACATCGGACGATTTAACAAATTTCGTTTGCGTAGTTCATAATTATTTTCTATTTATTCAAAAAAAAATATTGTATGCCAGTTTACCCCTGAACATATACTATTTTTAGAAATCATAAAAAACTATTTTCATTTAGTATTTCACTAAAAAATAATAAAAATGTCATACTGTTAAATGACTTACATAAATGACTTACACTACATGAAAGGAAGTCGAGTTTTGGTTATCATTTAAAACTCTCATTTCTTCTTCATAGTGCAGTAAATCAACATTCTACCAGTGCTTAATTTAAGTACAAGGTTTAAAGCTAAATAATTTAATTGCAAAAAAGTGTGGAAATATCATAGGAAATAATTTATTAACATTTTTGTGCGTAACTTACACTACATTCAATTTGTGAGTTACACTACATCATGTGAATTGTATCACAGATATGGAAATTTAGGCAATAATAACATAACATATGTAAATAATTTTGAACATGGTAAGTTAAGAATTGCATACATGATAAAATCATAGTTAGAAACAGTTACACAACGTCCCCTGAAGTTTGTTTCTGGTAATTTCTTAATTATTTCTTCAATAGAATTGTCTAAAAAAAACCTTCCTTCTCAGGCCACGCAAAAAGACTTCCTGACCATTGCAGATGTTTCAGTTTTATTGAATAAGCATCTTTACTTAACATTTGCCCCACAAAATATTTAATGATAATTTTCCTACAAAAGGAACTAAAGCTCTTCTTTCAGCATCAAATTCATTTTCAGAATTTTGCTGAGAGGCATTTCCTTTTACAACATTTCCATTTGTTTAATCAGCCGTGTTGTTTTTTTGGGTATTTAATGAAATATTGGCAGTTTTAAGTAAGTATTTGTTTAATTTTAAAAAGCAGAGCAATTTTAGAGTGTCAGGAATAAGAAATATTTATTTTCCTTTGATGAGCAAATATCATTTAATCTACCGATTTCGCCCTTTATACAATTGTCAGAAATGTATAATAGTGATATGTTTGGGCAGATTTCTTATGCAAAGTGAAAAAATCTTTAGCAGAATGTGGGTCCATTTTCCTGGAAGGTGTGACTGCTTTTATCCCCTCCTCACCGTATCACCAAGTCCATCAAATGGTCCTTTTTCATGACTAAAGGTAAAGATGACCAACATTGGTGGCAGAGAAATGCCATTCAATGTTGTCTAACGGTTGGAACATTGCAATAGAGATGGTGTATTTTTAGTTAAAGTGTTGTCCGTAAAGTGGTCTTTGCTTCCATTTTCTTTAAAGGTTTGAAATTTTCCACATGCTTAAAGTCTTTCCCTTTGCTCTTTTTTTCTTTTAACTGTTGATTTAGCCATCTTAAAGTAAAATTATCAAAATAAAAGAAATCTACAAATATTATAGCTAATCTATAATAGATAAATCAAACAGAATCTGTGACTGACACTACGTTGTGACTTACACTACAAAGTTAAAATGTTTTATAAATAGCGAAAATGCTTTTTATTTTAAAATTTAAAGGTGTGGAATTACACAAAGGTTAATATAGAAAGAAAATGTCTTAAAAATTTTGAAGCAAAGCCTTACTTTATAGAAACTTTTATATCTTTTCGTGACTTACACTACAGCCAAAACAGGGGATGCTTATATTTCTAATTAAGTAACTTTTATTTATAAATGCCGATTAAAAATGTGTTTTCAAGATAGTCATTATAGTGTATTTTAATAATTTTACCAAAAAATCTGATAAAAAATAATACTTAACTTAAAATTCAAGAATTCAAAATGATGAAAAACCATAACACATGCTTTTAAAAAAAATTCAGCCACTTTGAAACTTCAGTGTTACCACAGAGAAAAACAATAATAGTTTTTTATGTAAAATTTTTATAGTTCAAACTTTTCTAAATCTCATATAAAAGTTTCAACTGGGATAAAAAATATTTTTAAAATTCACTTGTGGTATGTATTTACGTGGAATTAACCATATATGTATGTATATATGTCTTCATAATGTAGGAATGAAAGCATAATGTAACTTTTGAGGGTTTTTTTATTAATTTTTGTTTCTTAGCGAGTCTCGAAGATTGATGTATTGTATCTTTTATTGCAGAATTACGTTCAAAAGAACTTGTTTTAAAAAGAATGGAATTATATAATTAAATGAGAGAGAATCTTTGTATAAAACCCTATACGAAAACTTAGGTTTTTTTATCAGAACAATCCTATAAAGTGTACAAATGGCCCGGATAGTGAATCAAGCGATTTAAATAAAACTCTTTCGCATTTTACAACGCCGCGTCTCATAGAAAACTGATTAAAAAAAGTAAGAATTCTTATTTAAAACAAAATAATTACTAAAAATATCTTTAAAGTGTACTTATTTATTCATAATTAACTATTTTACATTAAATACAACCAACATTTTTTTTTATAAATCACTCCAGTGAATTAATGCCAGCTAATTTGGTATATTGCCACACTGTGCGACGGTCCATATACTAACTGAAATCCAATAGTTCGAGGCACACATTTAATTCATTCATGTAAGATTATCAATTTCTTACTTTTTATGGTTATTATTTATTCAAATAGTACAATTTAATACACATATTTTTTTAAAACATATTGAAAATACTACTGTATAAGGTCCACTTACATAATCCCAGACACAACATTATTTTTCTCTTCGAGTGACAAACAAAAAATGTTTGAATCTAAACGAGAAAATGGCTATGCCTCCAACACAAAAAAAAAACCATAAGCATCAGACCAAACCAACGCTTTAAGCAACTGAAACATTTATCACATTTATTCCACATAAAAAGATAGTTGAAGAGAGAATAAAAAAGGTTTCGAATTCAGAGCTAAGCGGAAAGTTTAAATTGCAGAGAGAAAGTTTATTTCAAGCTGTCAAAACCATTAGACATGTTTTAATAAAATATAAAAAGGAATTCAAGATAATAATGATCTGATTTAAAAGTTTGGCATTAAATACTTAAATCATATTGATATTTTATAAATGTTTCATTATAAAAGAATCTATGCGTATTATATATTATTATTACAAACAACATTTTTTAAAAACTGCATGAAGGGGGAATGGGTGCGCTGGACCACGGTTCTCCAAACCAAAGTGTCTCAGTGTTAATCCAATGGGAAAAAAATATTTTCTTTGCCACATTTCTCCGGCTGTATTGAATATTTGTACAAACGTTTTTTTTTATGATAAATGTATATAACTTACAGGTCTCTATAATCCCACTTTTTGAAATTGGTTCTAATATTTTGGGTAAAATTATTTATTGAAAATTAAAAAATATATTCGTCCCAATTTCAAAAAGCGGGATTGTCGGGACCTATAAGTACGCTACGTTTATCACATAAAAAATCCGTTTGTAAAAATATTCAATACAGCCGGATAAATGTGGCAATTTTTTTTTTCTCTATTGGATTAACACTGAAGCTCTTTGCAATACCACATTTTTTGTCATTTCGATACGCAATATATAACTAAAAGGTTTCACACGTTTGCTGCATGATAGAAATGTTTTACAGTCGTACAAATCCATTTAACATTTTGTTGTAATGACCTACCTATTATGTAACTTTAGGAAACTTTTCAACAGGAACATTAAAAGACGAGAATATATATAATTACATTTTAAAAGATAACTTATTTTTTTCAGGTTTACTTTTATTCTTAACATTTACCCAAAGGGTTTTAAAGCCACTTTTTGCGTTTTTAGAGCATACAAAATTACTATACATACTATTACTATACTTACTATACAAAATTACTATACATACTATTACTATACTTACTAATACAAAATTTGCAGTTAAAATAATTATTTATTTTATTCATATATGAAGCATTCATTTTCAACTGTCTTATCAAAATGGTCAGTAAAAAAGTGAGTATTAAGGTTTGCTACGTTATATATTTTTAAGAAGAAAACCTCGTGGTCATTTTGATACTTTTTGAATAGATGTATTATAATATTCATCATATCCGCCATTTTTGGTTTTTAAAACACTCCAAATTATCAAGAAAAATTCTTGAAGCGTCAACTCTCTGGTTTTGTTGCCGAAAATGACACAATAACATTTTTCACGTCAATAGCACCAAAGCAATTCTAAAAACATATATATTATTGACGATTTAAACTCATCTTAGAACTATCTGTAAAAAAATAGTTTTACTCAAAGGAAATGGGTCAATAATTGGAAAAGGGTGACGCTTTTAAATATATATCACGGGTATTTTAAAACCAAGTGACAGTTAGATTAAATTAATAATTATTAATTGAAAATATTTTAAACCTATAAAATGTAATATTATTTTCTTGTATTTTATGCAATTAGCAGACATATTCAAAACTAAGAATTTTTTATTAAGTTAAAATAGGACAAACTAGAAGCTCATATTGACATTGTATTAATATAAAGCTAAAAATTGCAACGATATACTTTGTTCAGTGTTTTCACCTTAATATATAAATTAACTAAAGCCATTTTACTAATATATTGCTTTATTTTAATAGGTTTGATAACAATAATCAAGCTGGAGCTGAAAGTTTTCAATATTGTAGTTGGGAACAAATAACATGCTTCTTTTTCAGATTCATTTCCTCTCTAAAACGAAAGGCTAAAAATCATAAAAATTTCAGGAACACACTTCGTAAGACTTTTATGTAAAATAAAAATAAATACTGGAACTTCTTCAATTAGCTTGTTTAAGGTGAGCTAGTTCCTTCTAGCTTTCTTTCTTGAACTTCCTTTGATCAGTTCTCTGGTAGAAGCTTTGTGTTCAAATTGCATTGATTTATCAATCGATGTTTTGAGAAGGAATTTATTTTCATTCAGCATTTTTGTTGCCAATGAAGACATGAAACATGCTTAATCTATATCAATATACCAAATATGTTAAACTTATAATCGTTACACCCGGATTTTTCCTTATTTTATGCACCGTGCTTCTAACAAGAAACGTAATTTAATAAATAATGAATTTTTATTGACATTTTACTTTCTTCGTTACGAAATGAATTTGTAATCATCTGTTAAAAATAAACATATTTCTTATTTTATAGAACAATAACGGATAAAAAAATAATTTCACAATTTATGAAGAGACTATCATACATTTGTTACCTATTTCCAAGCCAAAGAAGGCTGATTTTTTTTTTAAACTGAAATATTAGCAAAACACAAAGCAACTTACAAATCCCTCCTCATAACTAAAATATGTAATTTTAAAACTTATAGATTAAAAAAGGCCTAAATTCTAAAAAAGAAATGCCTAAAAATATAGAATTTATAATTATAATCGACTTCTTGAATGCGAAGAGAAAATACTTTTTAGATTAATGCTAATGTCAGCATTCATTAGTCCTCCAAATTAAAATATTTCTCTTTGCGTTAAAGCTAATTATAATTAATATTTTTCAAATTTTTAGAAAACTTTTCGGAGGGAAATTTCTTCGAATGTGTACACTTACGGATAATGTCATTACGATGAGCTATATTATGGTTGAAAAATGCTTTAACGGGATTTCAAATTTGAAAGGTCAAGGTTTGGCATACTATAAATTGTATCTGTTTAAGTAAATTGTTTATCCTAGTTAAAATATAATTGATTCTTAACGAATATTGACGTGAATTGAGGTGCATAAATTTATAAGAAATTATAAAACACTAATACTTTTATTTATTTGCTACAATATATCTTATATTGAGAAATAATTTTTTTAGGAGGGACTGTCAGTTCCATAGAGCTAATGCATTAGTTTTGAAATCACAACTTTTGAAAAAGAAATGCTTTGCCATATTATCCCATTGTCATCAGGTATGGGAATCATCATAACATCAATTTAAACAAATAAAAAATAATTCCGTTATTATTAAATGATAAGTTTAAATTGTGCGCCTCACAATTGTAATAAATATACCGAGTTATTAGCATTTCTTTCAATTTGTTCATCGAGTTTTGTAATTGATGTTTTATAAATTGTGCCCATGCAGCAAATATTTTAAATAGGACTAAACATTTCTTCAGTACATTTTTGTGATCAAACCTGGACAAATTGAAACTCTTCTGTGGAAGTTGTGATTCCAAAACTAATGTATTAGCTCTATGGAACTGACAATCCTTCTTTAAAAAAGAAAATAAGCCTCAAAGGCGTGAAAACGCCGGCTAATTTCATTCTGATTAAAATTTTCTTGAATTTTATTATTGAATCAATTATTGTACAATTCATGTAATTTGTACACGGTAGGATTAAAAAGGATTTGCACCCGGACTTCTTCATTTCATACACATTTCATTTTTACATATTTGTTTTTTAAAAATTAAATTGAAGAGGGATATAATTACCTTTTGACAGTTTTCTATGAATATGATCAGGATAATTTGGCTTTGGTTGTATTCTTTGAATCCCTTTTTATGTCTGCTGAAAATAGGATAAACCAATAATCCTGAAAATAATTCCAGCTTCTTTAATAGGAACCATTTTGAACATATGAAGAACAGGGAAGATGAGGAAGCCGTGGTAAAATGACGAAATTGGAGATACTCTTTAATTAGAGATACTAGAAATAAAAAATAAAGTTTTAAGACCATGAGTCCAGCCTGCATCAACAACCGGAGAGACGATTCTTTAAATGTATCGAATTTATTAAAATATATAATTTTGCCAATACACTTTTTTGTATATCTGGTTCAATGTGAATTCAACAGAACCAAAAATATTTAGAAAATAATGTTATTTTCGTATTTACAGTTACAGTTGTAATATATAGAAATAATGGGGATACATTGAATTGATGATGTATTAAAAAAATATTAATTTAATGGTATTGTTAAAAATATATATATTTAACGTGAGGAAAAGCTAATGTTACAGTCATAGACGTGGCGCCATCTACTGAATAAAAAGGAAGTGATAGCTTCAACTTGATACCAAAATATTCTTGGTCCCCTCAACCTAAAAAAAAAAACACATTCTAATTCCCTTCTTCATGGAGCACACATAGGAAAAATATCTATCTCATATTATTTAGTCTTTTTTTTATGTATTTTTAAATACAAAAGATATAAAACATTAATTTTTAAATTCATAACCATTTTATAACGAAAGTGTTTTTAAATAAAATAGAATAAAATAATATATGAAATTCCATTAATTATGATGCATTGAAAATATATAAATTTTATCTGATTGTGGAAAAAAATATTTACGAGAAGAAACCCTAATTCTCTGATTGTAGACGTGGCGCCATCTACTGAATAAAAGGGAAACGATACCTTCATCTTGATACCAAAACTATTCGTCGGTTCTTCATAGGCCATCTATGCCTAACATGTTCTTTTTATTTCTGCCGATCAATCAAAGCAATCTCTACACAGCTTTTATAATATTTGAACAGCTAGTTGGTAGACATATTCACCAACCAATAATTCGTCTTAAAAGCTGTCAGTGTCCTTACTGACAAGGACCGTGCAATCAAGCATTTAGTATCTACTTTGCTCTTTTTAAAATCGAAAGTACGATGCGTAATTGGCTGTGTTAAAGCTCCATTTAGGACATAAGTTGAATAATAGACCATTGATTCTAAATGATTATAAATGGTTTGGTAATAATTAACATTAAGATTTTCATATGTTAAAACTGTATAAATTTGTTTTAGCTTTGATTTATAGCTGGCTTTCTCCTGATTTCCACAATTTAGAATATATAGTTGACAAGCTACGTTAAATATCTTATTAGATTTTTATAAAACAATGTCAAATAATTTTATTTTCGTCAAGATCTAAATATTTTAAAAGGGATACCTAATATGAAGTAATTTAATGTTCAAATTTTCAATTTCTCTGAAATCATTTGACTTTTATCGTTGTATATTCTTTTTAAGAAAGTTTTAAAAAAGTTAACAATTATGGGCTGTTATTTTAATATCGTGATAAATAAAAAAAACAGCATTTCATTATAAAAACATTTCATTTCAAAGTATTTTGTATTTTTGTATTAAGTGTTATAAATACTTCAGTTTAAATTAACTTATGTAGTTCTTACAGATTTTTTTTATGCTTTAAATACTATTTCATTTCTAACATTTATTCTACTTACTCTTTAAAAATATATTTAAAAAATATCAATTTCTTAAAATTTATTTTTTACTCTTTATTATAATACTCATAATATTAAGGGTACAATCATAGTTTTTTTTTTCTGCCTTTCTTTTATAATATTTATTTATAAGTGCTGATTTTTTTTTAAATTATCGTATATTTTAAAGTATATATACTCTGACTATTTAAAGCCAAATGGTTTTATTCTGTTTCGTCTTTCTATCCATCCACACGCTAAACATGTTTAAATGTTGTATGTAAAGTGTTTAAATAAAGCTCTTTTACTTAAAACATTCGAAACGACCTCTAAATGGGCAAATATTTTTGGTTGTTTTCACTCATAAATTTTAAATTAAATTTATTTCAAATAACATATTTGTTTTAAAAACCAAAATTAGGTTTATTTTTGAGAGATGATCTTAAAAAAAATTCCCAATGAAAAAAGTACATTGTGAATAAAAATTTATTAATCATAAAATTTTAAAATTTAAAGTTTTGTAAGAAAGACTGATGTACAATATACGGAAAAGGCCGGGTCTAACAGATCGAGCGATTTAAAATATTTTTCTCTCATTTTCAACCTACTACAGCATTAAGATAATTCTTTTTTTTGAAAAAAAATTCCGTTTTTCCTAGTGTTTCATTTTCCAAATGGATACTTAACCCAAATGATCGGTAAATTGGAGTTATTTTGTATGTCGATTAAGAAAGTTAAACGTATAAAAAAATGAATAACATTATTTTTTTTTACAAATTATTTATCCATAAAACAATGTTTTTGAAATTTTCAAAGAGACCTTATAAATTGATTCATGTTTAAATATACTTTTAAAAAAATATTTATGAGAAGTATTTGCAAACAAAATGCAGTACAGATGGCGCCCTGTTTGAGAATCTGTAACGATGTTAACATGTTTAGATGAACATGTTTAAAGGGAGTCGGATGGTTCTATCTAGCCCATGTTAATTTAACTAATTTTAGGAACATTTTTCTCAGGTATAGCTCCTTGTATGTTCTTTACGTATAGCTCTTTGATTTAAACTGATGATATTTCACAGTATAACAAAATACTTTTACAGTGATTTTTTTTAAATAAGGGAGACTGGGGAGCTTTGGCCATAAGGGAGACTTGGCCCACCTTAAAATTTCAGTATTTAAAAATAATTTAGCATTTTCTCTATAGAGACGGTACTCAAAGCTACTGTTGTCAGCAGATAGCCACCTTAGTTTTATTGAGCTACTTTTTTGCATTGAGGAGAAAATAAAAAAGAAAGTTTCTCACCCCAAAAAGTAAACATTTTAGACATAATTTGTAAGATTTTTTCAGATAAACCAATTCAGTTAAGTTTAAGTATATGGTATTTTTTAAATACTGTTATATTAAGGTTTTATTTTAGCTATAATGTTTGTGCAATGAAGTAGGCTTCAAAGCACCATGTGCCATTCTTTACGAAATGTCTAGGTGGGGAGGGTTGGCCACTCTATGTAAGGGAGGGTTGGCCACTGGACCAAGGATCTCTAAGTGAACTAGTTATGAAAATCTATACATAATGTTTATCAAATACACGCTTAATAATAACGTATGATTATAACTTTATGAAGGTAATAGATTGATTATTAGTACTTGCACTTGTTTAGAATAAAACGAAAACCTCAACTAAATCAAACTTATCATTTATGACCAAATATCAAACTTTTTCTGCAAATATATCTATATAAGCTATTAATTCAAGTATAATAATACTCCAGAATAATATTAAGATATTATCAGATATTTTCTTTATAGGGGAGGGGGTGAACGAGAAGCTTTGCAAGTGCGCTTTGACTTTGACTATTACAGTTTGTACCGTTAAAATAAAAAAAAAATCAAACTGACGCTTATATCTTGTGCATTTTATTGTGTGTACACTGAACTGTAACTGTAACAATGAATAAAATATATTTAATATAAATATAAAAAATTATTTGTTATGGACAATATTAGAATTTTTATTTCATACAATAGTAGAAAAATGTATTACTCTAAATATTACGGTAAACATGATTTTTAAATGAGTTCCAGAGTGCTGAATTATAATATATATATTTTTTTTAACATTTAATGCTTACAAAATTATTTTGAAATATTTATTATTTTGCCCTTTAAAATTCGGCATTTTTGCATGGGCCAAGTCTCCCTTAATAAGGGAGTCTCCCTTAAAAAGGGAGTCCCCCTTAAAAAGGGAGTCTCCTTTAAAAAGGGAGTCTCCCTTAATAAGGGGGACTTGGCCAAGTTTCTAAGTTTTAAAACACAATATATTTAAAAAAGAAAATGCATTATTTATAGTATCACTATTATATACTTGTTGCCAATAAAATTTTCTTTAATATGTGCTATTACATGACACTTTTAGTGCAAAAATAAAATTTATAAAAAAAAATTCTAAAAGCATGGCCAAGGCTCTCCATGCTCCCTTATGTATTAAGAAACCCCCAAAAAATCCGATTTAAACTTAGATAACTTTTTTTAAGCAGAGATATTTAAAATTCCTCAGTTTGAATAAAAGAGCTATTAGAGGGAATGAAATAATAAAACAAAACATGTTGATATCTTTTACAGAAACTCGACATTTTTGAACCAAACACCCATCCAGCTTCCCTTAAACTTTTTAAAAACTTGCAGTGTTAATCCATATATTTTTTGTTTTAACTTTTTGTAATTAGATTTAGGTGATAATTAAAAAAAAGTGATAAGTTTAATTGTTGTCAAATTAAGATTTTCTTTAACTGTAAAATAAGAAAAAGCTAATAATAGCGAAAAAAAAATTTCCTAAATTTTAGATTACCGAAACTCAATATTTAACTTCTATATTATATGTAAACCAAATAAAATATTATAAATTTTACAAAATCACCCAAAAAACATGAATAAAAAGTACGAGTAGTTATCATTTAAAATGAGTCAGGGGACTTAAACGACAAAAATATAATAATAATAAAAATAATAATGCTAATAATAATGATGATGACGATGATGATAATAACAACAACAACAACAACAAAACAACAACAACAACAACAATAATAATAATAATAATAATAATAATAATAATAATAATAATAATAATAATAATAATAATAATAATGATAATAATAATAATGAATAACAATAATGATAATAATAATAATAATAATAATAATAATAATAATAATAATAATAATAATAATAATAATAATAATAATAATAATAATAATAATAATAATAATAATAAAATGTAAACCAAACTAGTAAAATTAGCATTAACTTTTAATTAGCTTTGAAATTTAATTTTTGGTATTTAAATCGCAGTTGTTACATCAAAAATAGCATGATAAACTTAACTTAAAATTTATATTTGAAGGAAAAATTATTTTGTAAAATGAATCAGTTTAGAATGACGTCATAAAATGTAGCACAATGTGATTCTTTAATTATACATTATTTATTTTCTAAGAAAGCGGCACAGAGTTCGGCGCATAATAAAAAAAACTGGTTAGTGTAAATTTGCACTTCCCTTTTTATTAATGAAATTTAAAGATTTTTCATGTTTTAATATTACTAAAATATTTCGAAAATTTCGAATTTTTTAAAAATGTTATGTTGCAACAAGAATAAGAAATTAGCGTCATTTAAGGCGTTGGTAGTATTTTCATCGTGCCAAATGTCGGATACCAGTTACTGCTAGGTTTGACCAATCAATATTACATCATTATTCTTCTACATACATTTCGACTTTTAAATGTTTAAACTACAACTAAATGCAATTTTTTTTTCTAAAATGCATAATTGTGTGGTAACGGTTTTAAGAAACAGTTACTCTTAAAAAATCTACTTATGTTTCAATAAGAATTTTAATGAGTTTTTAAGTAGCAGGAAAGTAATCTAGTTTAGTTCTTTTAGAACTTCTTGCTTTTTCTTGTAACCAATCCACATTGTTTTGTATCTCAATTCTCATATAGTGCTTCTGATATTAAAAACCATCAAAACTTTATCAAAACCCTTTGTGTTTTACAGAACTTCTAATACTATACTTTTCCGTCAATATCAAAAGGTGCGTGTGGCCTATTTTTGTACCATTCACACGGGACTTCTTCTACTTCTTGTACCATTTCACATGGGAACGTGAGGAATGTCAGACGGTTCTCTACGAACAGTTTGACAGTATCTTAACTGAAAGTGAAGTTACATATTATTTACCTTTTTGAATTGACATTGTTATATACATTTTACTCCCTTATAAAAATTACTTTAAGTAAGCATTGCCACAAGATTGTAATGAGTAAAATTGAGTTTATAAATATAACTAAAAGGTTTTAATACTAGATAGGATCATGTAGGATTCCACATCGTGCTTAAATTTAGTAAAATGTTGCAAAAAATATTAACTGAAAATGAATTTCTGCCTTAAATGAACTCAACTAATAATTGTATAAATATATCCAGATAACCCTTTTCAATCTTAAGGGGAGTCGGATGGGTGTTTGGGTCAAAAATGACGATTTTCTTTTTTTTTCTTTTTTTTTTATTCTACATATATTTAGCTTTAATTTAAAAACAAGATTATCGACTTCTGTTTAGTGGTTTTCTTTTTATAAGCATTTTTGAGAAACTTTGAACATCAGTTCTTACCTAAACCTTACATTTCTTTTGCGTTTCCTGAAATATAAGGTTTTTCAACAGTTACGAACATTTTTCTGAGAAACTATAAAAGATATCAACATGTTTTGTTTTATTATTTCTTCCCCGTTAATAGCTCTTTGATTTAAACTGAGGAATTTTAAATATCTCTGATAAAAAAATTATATAACTTTAAATCGGATTTTTTTGCGTTTTTTTAATACATATTTATTTAAAAATGACTGCAAAAAAGTATGTTTTATACTGTGAAATAACCTCAGTTTAAATCAAAAAGCGATATGTAAAGAACAAAATATAAAAAATTTCATAATGATTTCTCATATAGTTCCTAAAGTTAGGAAAATTAACATGGGCGAGTTAGAACCATCCGACTCCCTTTAAAAAGTCATAAATGCTGTTTTGCATAAGTCATAAGTTCTTAAAAAGTCATAAGTGTTGTATTTTTTTTCCAATGCTTCATAGTAGAGGAGAGGAGGTTACTACGGAATACCATTTATATTTTTAAGAATAACTCTTTTGTTTTACATAAAAACCCACACAATTATTTTTAGTACATACTATAACTAATAGTAACGAAGTGCCAATGGTAAAACAAAACAGTATTTATTTTTTGTTGTACAAAATTTACTTTAAAAAAGTTACAAGTGGAGGGTATTATGAGATAGTCGGGTAATTTGGAATAGTTGTTTACAAATATCGAAAAATCAACTATGCTTCACAGAACATAGTTAATTTTAACTAAAAAACAATAGTTGAAAATTTGCTCGCAAATAGTTTTGTTTTTAAGTCTATTTACAAAAATCTCAAACATAATCTTCTTTCCCTACTCCAGTACAGTCATTATGAGCCCATAAAGAACAGATAATGCGTAAAATCCAAATTTCATCTATCTTCGGAAATTTTTCCGTTACAAAAGATACATTCAGCAACTTTATTTACCGGTTCTTTAGTTGACGACATGAAGGCAATTTCATATGATATGCATCCCATATTACCCGACACACCATTTCGGATTATGAGCCATTTTACTGACGGATAAAACATTGATGTCTAAAAACGACTACAGCATAGTAAACTATTCTTTTAGTATGCATTATTTTTAACACCGAAATTAAAGTCTCATTATTAAGGGTAGATTAAAATGTTTGAACACTTTCCGACAAAAACTTTCAAAAATCCCATCATGGGGGATTTCTTAGGTCTTTCATGGCATTTCTACGTAATGGAGAGAGGGCTGAAACTTCAGTATTCCATATTCCCCGACTACTCCATAATACACTCCTAATAAACAAACAAATAAACACAATTTAATTTGCTTCTTCAGTACGTTTTCCCAGTTTTACTTAAGTGTCACCGTTTTTTAAATTACTTTAAATGAAAGCTTTCGTATGCAACACCTCCCATATTAAAAAAAAATTAGACTTGGCTTCACCGTAATAATGGTTTCTAGTAGCAGCGGCAGCTGTGTGCTAAAATGCTTCACCATATTTGTGGTATTCTGTTGAACCATTTTTTTAAGGTTTTGGGGACAAAAACCTGAGACATGGTTCAACTAAATATCAAAAATATGGTGAACTATTAAAAGGTTATTTGGGCATTGATATGTAAAAATAATAATAACAATAATAATAATAAATATCGTTCTAAAACTTTTTTTTCATTCAGGTATAAATCTGTCATTATTTGCAATGTTAACATTGAAAAATATCCTAGTAGCACCGACATTAAAAAAAATTAGAATAAAATATCTATTAAATAGACTCAAAGTGTTAAAAAAAATCCGATAAAATATGAGTTGCAACTTTTGTTAACCATTACATAGAATTTTTAGACCTACACGTGGGTTTGCACTTCTGTAAAAAAATCTACCAAAAACCTAAAGCTTTCTTACTTTTTGATGGTTCTATGATAAAAGCAAAGTTTATGTAATATTTATCGATATTATTGATTCTATTTACTGCTCATACAATTTTCTTCCGAGTGCCACAAACTGCTTGAATTTGTTACTTGTGGGCTATTTTCAGCGGATGAAGAATCGTGGAATGTTTCGAACTTCGATTCAGTGAGTTGTATTGGAATTTTTCTACTTTGAAACTTTTATGATATTGGAAATAATGTATTTTGTGTGGGCAACGAATTCTATGTGGAGCAAATCTTTCGGGACCAAGGATTACGCACTTGCTTTGCTAAAACTTTGGCCACAGTCAGATGTTTTATTTAGAACAACTAAGTTGACTGTTTTATTTTGGATATAAATCGAGCTTGTTGCTATGAAATCCTTTTAACCGTTCTTAGCAAAGCTGTGGTAGTCCTAGTGTGTAAGCAAGACACAACATGCACTTAGATGAAAATTGTGTTCAAACAGCACAAGCATTTTGTAAAAATAGCAACATTACAATAGTGTGTGGTTCCAATACAAGAATTGTGCTGATGACATAAGAATACAAATTTGCACTGTTCCAGCACAACTGACGATCGTGAGAGGCCACGATTTCTATATATCCATGCGCGATTGGCAAAAAAACCCATGTAAAACATATTTTTTTCTAAAATATAAATAACAAAATTATAACATTCCTTTTTTGAAATACCGTAATATAATTTTTTTAAGCTTTAGTATAGCTTTTCATCCGAAAAATAAAGAACAGATTCGGAACTACCTTCATCAGAATTCTCAGGCTAACCTTGCAAGACTAGTCGCAATATAATTTTTTTATTGTTTCAATAAACTTTGTAACAACTGGGAAAAAAAACAATTCTGGTATTCAAAGTCAACACTATTTTTTTCTGAGTGTGTGATTCAACAAAATAGAACAGGAAGTTTCAGTAATGATTTCTAAAATATTTTCTGATAAAAATGACAATTTACATTAAAAAATTATGTGGATAGGAAAACTCCGTTCCTGTTTCTAGAAAAGTAATCGAAGCAACTATATTTCTATAAATACTTTCAATTGAGAAGGACCCTTTTAGTACAGGAAACCTTTAGAAAACAAGTATAGCAATGATGTTTTGAGGATTAAATGCCCTTTCAACAACGGATATGAGAAAGGTTACGTAATCTAGTGTAATCATGGACGTAACACTATAGTGCACGAAAGGTTTTTTTTGTCTTTTAAATAAATTAAACTTTAAAATATATTCAGATTTTATGGTTCCTAATAGAAGAGAAAAATAAAATTAAAAGCATTGATAATCATTTTAAATATAAATTAAATAAGTAACGAAAAAAATATTGTTATTATTTTTGCATGATTAAAATGGTTGATTTATTCGATTATGGTAATCGATATACAGAACGAAAATGATTTTAGCTTCCACACTACGTTTATAACGTAAATAGTGGAAGGTATTATAATCGTTCAGTCCATCCGTCCGTCTGTCCGTCACCCACTTTCATAGCCTAATCTACAAATGCTACGGGACAAGTGTGATACGTCAAAAAATTCATCGCATTCAGACCCCCTTCAGAAAAAAATTTGAATCCGAAGTGCTTTAATTATTTAAAAAACTGCAAAATTTAATGCTCATTTAAAAAGCATAAACAGCCATTTTTATTGGAATTAAATCACTATTGCCATTCGCAACAATCACTCGAAAAACTTTAAATTCTTTAAAATAATAAATAAAAAGACATTTATTTTTGCGACATCGATCAGTTTGAAATGACGTCAAACATATTTCACTAAGAGATTCTTTGTTTTTAAATGAAATGTTTTGGTTCTATTTAAAAGAAAGGAATATGTATTTATTCTTTGAAATATAAATTAATTTTTGCAAACGAGAATAATTATTGAATAATTACTGCAGAAATAATTATTGAATTTTCGAAATAAAATAAATGAAACTAGCCAAATTTAGCGTTTAAAGGTTTACAATCAAATTAATATTGTGTTTGGCGACATTTTTCCTGTTGAACACGTGTGGAAGCAGGCTGAATGACAGATTCTGTTACAAACCTACTTGTTTCAGTTTCGCAATCAAAATAAAACATTACGCAAAGACTTCAATTTTTTAACCTCCCGAGCGTTAAACTGGACCTTTTCAGTATTTTGGGCATAAATATATATTCACTTAGAAATGTTTTTAAGATCATATCTTCAAAAGTAAAACTTATTCAATTATTTAAAAAGAAATGTTTAAATAATTTGTTTAAAATTAATGCAGAGAAAATAAACATACATTTTTGCCCATTTCCAGGACGTTCGAAAGGAGCATTCTTTAGGTTGTTAGATATTTCTGTAAGTAAATGATCAAAGAATATAAATTAAACATTCATGTATGAATCATTTATGTAACAGGTATGTCAAGATTTTTATGGTTTTGAACGTTTTATTATGGTTTGAATATTCCCTGTTGTCTGCAAGAGCTTTTGATTGGCTTGCATCATGAGACGTAATTCCTTCCAGATTTCATTCATGGGCTTCCTTCGATCAGTGTCATTACAAAAGCCGTATTTTTGTCTATAAAAAAACAATTTTTCTTTTATTTTCTGTTATTCTCTATTTTTATATTTTTCCAGCTAACTCTCTTAAAGAGAATTAGATGACTTTTCACATTCACATATTTAAAAAAAGCCGTGCTTAATTGTATTATTCGTGAAATCTGGAGGCGTTGACCAACTGCCTGCAAATGAAAGGCATTGTTAAATTATGATATATGTACAGTCAGTATACAAACGAAACTCAATTCAATTACTTTAAAAGAAAAAAAAATTTAAGGGGACGCGGTACCCAAAAAATTGAATCCAGTATTTTTATCGCTAGCATTCAAATTAAAGTATTTTTACAAAGTACTAACATTCAATAAACATATACAAAAAAATGATAAATATTAAAACATAAGTTGTTGTTTTTTTAATTATTTAAAAAATTTAACGTTTTTTCAAAATGCTACTCCTCCTACAATTTAAAGAATTTTTTAATGGATTGTTTTTCAAAATGTTCTCACAACATCTATTAATAGAAGTTGGTATGGATATTGAGCTATAAGTTAAACAAAAAAAGTTATGTAGCTTTATGTATAAAAATGGTCAAAAAATAAGATTTTTTGTAAATTTTCACCTTCATCATTTTTTTAAAAAAATCTATTCACACTAGACCTTATCTCATACCAACTTTTGTTAAACGCATTTGTTTCAACACAGGAAAAAAAAATTGGAGCTCTACATTAATTTACCTAAAAGCCTTAGGGTTCACAAGCTGAAAAAAGCCATTCACAAGCTGAAAATATTAAACATTTAAAAAATCAACACAAAATTTCAAAAACCGTTTTACCAAACCACTATATCATTTTCAATAAACCTCCACCAATATAAAAGAATCTTTATTTTTTTTTACAATATCCTTAGCTCGCAGCATTTGAGCATGTTTAATTATTTTCGGGGCAGCCCTAAATATTGGGTAGTCCCCTTAACCTGAGAAATATATTCTAACTAAGATTACTTATTTTATGTATTAGAGTAGATTTAGTGATAACTAAATCATATTTATACGTTATAGATAAAATGATAAATCGGTAATTACATTAATGATTACAATACTAATATTTTACAATTTTATGGCTCCGATTGCTTTTCACGTGAAATTGATTTGGCAATAGAGGCTCGAGAAGTAATTTATACTCATTTAGTATTTCTATTGCCACTCAAGACCTGAAACAAGCCCATTAATATTTTAGTTAAGGGGACACGGTACCCAAAAAATTAAATCCAGTATTTTTATAGCTAGCATCCAAATTAAACTATTTTTACAAAAAACTAACATTCAATAAACATATGTTTCAATATTTATTGTTTTTTCATATAAGTTTTTTTTTTAAAACTAAAAAAAAATTAACGTTTTTCGAAAATGCTATTCCTCCTACAATTTAAAGAATTTTTAAATGAATTTTTTTGCAAAATTTTTCCACAACATCTCTTAATAAAATTTGGTATGGATATTGAGCTAACAGTTAAACAAGAACAGTTATCTAGCTTTATGTATAAAAATAGCCAAACAATTAGATTTTTTGTAAATTTTCAACTTCATCATTTTTTTTAAAAAAATAACTATTCACACTAGACCTTATCCCATAAAAACTTTTGTTAATGGTATATGCCTCAATACAGGAAAAAAAATTGGAGCTCTACATTAATTTACCTAAAAGCCTTAGGGTTCACAAGCTGAAAAAAGCCATTCACAAGCTGAATAAATTAAAAATTCAAAAAATCAACATAAAATTTCAAAAACCATTTTTCCAAACCACTATATCATTTTCAATAAACCTTTACTAGTATAAAGGATTCCTTCTTTTTTTTGCAATATCCTTAGATCACGGCATTTGTGCGTGCTTAATAATTTTCTGAGCAGCCCTAAATTTTGGGTACCGCGTCACCTTAAAATTGATGAAGAAGTACGTTTGATGGGAAAAAATTATTTCAAACATCACGGTGTCCCGAGTACCCTGCAAGCTCGTTAAATCTCTGGAGTCCAAAGTCCCGACAACGTTAACCTACGATATCACTCGAAATTCCATTGGGTGCCAGCGCAAGTGTCAATCTCGTCACTTGACAGAAGCTTTAACTTATTAAGAGTGCATTGATTGTGTTAGAGTCCATATTAGGATGATGAAGCATAACTAAAACATACTAAAAACTTAACTTTGTGTTTCCAAAAATTCAAAGAAGTAAAAATTAAGCCTTAGGCATAAAATTTTATATATAGATTTGTTTAATTACAAAATTTTAAACATATAAGTAACTAGCTTTATAAACCCGGTGTTACACGAGTGTACCCTTAATAATGGTAATTTGCTTTTTATGTAAACTTTTATATTAACAAAGCAGATTCTAAACAACCTTTGACTCTCAACACCACATTCTCAGGCATCTCAAACTTAAACAACAAAAAGCATCCCACTTTCCGCACATGTAAGGACTCCAGATGCCTCACCTGCCCATGCATTTCTCCCTCAAATCTTTCAAATAATGACAATCTTCCTCTTGCATGTCCATAACTGTATCTACCGTCTACAATGTTCAATATGTAATATTTCTTATATCGGTCAAACAAGTGGCCTCCTTAATCTCCGAATAAATAATCACAGGAACGACATAAAAAAATATGCTTTAAATCCATCCTCCTTTAATGCAGAATTTGACCACTTCAATATCCATCCTTTCTCTAAAGCTATTATTAGCATTTCAGACATAGTTGTCCCTAAAGAAGAAAGGCTTATAAAAGAAAACCATTTTATGCTGATGTACAAAACTATCATTCCATATGGTCTTAATGATACATTCAACCACACGCAAATCAACCACACCAATTGCAATACTTCTAAATTATTTCACACTCCTAATTTTAAAACCACTCGTGGGAAGAGAGGTGGAAGGAAAAAAAGATCT
The DNA here is from genome assembly GCA_019343175.1 of Oedothorax gibbosus. Classification (NCBI taxonomy): domain Eukaryota; kingdom Metazoa; phylum Arthropoda; class Arachnida; order Araneae; family Linyphiidae; genus Oedothorax; species Oedothorax gibbosus. The sequence continues at coordinate 478,193 of JAFNEN010000308.1, forward strand.
CCGGATATTCTTAATTTTCAAGATGTTATCTTTAATTTAGAATCTAAATTTCTTTTTGACTTTGATTGGAAGGCCATCAAAATTTTCATTTTTTCCCTCAATAAAAGAAATAGCTTCACTTTTTTCGATTCTCTCAACAATCTCACTTTCAAAAACACACACTTTAAAATTTTGGTCTTTGACCTATTAAAGCTTAAAACCTCGAAAATGACTGCTCCTAATAAGAAGGATAAGAGATTCTTTACATTCGATTTTTTACATCCAAGTTATGATCATTTCAATTTTCACAATACTATCAATAATATATCTAACCTTTTCCCTATTAAGAACCTAAACATTTCCAAAGCCTTTAAATACACCACTCCATTTGGCAGATCCATTTTCAACTATAATGATTTTTGTTCTAATACCGTCTCTCACCGTGATACCATTAACTGCTGCTGCACAGACCCCCATTATAAAGATTTCATTGATCATCATCACAATCACATCATCACTGGTGACCTAAATTTAATTGAAGATCCACAATTAAGGGATATCCTTTCAAAAGGCACTAAATTCAGACCAATCTTCCATAAAAATATTGATAAATATAAGCTTTCTTTTCTTAATAATGTTGACAATTTCATCCTTAAAATTTCTTACCAGTATAACACACCTTTGGAACAGTTCACTATGTCGAAGTGGACACTTTTTAAACATTTTCAAACCTTCATAGATAACAACTTTTATAATTTTAATTTATCTCACTACAACCAAAAACACTTAAAAGCTTCTGTCAAACACATCCAAAATAATTTTATTATAACTCCAGTAGACAAAGCCTCCAATAATTATGCTTTCATTTGTAAAAACTTCTACTTGTCTCTTCTTGGCAAAGAACTAAAATCATCCGACACATACAAACTCTCCAATTTGGACTACAAAAGTGTATGTAAAAAGATTATTGCCTTCAATAAATATTTTAAAATTAATAACTCCTCCATTAAATTTCCCTATGTTACCATCACTCCAAAATTCCACAAAACCCCTTTAGCGTTTCGCTTTATAACCTGTGGTTCCAACACTTACATCAATAAACCTGGTGATATCTTTTTTAATTTGCTGAACAAACTTTACAATTTTATTGTCGGTGAAGGCTTTACTTGGATTATTAACAACAATAAACCTGTTTTAGAACACTTGCATAACAAGAATATTCATTCTGTTGACACTTTTGACTTCAAAAATTTATTTTCTAGCCTACCTTTATTTCACCTAAAAGACGTCCTCACTGCTTATTATAATGATTACAATAGTATATTAAATATTAGTCAGGAATATTGGAATAAACTAATTAATTTTTGCATTTTTAATAATTTTATTTACAATAGTGAACAAATCTACCAACAAGTTAATGGAATACCACAAGGTAGTTCCTTTTCAACTATCCTTGCAAATTTATTTTTACACTGGTTTGAGAAAAAATACACTCTTTTAAACTTCACTGCCTTCCGATTTGTTGATGACCTGATTGTCTTTGATTATCCTGATTTTACACACCTTTGGCACAAAATTTACCCATCAGAACTTCTTCTTAAGAAAACCAATAGCTCTATTTCTTCATTACAATTCTTAGACATACAAACAATTCAGATAACTCTGCCAATACCAACATTTATGATAAACGTAATGACTTTCATTTTGATGTTATTCGAATTATTCCTTGGAATTCTAATCTTTCTGTTAAAGTCTATAGAAATTGCATTATAAATCACCTACATCGCATTAATATCATCTGCAACGTCAATAACTTTAAAAATTCCCAAAAACTTGACCTCCATCGTACACTTATCAACAACAATTTCCTTCCAAAATTTATAAAGAAGTATCTGCAATAATTTTCTTTTTGGACGTCACTAAATTTTTACTCATAGTCTAATTTTTTTCCTTCACCGCACTTAATTTCCACACTGTAACTGTCAATTGTTTCACCTAAGTTTTTAGTTCGGATTTGGTGAGAAGCGGTTGGCTTCAAAGTTTCGTGTTGTTTTTTATTCGCTTCATCTGCTTTATGTAAGTTTGTCTTTATGTTTTTAATTTTGATTTTGTTTTTTAATTTTGATTTTGTTTTTAATTCTCTTCTGGAAATTCCACAGTACACTTCGGGGTAAAATTGGTTTTTTTTATTTGACTCTCGTCCATCCCAATACAGAAAAGTGTATTGTTTTAATAGTGGCTCAAGGTTTTTACCTCCTGATGAAATGGCCTTTCCCACTATCTTTGGTATTTTTCCATATCTTATTTTTATATTTTTTCATTTTTTTGTTTTACTTTTTTTGTTTTGCATTCGTTTATTTATATTTATATATATAATATATATATTATATATATATATATATATTATAATATAATATATATATATATATATATATATATATATATATATATATATATATATAATATATATATATATATATATATAATTATATATATATATATATTATATATATATATATATATATATATAATATATATATATTATATTATTAATATATATATATATATATATATATATATATATATATATATATATTATATATATATATATATATATATATATATATATATATAATTATATATATATATATATATATATATATATATATATTATATATATATATATATATATATATATATATATATATATATATATATATATATTATATTATATATATATATATATATAATATATATATATATATTATATATATATATATAATTATATATATTATATTAATATATATATATATATATATATAATATATATATATATATATATATATAAAAGTAATGGTTTTCTTTTATATCTAAATACAAGTTTTGTCGTTAGAAATCAACAGACAAGTAAGATTCAACCCAAGACTTTAAACATAACAAAATGCTGCGCATTCACAAACCTAAAGAAAACCAACGTCTCTCCCCATATTTGGTGTGTTATTGTAAAGAAATTCCTTTCATTGATCACAAGCTTTAAAACTAGTTTTTGTTAACAACAAAAGAAGGAATAACTCTTTTTTTACTTACAAAAAAAAACAAGACTTTTTGTTATTTATATTCATGGAATCAAATAGATCATTTAATGATTTGGAATTTAGTGTCATTTAGATCATTTAGCTATTCATGAAATGCAGTCGACATTTCGTTGGTTCCCTCAGACATTCGTGATCTTTTGTATCCGTGGCGACAAACATTTTATTTTCATTTCCGCAATTTCAGTAACCGACAATCACTACTCATGACCCCCGATCCCTTAGATATTGAAGAAAAAGAGAGAGAAACTCAATTGTATTCTGTTAGTAATTGGTCGATATTCTGAGTGTCAAATATGAAACTTTTTTCGAATTTCTACAGACGCACGTTTAGACTTCTATTCTCTCTAATCTAAGGGCTTTTTTGGTATACTGATTGTCTTGGTAAAGATTTTATTCTCAGCCTGGAGTGCCTGGTGTAAAAAATGGGCTAGAGTTCGAGGAAAAGGATTCTAACCAATAAAACACTCTTTTGGTAATTCGAAGGATTATTCGCAAATTATCCTTCGGATAAGCGAGCGTAGACTCGCGTTCAGAAATAAAATTAGGAACCAGTTAAATCTATAATTAGTTCGTGCTGTCAACTTTAATAGATTTTATGACTTTTAAAAATAATTCACGTATTTATTGAGGAATCGTAAATGGACAATAGAGTACACAAAGTACTGGTAAAGATTGATCCTCCGATGATTTATGAAAGCTATAAATTAAATTGTTCAGAATGGAAATCGCCTAACAAACAAAATAAATTAGAACTACTTATTTAAAGTGACAAATAGTTTTTTAAAAAAATTAAAACATCTTTATAATCTCACTCTATAAAAACCTGATTAATTATTATTTATCGACCTTATTTATATAAGCAGAACTCAGAAAAAAGCATATGTTAATTGCAAAAAAAAATATATAGTTTACGAAAATTAATCTAATGAAATAATATTTTCTTTGAAAAACACCTTTTTCCAAATTAATTACACAATGACTTTGTTCAGCGTAGAATTATAATAATTCATTTAAATGAGGATCATACTTTAATTGTGTTTTTATAATATCCGTTATTACGCTTTCTAACTTTAAAACAATAAATATTGGCTGTTTTGAAAACTAATTGCAAATAATTCAGAATTATATATTTCAGAAAAAGTTCTATTTAATTTATGAAGTTTGAAGCACCTCCATACATAACTTTAAAGTTTTATTGGACTTTTTTTATGTGCATATTTTTAAAAAACTTCTTCTTTTTAAATAATATATGTGATATATGTGTCTTAACTATTGTTTATTTTTGACCAATTTCCAATTTATATTTTTCATTATTATTTATATTCTGTATTATTTTATTTTCATTTTAGTAGTTTGGCATTTTTTCAAACCATTAATACTTATTACGACTTAAGTATTTTATTATTATTCATTAAGATATTTATAATTTATATTTTATTTAAGATATATGAATTACAGATATTTAAGTTTGAAATTATTTATATATGACATTACTGTAATAATTAATGAATTGTACTGAAGTTGATATTTCAGAAACGAGTTTTAAAATTCTAACCCAAACAGGTCTTGTAGAGCAAGACATGTGCCGATTTCTCCATACTGTAATAGTATTGCTTATTGTCGTAAGATTAGGATTTATGGCAATTTTTAGTTTGAAATAATTCGCATCGTGAGCAAAAATAAAGTAAAAGAACGAAAATGCAGATGAGTTTACTGTGTAGGATTGCAATTTTTACATAAGTATTTTATTTTTTAATACATTTAAAATCTTTATTAGAATTTTAATGCTTGTTCAAATTTACTCAACTCAATTCTTATAATATTTTATGCTTATTTTAATTTTATGCATTCTAGTTCAATTTCGATGTTAACAAGCGGAAAGGCAATGGAAATATTAATGTAAAAATGAGGGGAGTGTAGTAATGTGCATTTGTACTTCATTTGAACGACTTAATAAAATACAATATTGCTGACAACAACATAGGGGGACGGAGTGCTTTAATATCCTGTTTGGAGTGCTGACCAGTGAGGAGGTGGATGGGTCGATTGGCCCATAAATAATATATGAAGTCCAACCATTTTTAAGGTACCAACACCGTGCAACTTTGGGTTTATAAAGCTAATTCTGACTGTAAACATATATTTTAAACAATTATATATTTGGTAGTTATTTATACAACTAGTGCAAAAAAAGTAGATCTTTGAGTACGATGAGTTTAATAAATTATTTCGCGATTGCGAAAGCGTGAGTGAAATAAATTAACTAGTTTAAAAAGGACTATTTTCCACGTGTCGTACAAAATATTTTATAGTCAAAAAAGTATTTCTTAGATTTTCATTGGAAATTAAGCAGGTATGTTTTAAATTCTAATTTAAAAACAAAAACAAAAACGTTAATAACGATTCTTTTACCAATCGAATGCTTTTATTTGCTCTTTTTGTTGTTTTAATTAAAATGAAAAATATGAAAAACATGTTAAAATAAAATTATCTCCCAAACAATTTTATGAAATAATTGACCCTAAATTCTTCACGCTTACATTCTTAGATGTTTAAAAAAATTGATTTCAAAACTTTCTTTTGAACAAATAAAGTTTTGAAACAACTTTAGTTGTATAATTTATTCAAAAGTTATGCTGTTCGATAAGTGCTTTCACAAAAAAAAGTGCTTCCCTAATTGTTTTGAGCAGTGTACAATTGTTAACTTTCCAAATTCTGTTTGATTGTAAATTAAATATAACTAGTTAGTGTCTATCATTATAACTATGCAGGTAGAAATTTAAAATAAATACATTTATTTTTTTCAAGTTCATGTTAGTGATCATTTGAAAATTATATATTCAACCTGCACTATTTTAAAGGATTAAAGAATAATAAGTCAGTAAATGTAAGGTCATTGACTATTTTCTACTAAAACATGTTGCAGATTGTCCTTAACTTTGCATTGTAAATGTGTCGGTATTTTCCCCTTTTTTCCCATTTTTATGTAATTTTATGCTCAAGTAATCAGTAAATTTTTACGTTTATGCGATTTGAATTTAGATTTTGCTCTTAGAATAGAATGTAGTTAATGTTGTTTTACATTGGAAATATTATATGAATTTCAAAACATATGTTTGCATTGAATTTATTATCAATTATCCATTGGTATTGGTCACAGATAAGGATCTTTTATGGCTTATTCTAGAACAAGTGAGTATGTTAATAAATAAATATTTATTGAATTTGAATTTACAAAAACTCACATAGTAAAACATACTTGATTTTTATATTTATACAATTTTTCACAATATTTTCATTTAACTCCTATTTAAATTTGATTGATGTATACTATTTCCATTACAATATAATTTAGCTTGTAAATAGATAGTATGACTAAACGCAGAATTTTCTTCAATAATTTTATTCATAGCACATATCTATGGATGAAATATAAATAAAAGAAAATAACAATATAAATGTTGATATATTGTATCATACACCATACATATTAGAAATATATTTTAAAAATTGAAATATCTTCGAGAAACAAAATATACCAAAAGTTACACAAATATTCAGTAAATAGGTGAAACTAATTTATAAAAACATAATAAATCTAATTTCACGAAAAATAATAAATTCAAATTGATTATTTATATACATTTATAAAAACTACAATAATCATTTGAATAAATTAAAATATATACAAATAATTTACAAAATAAATATCACTACTTCGGGATATCTTGAAATAATCGGACATCCGAATTTTTATAGGTATATATATAAGTCACTTTTACAATACACAATGTAATATGACACAAAAATTACAACAACAACAACAAAATAGTTCGGTGTTTTCAACGGCAATATATTTAATTTATAGAAATATTCTAGATATACCAAACAACAAACAATAGAAATAAATTTTTTGGCATATGTGAACCAAATATAGTCAAGTCTTATCTTCAAATGCATTCTTTCTTTCCTTTCAAAAATCCAATTGTCAAGTTTGTAAATAAATAACTAAAGTGAGAAATAATACTTTTATGGTTAACAGTTAAGTTCTTTTCATATATTTTTAACAATAAAAACCATGTATATCCAGCGCAACCAAAGATAATTCTTTCATAAGTACCTTTAATAGAATCGCCATAAAAGTTCACACATCATGAAAAATTCATCGGAATCGGTAACCAAAACGGGCGTGAATCTTCTACTAAATTAGGTGATGAGAAATAAATTACGCAACCATCCAATATATCCTTAGATAATTTTCTTAGGGCGACGTTGCGAATTCCATGACCGGATCGACAGACCGCTTTCCTATGCCGAAAGAGAATCTTCTTTTTATATATTCGTCAATGTCGTCGTTGAAGGTTTCCCTCTTGTCTAATCCTTGAGTAGATTGTGTTCCTTCACGTTTTCCAAGACCGAAACCAAACCGAGCGTTGCCGTCTTGTTGCGGACTAACTCTCTCCGTTTCTCCCCTTTTTCCAACGCCAAATGCAAATCGATTGTACCCGTCGTCGCGTTTTCCGAGGTCGTAAACGAAATGGTCTTCATCCTTATCCCGTTTGCCAAGACCAAAAGCAAATCGACTGTTATCTTCCAGGCCTCTCTTACCTAGACCAAAAGCGAACCGGCTGTTGTCTTCGATTCCTCGCTTTCCAAGACCAAATGCAAATCTGTTGTCATCTTCAATGGATCGCTTTCCGATTCCAAATGAGAATCTATTATCTTTTAAATCTCTTTTACCAAGTCCAAACGCAAATCTTTCTTCGGGTCCTCGTTTCCCTAAACCAAATGCAAATCTGTCTTCCGGACCCCTCTTTCCAAGGCCAAATGCGAATCTGTCTTCGGGACCTCTCTTTCCTAAACCAAACGCAAATCGATCTTCAGGGCCTCTTTTGCCTAAACCAAAAGCAAATCGGTTATCAACTCCTCTTTTGCCTAGTCCAAAAGCAAATCTGTCTTCGGGGCCTCTCTTTCCAAGACCAAATGCAAACCGGTCTTCGGGTCCTCTCTTTCCGAGACCAAATGCAAATCTGTCTTCAGGACCTCTCTTTCCAAGACCAAATGCAAACCTGTCTTCGGGTCCCCTCTTACCAAGTCCAAAAGCAAATCGATCTTTAGGTCCACGTTTCCCCAAACCAAATGCAAATCTGTCTTCTGGTCCTCTTTTCCCAAGACCAAATGCAAATCTATCCTCCGGACCTCTCTTTCCTAAACCAAATGCAAACCGACTATCTTCGTGTCGGTGAGCTTCCCTTTTCCCCACTCCAAAGTTGAACCTGGCGTCTGAAGCTCTTTTCTTGCCCAGTCCGAAACTAAACCTCTCAAGTTTCCCATCTCGTTTTACTTTTCCAGATTCAGATTCGTCTTCTAAAGCAACGGCTATTTCGTTTTCAAGGTCTTCTTCTTGGCTGTCGATGTCTGATAATTCCACGTTCTTTTTCCCCAAGCCAAAGCTGTATGCTTGCGGAATTCTTTTAGATTGTTCTATTGAGACAGAATCAGCAATAGATGGAGTTTCATCTTCGATTTTGTTGTTGCTCCTCGTAGGAATTTCCTTAGTGGCGCAAGAGAGTTGTAAGAACAAGAACACCAGAATGTAAATTGTGGTTGTAGGTGAAGTGACACGGCTTAAGGCTGGTGTTGAACGTCTAAAAGAAAAATAAAAGTATTTAGTACATATTGAACAAAGATTAAGGATATTATTATATTAATTTTTCAAGAAAGCATATTATTATATTATTTTTTTCAAGAAACCATATTATTATATTAATTTTTCGGATAGGTATTTAGTATAATATCAGTAGTTAATACATAACTGAAAATGTAGGAATTTACATTAAACGGAAAAATGTATTGGATTATGAATAATTATCTAATCTAAAATAAATCCTTCACATTTTGTAATAGTAATTGAGTAACTCTAAGACCATAATAAGGTTCAAACAAAGTGTATTTGAAACAACTAATTTAGTCCTTGGGGCGAAAGATAACTTTCACGTTATGAAAAATATATGATTGTATAAATGAATCTTTTAAATATTAAGATAAACAAGAAAGCTGGTTAAAAATAATGATATGTCTATGTTCGAATACAAAAATTAAGGAACTTATAATTTACACAAAAGTTCGAAAAAAAGGCCTACATTAAAAAAAAAAAGCAAAATGTAAGGAGAGTTTTTTTTTAATGAGGCATTAAACAAAATCAACATTTAAGATCATATATTATTAATTTTTCGTGCTTCATAGTTTATGTGCTTTGCATCCTTTAATTTACACAAACAACTAAGATTGTAATTTAAAATATAAAACCCCAAATATACTAAATTTCAACATTTAGGACGAAGAACTTATTTACATACAGGATTATAATTCACATATACTTTTGTCACTTTCAGAAAAAAACAAGGTAAAGAAACGATTAGTTTTATGTTCAGTTTTGTCTCAATCTTTATAACCTACAAAATCGTTACTCCACCATGGATTTACACCAGGTGTTTTATTTATTATTAGAGGAATCAGTTGCTTCTATTTGAAAAGCAATTAACTCAGAGAAGTTACTGGCTTTGAATTTAATAACCAAGCGGATGCCTCAGCTCTTAGATTATGCATAACGACCATATAAAGAAGGGGTATATTAAACCTGTTTTATGATCTTTAAGAATGGTTGGTTTATCGCCAGAAATGCACCTTAAGTTCCATCTTCGGTGAATAGATGTTTATGGCGTATTGAATTTAGGGAACAGCTTTGAGTAACACTTTTGGTTTATTTATGAAAAATGAGGCAAACTTTTATATGTTTCAAATGAGTAAAATATTCATTTATTCAAAATTAGATATATATATATATATATTATATATATATATATATTATTATATAATATATATATATATATATATATATATATATATATATAATATATATATATATATATATATATATATATATATATATATTATATATATATATATATATATATATTATATATATATATATATATATTATATAATATTAATAATATATATATATATATAAATAGATATATATATATATATATATATATATATATATATATATATATATATATATATATATATATATATATATATTATATTATATATATGATATCTCGTCATACAACATTTTTTTATATTTATAAAAAATATAAATCTTTGTTTAATTAAAGCATTTTTTTTACTCGAAGAACACTCGTTAGAATATATTTATTTTAATGAACAACACAGGCATATTATAAAAAATAGCTCTAGTTTTAGAATTTTCGAAGAATGTAAACTATTTTCCCCCTTTGTTTAAGATAACACTAATCAATCAAAACAGTTTTTTAACGAATATATTCTTTCGTCTCCACAAATTATTTTACTCTGATGATAATCAGAAGCTCTTGCTGCATACATTTTTTTTTATCTCACAAAATGTATTATTTTTCTATTTAAGCATTATTTGTGCATGCCTTTCAGAACAAATTAATTATAATGACATATTTAGATGCATAAAAACCGAAGCCTGGCTAACTTTTAATACAACTTTATTTATTGTCAAGAAGCATAAATAGACATTCATAATAAACAAACAAACCACGTTGCGTACTAATCTTTTAACTTTAATTTGATGCTCTGGCGAACCGAAATCCAATTACTTACGTGACATAAAAACGGGACAGTAATTTTAATATTCCGAATTGTTTTTATTTCAAAGCTTATTTGAAATGTAGTCTGGTATAACGGAATTTTTTTTAGAGTTACCAGCTATTTTGTAACTGGTGAAGCAATTTAGCTTCTAAAGTTAATTAGATTTTAACACCATTTATTAAAATGTATTATCTTAAATCAATAAAGATCCTTAACATTTGTCGATTTCAATTGTTAATAATATTTTCAAGTTTTAAATAACATTTTTAATAAAATTCAAATAAATTAAACATTTTTCAAAAATAGCAAAAACTACATTTTAAGACATAATTAGCTGGTTTTTTAACGGCATTTATAAGAGAATCTGAGACTAGTTTTCCAATGAGGAAATTTTTTCGCCTGATTTCATATTGGAAATGAGTCGTTAAGTTCAATGGGTGACTTGGTTTATGAAGCAATACGTCATATGCCACTCATAAGAATCTTCGTTCAGTTGGTATTGCCATTGATGATTGCCGTTTTGTGATTTTTTTTTCAACGTTGAGTAACTTTCATGCTTACATTTTAGCTTAAATTAAACGTATTTTTACTAAACTAACAGTATTATCATCGCGTTTACTCAAAAGTGATTTATCTCCCTCTACTTAGTATTTTTTTCAAAATAATTTAAACCAAAGTTAATATATGGGATGGGGCATGTTTTTCAAAATACTATTAGGGGGTACGAATTCCAACAACAACCTGTAAAAAAACTTGCTAAAACTATATAAATTCAGAATAATACCAACAATATGAAATGTTACGTAAGCATGCAGAATTGTACAAAATGTCGTAGTTATTACAATCAAACTGCTTTTCAGTTAATCAGATAAAAACACCATTTCTAAAGATTTTTTTTTACTTTTAAGTTAAGTTACATAATAAATTTAATGTTAGCTCAATTATCGTTAACAAATGCTAAACCTTTCTATTATTTTATTGATGTTACTTAATTCACGAATATGTTTACCCTATATTGTAAAGACGTAATGGACTTTTTGAAATTGTATACAAATTTAAGCAAGTATGTGTTATCTTCATTTAATCGAGCAAAGATATATTTATTTGAATAAATGAGCATAACTAAAATATTCTCATAAATTTTTTGTACAAACAGTAGGTGCAAAAGAAATTAGTTCTGAGCAAATAAATATCTACTGTGTAAATAAATATTTCTACAGCGTGATTTATTAAGTAAATATATTATAAATTTCTTCCATTGTTCTTCAAAATACATCATCATGTATATCGATAGAGCATGAAAGTTATAGCAAAATACAAATAAAAGGTACAAAGTTTTGTATAATCTTACTAAAAAATATTTCAAACGCGTACTTTTAGGAGTTAAACAAATCAATACGACTGATGGCAGATTTTTCAATTGTTATAGTCGATCTTTTTTCTTATCTCAAAAGAAGAATAAAATGTTCAGTTTTGGAAGGTTTTAATCTTCATAAATCCTTAATTTATAAAAATGAATTTTGTTTAACATTTACGAATATTATATTTGATAAAAGCAAATAAAATATTTCATCCTCGGAATGCGTTGATTATTTGATTTATGTTGAAATATTAAATAAAAGGAACTTGCATGCATTGTGAATTGAGAACCTTCCTTTTTAAAGGAATAAAATATATAATTATATTAACTTAATACGTTTTCTGAAACATTTTACAATTTAAAATATAATGTATATGTAAACTGGTGAAGTGTTAAATATATTCTATAACACAAAATCAGGGTTTAAGAAAACGTTTTTAATTTTTAAACGTTTTTGCATTGATGTATACTAAATTACATCAATATGCGTGCATAAATGCTAACAATGAAGTGTTAAGTATATTCTATAATGCATAATCATGATAAAAAATAGTTAACAAAATTAATAGTATATAAATTTTACTAGTAAATGGTTAAAAACATAAACATGATTACTAGATTTTAAAGATTAAGATGATTACTAGATTAGATCTAGATCATGATTTTAAAGATTTATTTATTATTTATTATTTAAATCTTACAACTAAATTTTAAAGATCTAAATTTTAAATATCTAAATTTTAAAATTTTAAATTTAAAAATAAAATTACTCAGATGATAATGAATTATGGAAATTACAACAAGCTAAATTCGTGTCGCACAATGCTTTTACGATTTTCAAATGTATAGGGGTATAGGTAATGGAACTAACAATACGGAATAAATTATACTAAAAGTATTATTAAGTTTTCATTTGCAAGTCATTTTAAGTTTAAAAGCCTGTGACACGAAAAAGAAAATGAAAGCATGTTTGTAATAGTTAAGTAGTTAGAATAATTATACTTAAAATTAGCAAATATAGCATTCAGTAAATTAGCTACTATAGCAGTCGTTTCATGAGTTAACCGAACAAATAAAAAGCAGTAATAGTTTCCACAAACACAGAGCATATGGTATTTTCAACAAACAGACCTTTTGAGTCAACAAACTTTTGAATAATGTATTATGTATTCTGCATATGCTTTTAGCTTTAACTTTTCAAGGAAAATAAAATTGTTATTAGATTAAGTTTTCCATTTTTAGAAAAATAGAGTTTTTTAGAAAAAAAAGGCTAGTATTCCCAAGGCGGAGAGTAAAAAACTAACATATCTACAATTCTATTGAGATTTCTATTTATTTAACTTGCAATAATTATATTTAACATTTTAATACAGTAATCAGAATACGAAATGTCAAAATTGAAAGTCAATTTTGCCAAGTGTAAAGCGAGCTTATTACAATCTCTTCAAATCATCTGAATAATACAGACTTGTTAAATAGTAGATGAACTGCAAGTTTTTCCAACAACACATAAATAAAGAAGTTTTTCACTACGTTTTAAAGTAAAAAGTATCTTAAAGTTATTAAATACAATTTCCCACTAAGTTAAAATTTTATAAATACTTAGTTGAGCTTAAAATTTAAATTTAAAATTTAAAACAATTTTACTCTATCATCTCTCAGAGTGTTAAACCATAACCAAAGCTTAAAAAATATAACATATATTTGAAGGGTGTCAAAACTCACATTCCTCAAAGCATAACTAAGATTTTTGTCTGATGTGTTCATTGTCTACTTTTGACAATCGTAAATTCATTTGAAGATGTCGCCAGAGTGAACGGACCAGTTCCTATACCTAAGTTATGCTTTGGTAAATGTAAGTATGGCGACTACAACCTTCATTTGGTCAAAGTTCCTCAGCTACGCCTAGCTATTAGATAATCAGGAATCCGCAGATGTCAAATCAATGCATGTTCACGATTCAGATTGCTCGCAGTTATTGTGTTGAAGACACTCATTTGGACAATTGAGAGTGAGAAGGAATATGCCATTGGCTGATTTAGTATATAGTTAGATTAGCTATAGTAATTTTCCATTTAAAAATGTATTTTGTATGCAGTAAAATTCAGTCATGTTAAAAAAAATTAGCTTCTGCAATGTAAAAACCGAACAACAGCGACAAAAATTAAAATTATTCTACATGCACGCCAATGAAAGATAATGTGAAATGAGTATTTTAAGGGGACTGGGTAAGCAAAATAAAAAATTATTTAGTTTTTGCTTTCAATTCATGAAATTTTTTTTGAAGTTCAATAACAATAATTTTAAAGACTACACAAAATTTCAAAAATTTACAAACACTTCTTTTCAGAAATTTAATTTTTAGTGGAAAATTTAACGTTTTATTGGACATTTTTAAAATGCTGCTTGCGATTCAATTTTTGTCTAATCTGGTTAATACTTTTTATAAAAACAGTTTGAATACAACTTAATATAATTTGGGTATGGATTTTGCATTCGAATTTTTGGTTAATGTTTTAAAAATAAAACTTGTTGTGACAGCAAAGAAAGGGAATGTTTCAACTACATAAATTACAAAAATTTCAAATAAACAATACATAATTATCAGATCTTAAAATCTATGCACAATTGTCTTTTAAACATTACAATTAATAATTATTCCAAGTTTAAATAAATACACAAACTTTTGAATCGCAAGGGACCAATTGATTATAATAAAAATATCAAAATATACATGCTGAGTTGGCTGTTTAAGATAAAGCCTGGGACTGAATAACAGACGAATTTCGCTTTGCGCGTTTACAAAACTTGAAACTGTGATTTAAATTCTGTTCACAGATTGTTTAAAGTATAGTATGTATGGAAAGCTAAAAGTATAAGCTATTTTTCCACACTAAAATAAAAAAAATCGATATTTTTTTTTAATTGTTGCCTGCCCGGTCCCCTTATAAGGTATGTAAACAAGAAACTTATTTTTTTAAATAATTTTTATCGGTTAAAGGAATGTTAGTTGTATAAGGCGTGATTCATCATAGTTATATCGTTTGGTTTGTTGTAGATTTTTTTATTTTCTAAAATTGGTTTTCGCCGAAATTATTTTGCGGTTAAAAATTTTCCGAAAATTTAAATCCGAATTTCAATTTTCCAAGTCACTACCATTTTTGTTTATTAAAAAAATATTGTCAACCAAACTATTAAATCTATTAAATTGAAATGCTATTATATACAATGGTTATATACAAAAAAACAACTTTTAACCTTATTTGGAAGAATGGCGTAACTTTTACATTTTACTTAATGAGTTCAAATTACATCAAAATGCGAAATTTAAAAACATTTTTTCAGTTAGTATCATTTTCAAATCATATATTACAACATTTAGACTGCATAAAATAGATCCGTATCTTTCCGCAAACACAAATTTTGTTAAGGAGAAGATTCTTTTGAAAATTCCAATTTTTGCTCTCTACCTCAGTTTTCCGCTTAAAAGGTGTGGTATATTCTAAGTTTCTGTAATTTAAATCGGCAAACAGATAGTTGGTTCTCTCTTACAGAAATGATATCAGAAACAGAAAGCTGATAAAATTATAGCGATTTATCTTTCTGATTCGTGTTTGTTTTAGGATTCAATACAAGCGCATGTAAAATGTAAATACCTGGAAATATTTATCACATTTGCAGGTTAATTTGATATATCACAATTTTTGAAAAGTATGCAATTTTGGCAAATAAAACTTCCTAGAGCTAAAAAGAATGGAATCTTGTTATCAATATTTTGGAATTTGTTTTCCTATGTTATAGCATGTTTACAGAAAGAGCAATTTGGCATCACGAAATAGTGTTTATTATAAAGAACTCAAAATATCATTAAACTTATATAGTTTAAAAACAAATAATTTGTTTTTTATTCTTTCAAAGTTAGAAAAACACTCAAAATGTATCATCAAAGACAAATCTGTAAAAATTAAATGTATCGATAACTATTTAAGAAGAGTTAAAATGGTTAAATCAAGACTAAATATAATTTTGTTAAAATGTATTTATAGAGTCTACTTAAACTATATTTGAATATTTTATAGTAGTAATATGCATATAAAATCAACCCAATTACAATTTTTCAGAAAAAGTATTTCAAAACTATTATGTATGTTTATCTAAAATATTATATTTTTAACTTATACATTTACCTAAACTCTTCCATTACCAGTTTTAAAAATGCTAAAAAATATTAACAACTTATACCAAAACAATTCTCATTATTCTTCATACACTGTAATTCATCTTACAAAATATTCGCGACTAATTTGCTAAATTAAGCTAAATTACAAACAATAGGTTTTAAAACAGACGCAGACGGCTTGAAAATAGACTTTCTTAATACATACGCAATCAAAATTAATCACTTCTTTCAAGACATTGAAAATAATTAATTGAAAAACATAATTCCTGTCATCTACTAAGGAAATTAATTAATTATTTTCTACCATATTGAAAAAAGTATTTTTAAGAAAACTTGTCTTGAGCAGGTCTGTGAAATTCTTCATCCTTAATTCATTACATATTTTAATTCATTATATCCCTGATGACTTGTCACTGCGCGAGAAAAATGAATTTGTAAGATAGTTTATTCTTTTTTTATTTCTTTTTGTTTGTATAATGTTTTAAAAATTCATAAAATTTGAAATTCTAAATGTTTAGTTAATTATCGCAAATTGTTGTTTCAATTCAATCAAGTTTAAATTATTTACGATCCAATCACAAAACGAGAAAATAATCATAAATAAAGTGTTCGAATTGTTTGTTACTGTTTCATTTTTGAATTATATCATTCGATATAGTGGAGTCATCACAACGTGAATCTTTATTTTTTCTATATAATTGCATACTATTATTTCTTAGAAATTTGAAACCATACTATTGAGCTTTTGGGCACAACAAACTTTATAAAATGTTTAGAAGCCAATTTAAAATTGTCTTATGTAATTGCATTGATTCCCAAACAAATCCTGAGCTATCTTGATTCAAATATCGCAAGGTTTAAAAAGTAAAGCCGTTTTCAAGAAAAAGGATATAAACGGTCTATTAGCAAAATGAAATGGATGGATTCAAATATCCTGTTAAGTTAAATTAAAGTCCAATCAATTTTAAAAGTAGTTAGATACAGATCAATGACAAAAAAAAAAACTCCGGATAATCGTACACAGAAATTTAAAGACCACACTTTTAAAGATTTGTTTTCAAAAAGAAAATTAAGGTTTCGTTAAATAGCCAATTTCATGAAACTAAAATTAATTTTTTTATAAAATGATGGATTGAAGCAGATTCTTCTGGTTTATTCTAAATCATGTTGCATAAACTAATTTAATTTTTTAATATATATCTAGTTTGTTTCTTAACAATTTTAAATATTGTTTATTGGTACTACTAAGGAGTTTTCCTTGATAGAAATAGAAATTACTGTATGACTCATATGAAGCTGTATAGTTAATGTATAACAAAAATACAAATACATAAAAATACTTATTGCTGAATTCTAAACTGAACTTAGCTGCACGACATCCCATGAAGAACTAAGGTAGCTGTGACGATTTCAGCTCACAAGTCCGGGGTAAATGGGGTGAATTTAAGCAGATGTTCCGGTTAGTTGGTCTGACTGGCGCAAAACCACTATTGCTTAGTTCCCAAGCAAGTTTGATTCTTATTTTATCGACAACTGAAGGGTCGACAGTCTAAATGAACCTGCCTCAATCCGGGAATCGAACCCTATATTAACCCCATAACTAGATACCGTGAAGCTGTACATTTAAGCCTCTGGATCTCCAGAATCTGAATGGTTTTATTTGTAAGTTATATTTTAATCGTAAAGTATTTAAACTCTTTATTTCTAAATTGTTATTATCATCTAAATATGTTTTTTTTTAAATTTATTATTGTTGCTTACATCAATTTATGTAAATATAATTGCATAATAAGGTTTGCATTTAATCAGGCGAACACCAAATGCTAATCCCGTTTGATGATTGAAACTCCAAAGTTATTCATTGCCAATTCCTTTGTAAACAGTCTACTATGCCAATGAAAGGACCTTTGGGATCCTACATTAGTTTAAATTCAGTTGGATGAGTCCATATCTACGGGCAAATCGTATAATGATGCAAAGTTTTGAATTAATGCTTCTGATCTGTAAATTAAACTTGTGTTTAAAATATTTAATGTGTAATTTACAAATTAGTGCTATACCTGCTGAATTTTAATCTCTGATACCATGGACAATGGAACACTGGTCCTTTGCACTTTAATATGTGATCTTGAATTTCAATTCCAAATTTGAAGTTTGCAGAGCTTAAGAAATAATTCGAAGTTTAATAAGCCAATGTTTTTAAATATTTATAGATTACTTGGCAAAATAAATGTAGGAAGAGTAGGATTGATTAACTTGTTTTATTATAGAAAATAATTTGCTTAGGTCAAAATTAATTTTAATATTTTAAAATTTGCATGAACTAAGCTACTTACTTATTACATAAAAATGTATTTATATTATTAGTAGTCTTATCAACTTAATAACTTATACTAAAATTTTCTATTGTTTATGTTTGGATGATAACCATAAACATTATAGCCAAAGTTTCTGCTTTATAGCACAATATATATCACAAAAGTCTAAAAATGTAGATATATTAGAGATATATTAAAATGAATTAGCCTACAAAGTGCATTAGATTCTTTAGAATATACGTTAGGCTATTGCTTGGGAATTGGCCATTACTTTAAATTGTATAAAACTAAGTTCGTGAATTTAAAACGCATTAGTCGATGTAATATATCTCTTAGTAATATGCTGCTTTTCTTTTCAACCATTTTAAAATCTACGTTCCAAAATTAAGGTAATTTATAGAATACAGCTGTTTTCGATGGCAGTAGTGAAAAATTATTAATCTGTTTTAGACTGTAACGGAATTATGTTTTTAAATTTGTAAAGCAGTTAATTGGAATGCTTATAAAAACGGTTTAGGCGGATTTTTGCTTTATGTCGGATCTCAACATATTAAGGTGTTGCTAAATTGAATAAACAAGTGTAAAAAGTCGAAATAATTCTTCGATACTCAAATATTAAATCGCGGTTCTTTTTAAAAAAATTTGGAAATTGAAAGTTTTCTTTTTTTTTAATGTTAAAGTACTTGTAGAGTAATAAATAAATAATAGATAATTAATTCTTATAAAATTGTTTTTCAGAAAATTTTCAAACAACTATAATATTTAAAAAAAATTAATATTTATGATTATTATTCAAATTTGCTGACAAATTGTTTATTAAAATTAAAAGCCAAATAGGTTGCATAAAAAATTGTATTTTTTTCAGTTTAGATTTGCTTATCGAAAGTTAATTCCTAGTTTCAAACAAAATCCAATAAAACCGCCAGTAAACTCAAAAAATAAGTTTCAAACCGTGTTAAACTTTAAAACTGGGTTAAAACATTTTTTACTTAAGTTTTAAAGAATTACTCCTAAAAAAAGAAATTACATATTAAATTTTCAATTGTGTGGAAAGTTGCCGTATGTTTTTGCTAGTATCTGTACATAATTTAGTTAATGCGAATTATTTTCTTCAGATACTCTGAGGCCATTTATTACAAAATTCTTGAATTTTTTCGTTTTTTTAAATAAAAGTTTAATGTAATTTCAAAAATATCTTTGAGTATAAAATTTTTAATTAAAACTAGAATTAATAAATAACTTAAATAATAAGTCAATAGCTATTCAATTTTTCAATAAGCTATTGAATAATTAACCAGAATTTTTCAAGCAGCAGATGAATTGTTACAGTTTAATGTTATAAAACTGTTAATGATTTGAAAGATTTGATTTAGTGTTCATTTTTACAGAAATTGTTTAAATTCTTTACCTCCTTCTCACTATCTTAAAATTTATAAATCCCAATCTAAAATAAGCTTATATAATTAAAGTATTATATTAAATGTTCTCTCGCAGGAACTGTCCAAAAATAGCGTTGAATATGCATTGCATATTAACTCATTATTGATGCCTAATTTAACCGTTGAATACATTGGCAAATACTATTTAAAACTTGATGATACTGATTGTTTAAGGTAATTTAAAATCTTCAGTTTCCCGCCAAACACTTACAATACAAATTTCAGATGTCATTGTACTTTAAACTGCTACTAATTTAAATGTTTTTTTCCCTACGGGGCTGCTTTATTTGGCCGTATCAGACGTTTTGCACATATCCCCCAGAAATGAGAGCCTTTTTTGCAGGTGGCCATCTAGGTGGCTCTCGTTACCAATTTCGACACTCAGATTACAATGAATCTGACATCTTTGTGGATGTTAAGAATGTTGAGATTTAATTTTGCCAACCATACTCAAGGGATCTTTTGCAAGCCACATAATCATATGACAAGCGTGACATCCTAAAAATCTACCGACTAGACGGGGTCGAACCCGCAATCTTAGGCTTATGAGGTGGGTACGTATTACCTATCAGCCAATGAGCCTTCAAGCTGTTATCTGAAGGTATAAAGACTATCTCTTGCATATAAATTCATAGTTTATTTTCATAAATAAACTCATCACTTTATTCCAAGTAAATTGAGCCTTGAGTAAACCCCTCTTCGTTTGAATATTTTGAAATATATTAGAATTGGATCTTTTTTAATGCTCCAACTGTAATCACATACAAACTTATTGAATGTTTCTATAAAACTAATTTTCTACATTAAAATAAAATGATATATGAACATTTTCAATGAAGTCAAAATAGCTTATATTCAGATTCAGATATTACCCTTAGTAAGTGCTGAACACCATCTAACAATATTATCTGTACATGATATTTCAATATCGGTAAGGGCAAGAATATTTTCTTAAGGATTATTTTAAGAAAAGTAATGTTCTTAAGGCACTTGCAGTTACTAGCTTAGTTTCTATGTCATATATCGCACATGTTTTGTATTATGTAACCAGAAATGAAATTGATAATTAACTTAAAATCCTAATATACACGAAAATCATAGAAATAAATATCAATCATCAAAATTTATTCAGAACAAGATAAGTTTTTTAACATAAATCTCAATACAGTTTTATTGTTATTTTTATAATAAATAAACATAAATTACTTAAAGTCATTTTTTATAACAGTTCGTATTTTTGTAGTTATTTACATATCAATTATAACAAAGTGTGATCCTTATTAAAATTTTATAAAAAAAATTTGAAAATTGGGAAATGTTATACTAACAGTTTTTTTACGTATATCGATAATAGTCAATTCTAATTAAATATAATTACTGCACAACTTATAGAGATAAAAACGTAAAACGTTACTTGATTCAAATGATGGTTTAAAAAGCCGAATATTCATACATTTGAATATCATCCGCGTGTTCATATTTGCGCTCAGTGACAAAGTCCTATGAAGAATATTGAAACAATTTCAAACAAATATTGATAACTCCAATTTTAGATGTCGCGTTTAGTTTCCGCATCCGTATCAAAGCATTCAGATTATAAATTTCAGAAAGATACATGTAACGGAAGTTTCATGTTTCTATTCAAGGATACTGTTCGAAGATTTTTGATGCCGAATCTACCGTTGAAATGAAACGTAGATGTAAAAGATTTCTAAGCCAAAATTCTAAATGTTTTATCATTACTTTACAACTAACTTTAAACCATCAGACTATTAATATCGAAATACATTGCATGTTCTAATAAAACATTTAATAATAAAATATGATAAACTAGATCTTTTTTTAATTGATGTATAGTTTTATCCATTTTGATTTTTTATTAATAATAGTTGAAACCCCATACGTATTTTAAAAATCTATGACTGGCCTGCCAAAAACATAAACTCAGAGTTTGAAAAATATCATTTAAGGAGCTTATTTTATGGATTTAAAACATATTTCTCTGAAAACATTCTTGCAGTTTTTATGTTTTTGTACGAAAAAAAACTTTTAGAATGTTGTACTCTCTTTTCCGATGTTTAGAAGTAAAATATTTCAAAATTAATGATCAAACTTTAATCATGTTGCAATGGAAAATCTCGTATTTCATCAGGTTCTGTGGCAAAAAAAATTATACTCTGAAAAACTAGAATAATTTTCACCTATTGATAGTACAAAAGGTGCACAATGTATAAAATTTTGGTTCACATGAAAATTCCCAAATTTTGGTACAGCTTTTACTCATAGTTTAGTGAAGGTACAAACTTTTTAGTTGGGGTGAAATTTCTAGCTATTATTTGGTGCACGTGGATAAATCTTGGCCAAATTCTAGTAATTCACAAAAAATTTAGTTTTTTTTTTCCATTTTAAAGTTTGTTGAAATTTTTTGTAGCTAGATAAATGGACTCAATTTTTTGTACGAAATAGTTCTTTAATATTTTACAATGTATTAGAAAAATATATGTTCCAAAGGATTTTCAAT
Source organism: Oedothorax gibbosus (assembly GCA_019343175.1). Taxonomy (NCBI): domain Eukaryota; kingdom Metazoa; phylum Arthropoda; class Arachnida; order Araneae; family Linyphiidae; genus Oedothorax; species Oedothorax gibbosus. The sequence continues at coordinate 500,732 of JAFNEN010000308.1, forward strand.
ATAACAACGACTTCTACAACTTACTCTGGTTTGGAGAATGTAAGTGATACAGTTACTTAAATATTCTTTAACATCTCCACCCAAAAATTAAAAATACATATAATCCATTGAAATTTCTTTAAAACAAAACTAAATTTTTTAAACTTGAGTTTTGTATAAACTGTGGATTTGAAAGTACACCCAATTCCCTGATTACCTATTTCAAGAAACAGATTTCTTTTGTATTACGTTCTGTAAGTTATATTTGTTATTCATTTATGATTTGTCCGTGCGGCGTTCAGTGTTTATTTGGTGATTTTAAAAAAAAGTTAGAGATTGTGTTTTTTTAATCAAATATACATAAACAGGCAATATAAAATTGACAATGTAAATAAAGCATTTTGTTTATATGGTCGTGTAATGGCTACTACACAAGTCCTTTTTATGATTAATGTGTATAGTATTTATAAAATAAGCATTGATCTTATATATTTTATTAGAAAATAGTTTTTTTGATAAAGAACTTCTGTGGGTTTTTGGATTATCTTCCAAGCTCTTAAGAACTCCTGTAGGATTTGGCTTGTGTACCGAGCTGTTATCAAAGTAGGGGGATTATTGATTTTTTTCTAGTAGTTTGGAAATGCATGTTTAAAATTGAGTCATAAATTCGATTTTTAAAACATTTTAAAAGTAAAGGATTTGAGCATAAAAGTGAAGATAAAATTCTAAAAACTTTAAAGCATATAAAACCTTTAAAAAAGAAATTTGTAAAGTAATATATTTTTTTGACTACACATTTTGATATTTTACCTAAGCATTATAATTTTATATCAGAACTTTATAAACTAAGGAAATAATGTGTGCCTGGTTTTGCCAAAAATAATGGTTTCTAGTTGGGCTGTGTGGTAAAATGTTTCACCACATTTTCGGTAATCGGGTTAACCATTTTTCAGATTTTGGAAAAAAACATGAAAAATGATTCAACCAAGTACCAAAAATATATTGAAACATTTCGCCGCCGTTGAAGCTACTAGGAACATATTTTTTGGTGAAAACAATGAATAAATTGTTAACGATGTACAACCTGAAAAAATGGACATTCAGGGCTAAGGCATCACATTTACTGTCAATTCTTTAACAGTTCGCTTTAGACTTGAATAGCATTGTATATCATTGTCTCCTTAGACTTGAATAGCATTGTATATCTGTCTCTTTAGACTTGAATATCATATATTGATTTGTAGGCTCTAGTGCGGATATCAAACACCGAATTGTTATGATTATAATTATTTTGATACAAGCTGTATTTATAAATAAGTTTAATATTTATAAAACTTAGTTATGAATGTTAGTTTTTAAAACAGTCAAGACTTTGATAACTTACTTAAATTTCAATTTTTAATCTCATTTAATTCAATGTAAAATACAAAAGTTTGTCTCATTATGATTTGTTATCAATTTTGAAAGAAAAAAAAACTGAATAATCATTATCAACTACTCAACTATCGCACATGTACGATAGCCTACTATCTCCCTAAAGTCATCAGTTTTTTAAACCCAAGTATTATATCTTAGTATTTCTCATACGAAAACTAAGCGATAGCATTTTACGATAAAAATTGTGCAATTACTCTATCAATACGGGAAAGAACCAAAAAGCTGATAAAAAACCCAAAACTTAAAAACGAAATATTCTCAAACATTGTTAGGACAAGAACACACTTACCCTATTTCATAACAAGTATATGCCGTACAAACGTGAGTACACAACCTTACATAGCAAACAACTTATCACTGTGTATCATAGAAATTTATTGAGAAACTGCGGTCAGGTTGAAATTGTTATTTTTCAAAAGTAGTTTCTAGCTGTTAGTGATTTTTAAATAATTATATATTTATTTGTTTAAAAATATTGGAAGATTAAACAAAAATGTTTTAACATACTTCGGTTACTAACATTCCATCTTAATTGGTTTACGAATAATTTCTACACAAATGTCAAAAATGTTCTTCTTTTAGACATTGTATAAAGTTACATTCGCGTACATCGTGCCTAGTTTATAAAATTATGCGTTATAATTTTTATTCGAATACAGTTTTCTTAAAATGTAGAAAATACATTATAATTTTAAAATTTCCTAAATATAAAATGAAATGGCGTGCACGTAAAATCTTTGTAGGGAAATGCAAAAAATAGGGATCCCTGAAAATTAGTACAGTGAGAGATAGAGTGTCAAAATAAAATTAAACGTCTATAAAATTATATGTTGACATTTTCATTCAATTTTAATGTACTCAAAATTTACGGAAAATCAATATATTTAGAAAATTTCAGAAACATAAATCGCAATAGTGTGCAAGTAAACATAATAAGGAGAAAGACAAACAACACCTATCAATGAAACTTAGTACACTGACATAGAGAGTACACCGATGATGAACTGAATGTACTGAATAGTAAACCATTGATGCACTATATGTACTGAAGAGTTCAATGCCAATGTGTCCACTTACAACAGCAGGTCAAATAAGCACAGGTCATTATTTCCTATACACCCGTAATCGCCACAGAAGGCAAAGTGTTTATCCCTCTGCCTTATCACAAGATAAAAGTTACGACTCTTATCACCCCCCCAAAAGTAATGATTATTCAGTATTCCATCCACGGAGATAGCAAAACACTCAAATCAGATGAGACACCATCACCCCATTGTAAGAGATAAACAAGCAAAGACAGGACCTGGGACTTGACCTTGGTAGCTTAGGTGCCTGGAAAGCAGATTGTAGCAAAGACGGTTACACCACTTTGCTTATAAGCAACTAAATTGTTTTGTTGATTTTCAGGTTAGAAACCCAATGTAGTATTATTAACCAATATTATTACATTGTAAGTCACTTTTTACGCAATTCAGCTTCGAGGAGTATCTCCCATGAAGGTTTTTGTTTAAAATTGGTTTCACTTTACTCTCACTCATTTCTATATGGCATCATGACCTTAACATTGAGATCGGTTCTGTAAAACATCGGTGTTGCTATGTGGTCACTGAAGGGTAGTAGTACATATATAAGTAGAAATATAAAAGTAGGTACATATATATATTCCGGCTTGTGTGCTTGATCCAGTCACTGAAAGTTTTAGATTAAATATTCCCAACTGTCTATTTCTAGCTTGTGAGAAGAACTTTTACCCAGCCTAGTAAAACCTTTCACACACCTCTCCAATGTACTCGGGAACCTACACTGTTAAAAATTCTGTGCTTGGTTTCACCACGATATTGGTTCCTAGTAGCTGCAACGGCTGTGTGGTGAAACGTTAAACCATATTTTTGCTATTCGGTTGAACTATTTCTCAGGTTTTTGTTTAAAAAGTCCAGAAAAATGGTTCAACCAAACACCGAAAAAAAGGTGAAACATTTCACCACACAGCCGTTGCAGCTGCTACTAACCAATATCATGGTGAAACCAAGCACAAAATTCTTAACAGTGTATGAAATTATTGTGGATTCTTTTTATTATCAGTACAAATCAGTTTTTAGAATGGAATAGCAGGCCTCGTACGCAAAACATTTGAGCCACAAGTAGCGCCTGACACAGCTAAAAGGCCCCCACTAAAAGTTATCAAATGCTCTGATATTTATAAAAAATAAAGAAATTATTTTGCATTAGAGTAAAACCATTAATAAATATATTTAAAAATAGACTTACACCACTTTTTGAATGAATACGGCCTTCATATGTGGTCATTGATATCTTGCACGGAGCAGCCCGTATATGGAATAACACCCGTATATGCCCTAATGAATTTATAGGTTCAGTGACATGGCGAATAGACAGTTTGTGCATGGTTAATTGTATCAATAATTTCGTAATTAAAGCGAATAGGTGTCTGGTGGGAATGTAAAGCTAGGAAGGATTGTAACAATTATGAAGGTGGAAATTGTAATTATATTATTGTTTTGGATTTAATGCAGTTTGATACCTGCTGTTTGGTATTAAAGCGGTTAAGTTTACGATGGTATACAGTAGTAACGTATATTAAATTATAATAAAAGATACATATGTATTCTTCGAAATATAAATAAATCAAGCAAACGATAAGGGATAATATTTGTATTTTTGAAAGTACATAAATGAAACTAGTCAAATCTAGCGTTTAAGTGTTTAATATAAAATTAATTGCTGTATTTGGCTTTTTTTTTCGTAGTTGAGTATAAATGTGGAGTGGAAGCAGTCTAAGTGACAGATTCTGCTATAAACCTACTTGTTTTAACAATTAAAGTACTTTGGATTCGAATTATATTTCTTTTGAGATTTTAAGGACTTTTAGTTTCTATGCACTGATTTTTTATGTATCAGACTTGTCTGTAGCATTTATGGTTTGGACTATAAAAGTGAGCGACCGACAGACAAATTTACGGAGCCTTTAAAAAAAGTTTTCGCTTTTTACTTTATAAACGTAATGTGAAAGCTAATATACACCGGATACTGTTGATGTTTTCATAGTTTGAAATCTATCGGGATAAGATTACAAGAATTTTGAATGAGGAGGCAATATAAGTAATTTCTACACGTTTAAATCATCTTAATGATATGTATTTTCACTTAGTTTTTTAATTTGAAAAGTTCATAAAAATGTTATATGAACAATGTAACAATTTGAAATCAATAAAAAATAGGTTTGTTTGGATGATGTTAAGATACAGTTGAACAATAATAAAAACTAATTTATTATTTTTATTTGTTATGACTTAAATATTAAAAGCTTTAAAATTAATTCTAAGTATTGGAATAATTCACAGAATGTACTATTTTAGATGATAAATGGTAGTTATGACAAAGATTTATCATATAAATTTTAGGATGTTTTTCACAAAACCTTAACAACTTAATTCAAATATTCATTATTCATGAGACATTAAGATAAAGCTCTAATTTGTACCATGTTACATAAAAAAACACAAACGAAATAAAAAAATAAACGAAAATGAGTATAAAATTAACAAGCAAGATTTTATTACTTTTCTTTTCAAAAGTTCCATTAAAAGTAGTTATGAATTTTAAAATACAAAAGCTTAATTCATTATGCTAATTAACTATATTTGTTTTACTCCATCTACCAAAAAAATATTTAAATATTCTTAGAATCAGTTTTCGCCAATGAATTTTAAAGAAACGATGAAATAGAGTTCTAACTTACTGCTAGTTTTTAAATATAATTAATAGTTTTAAATATAATTAATAGTTTTAAGCTAGTTTTTAAATGTAATTATTTATTGAAAATGTCTTAGGATATTCAAACCACTGTATAACAGATGAAGATAGTTTTTCTTACTGAAATGGTATTTAAAGGAGATTTCACTAGTAAAATTTGTGTATAAATATGTTCATACCTTTTACTATTTTTAAAATCTTACAACGTATTATCAAAACATACCTTGTGTATGGACTTAAAATTTCAAACCCTGGCGACGTAGAAACTCCAATATGAATTTCCTTTTCGATTTTATGTGACACTTGTGCCTTAAGGGGGCAGTATATATTGGAACTTTTTTTTTTTAATTATCAATCTAACCCAATAAAATTTTACACTTAGTAGTATCCCATAAAAACTAACAGATTTGAAGTAAAAAAATATAATTTGATTAAATTAAATTAATTAATCAATATTTAATTAAATTAAAAGTGTTTTGGGCCACCGATGATAACTCAATTTCTAATTTAGGTAGAATATTAACTTTAATTTGAAAATAAAGACAATATTGCAATACATAAAACATGATAGAATTATATTTGTAACTTATATACTTTAAAAGTTGTAGAATATGTTTTAAAAATAAATACATATTAAAAAGAAAATTTACATGGAAATCAAGTTCCCAGTTCCACTACAAATTAAATGTGTTACCTAAACACAAAAATCCAGTTCAGTTTTGTCCCTGTGATATACTCTTTAATTTAGGAACAAAATATTTGAAATCGGTTAATTTAAACTACAGCTATCACCGGCAACGTTAAGTCTCATATTGGAAAAAATCAGTTCTTCACAAATCCTGTTCAAAGTTTGAAATGACATTTTTGACAACAAAGTGTAACGTACCGGTGACAAAAGAGTCTACATTTTTATTCGGCATCAAACCCATTGCCAGATTCATAGGTAGGATCTTCAACTTTGGTATTCCTGTTCTCTTGTTGTTGTTTTTCTGTCCCCTTATGTACTTTCGTCGGGTTAAAGCAGCAGGTGTCGACTTTTGAGCACTACTTTCAATACGTTAATAGTCTTTCTTTTGAACTCCTACCATAAAGTGTCCAGGTATAATTCCCATCCTCCTCATCACTTATAGCTGAGGCTCAGCACCAGCATTAAATTGTATACTAGCATCGTACGTAGACAGTTTAATAACGTCGAGCCCTGCGTAGGTTGTCTTCGGACACCGCTTCCAAATCAGCGCATGCAAGCTCTGTTTACAGTTCTGCGTTTTGCCATGCAGACATTTTTCCAGCATATCAGGAGCTGTTAGGTGGGTGTAGATGGGCTTTACTAGCTTCATGACGGTGAGTGGAAGTCCATCGCGGTGTTTATACAGTTTCTGCGTGGCCTTTGCACGCTGGTAAGAGCACCAACTACCCTCTCCTTTAGAGAATTTGCTATGTAAGGGGAAGGTGTCCTTAGCACACAGATGGTAAAACGAACTCCGTATTGCCTTCGACATGATTGCAACTGACTGGGTATTGTTACGTAGGGCGATTCCGAAATAGTTCCGCATTTTGTTGAAATTTTTTGATTATCTGAACAGTTGAAGATTTGCTTCTTGGTTTTGGAAAATAAAATTTTTGTTTTCTTGTTTCATAAAGTTTAGTTTATTACAAGTTAAACTATATTAACTTAATATCTTATGTCTACATTTTCTTTTTAGACTCTTCATATTTTACCAAACTTCTTTTTAAAAAAATCACTGAGTTTTAAAAATAAATAATATTTTAGCAAACAAGGTTAAATCGTTTTTCTTTTAAATTTGTTGGCGATTTTATTCCAAAAATATCTGAATTTAATTTATTATAAATAGCTCTAAAGGTCAAACGTATTTTCCTTAAAGGAAGGCAAAGTAGAAAACCTATTTCAGGAAGAGTTATATTTATGTATTTATATTTTATGCACAATATTTCGATTAATTTTTTGTTTTTCAAAACTATAATCTTACTCTAAAATTTCTTTGGAGCAGGTGTAAAATGCAATTCATATTGAATCAGTGTAAACTAAAACAAAAGCGCAGTTGTCTCCTTTTAAAGTTGAAAAACCTAAAGCTAAACCAAATTTGCCAGAATTTACCAAATTTAGGAAGCTAGCACATTGTTTCTTGTGATCATCGTCACGTGTGTGCAAAACGCATACTTGGGAATATTCCAAACACCGAGTAAATAAAATGCAAAGCCCATAAAATTCTGAAATAGCTAAAAATCTAATTTACTGTGGGAGAAAAAATGGGTTTTGTAAATGTAAGGAAATTTTTTTGATTTATTTTCTACATTCCGCAATCTCATCTGCAACCTTCCTGAAACCGTTTCCTGAATATTGATTCATCTCTATAAGATTTAGATGGGAATAATAACGGCTTGTATTCAATATTTAAGCACGGTATTTTGGCCCTTTTCAACCAAGAAATGGATATCCGGGGAAGTCCCGAAATGTGAGGTGTTTTGAAAATAAGTTGAAATGGCATCGCGTCTTATTTGGGAAAAATCATTACAACGGAAACAATATACTTCTTTTTAATTTCGTATTTTTATGTGTTTTTTGGCGAGCATAAAAAATTTAACATTACGAAATAAATGTTTATAAATAGAATATATGGGAATAATTGAATAATTAGAGCGTTTGATTCTTGTTAATTAAAATACTTGCAAGTTTTCATTCGCTATATACAAAATATATGTTTTTAAAAGCTTGGAAAAATTCATTTAGCGTTACATTTTATTGCTTGATAAAACCATTCCAAGAAATAAATTCTTGAAATAAAAGTTTCAATTTTTATGTTTATAGCATAGTGTTCACATAATATGGCAATAAAATGTAAAAAATATACGGAAATAAAATAAAAAACAAAACAAAAAGCGAGTAATGTAAAACTGTCATTCAATCTATCCTTCAATGAAGTCATAAAATTTTCAGGCCATAAAGTGTGTTTGCGAAATTCTTATCTTTAATCAATCTATCTTTCAATCATCTTGATAATCACTATAACGCAAGCTGCATTATTTATTTCCAAAAATTTTATTTATAAATTACGCGCGTGTGTAACTTACACCCAAAACCATTGGCTGTTATACGTTAGCAAATTCATTGTAATTGACCTACGTATGTAAAGAAACCTCATATGTGAAAACATTGCATTGGACATTTGACACAAAATAGTCTCCTGCTGTTTTAAAAAATACAAATTTAAATTTTATAAACAGAGAGTAACTACCTTGTATTTGATTACCTTCGAATGTATAACGTAAAATATCGTGACATCCAAAACACCATATTTTTAAACCATCCAATGTATAATTCATGGAGTTGACCAGGAAAAGTTCGTTGATGGTTAGTTATTATATATAGTTGCCTGCACTACTCCATTCAATAAACTATCAGATTTATAATGCATAGATTTACCGGTCCACGTTTGGTGAAAACTCTCATTAGCACAAGATTCAGAATTTTAAAATCGTTGTCTGGACAAAGCTGAATATTGGTTCAGAGGAACCCCAACAACCAAATTCAGCACTTATCTGTTTTAGAGTGATGTAGTGAAAAAGACTCTTCATTAATGATAAATTTAAAATCTGAATTATTATTACTTTGTTATATGTATATCAACAATAAAACCTTATAGTTAATGTAGGGTTTTATTATGTTACTTCATGTTTTTGTGGTATTTTGAAACTATTGGCCAAAAACCTAAATCATGCATTTCTACTTATTTTATAAACTTTGTACATAAATTCGATGAAAATGTAAATTAACAAAAAAAGATTTAAGCATTTTTTTCTGAATAGTGTCCAATTTAAAAAAAAATATAAAAAAAAGTATCCTCCAAAAAAATAAACCCACAAATATATCTTATTATTGATGGATTAAGTAAAAACTTGATATTTTTTTCTTCTAGAATATTGGATGAAGATCTCGCCTTTCCGGATTATTGATGACTCAACGTGTTGGGTAGTGGATTTTATTTCAAGGAAGAACTTTCAATTTCAATTGATCAAATGCAATTTTAAACTACACCGAAGTTGTTTTGTAGGGTTTTGGGGAAATATAAAAAAATTTTAATGCTTTTTAATTAAAAGAAAATGGGAAGTATACATTATTTTTTAAATAAAAATAATTACACTTTATCTTTAAAAAGTGCATGACAAATAAACCTCTTACTTTCAAATGTTTGATAAATTAATATAACTAAGAAAAAAAAGTTAACCCAAAAAGAAAGTGAAAGTATAGATTTATTTTATTTTATTTCGTTTTGGCGAAACACAGCTACAATATATGATTTGATATTCTTTGACTTATCATTGGATATGTTATGAAATGATACAAGAAAAAAACATGTTTTCCCTCGCTGATAAAAATATTCTTTTGAAGAGTTTACAATCGTTTTACGCAGAATATTTTGCATAAAGATTTGCAGAAACGCAAAATACGGTTGGTATGTCAAACATAGTGTAAGCATTTTAAAGTATAAAGAAAATTTTCAGTTTATATTTACCTGAACTATTTCGAAAACCTAACTACGGGTTATTCCGTAAATACTTATTCAGTGAAAAAAATTGGTAGAACGATAATTTTTTCAGCTTCCACCGAGTTAACGGAGTAACATTCCCCCAATTTTTGCGGTGCTAAGTAATTAGCTTTTTACTTATCAAAAAATATATTCTAAATGTACTCGATAAACTTTTTTTAAATATTTTTTATCGTTGATTTCATACAGATAAATTAAAAATTTAATTGAAAAAATTTGAAAAAAGAAAAGTTTTTTTTAAAATCTGTTACAATGAAGATACAAATGTATTTTTTATACTTCCCAAAGTCTTTCAAAAAATCATTACTCATATTACATTATGATACTTAGAATAAATTAAAATTTATTACTAAGTCAAGTCAAATAAATAAAAAAATTTAATAGTATCAATGCATCTTCATTAAAACCCTTTTGACTCTGCTCTAAAAAATCTAAAATCCAGACGAATTCAAAATAAAATATTTCTTATCATAAAAATAAATTTAAATATTAATGTCTGTTTCCCAGCCAGACAAAGATTACCAGTGCAATAGTACTTCGAAAGTATACGACGTCAATAGTACTCAAATTCAGTACCCATAATCATTAAACTATAACAAAAATACTAAAAGTTATCGGCATTTACTCTCGCGGAAGTAGTATCTCATATCCCTTATCTTCAAAACTGAAATCAAAAACTTGCGTACTATCAATTTTAACTTTACAATTCAATCCTTGCACCACTATCTTTTGCTGACTGATAGCTAGTTATTGAATCGTGAGAATCGGGTGACGTTAGGTGGTGACACCGCTATTAAAGGACACCGTAAATAACTGTTCGGCGTGTGTGAAAGCAACTGGACGTTTAGTTCATGATCCACGCGCCTCTAAATTCTTTTAATAAGTTCGGGGTCATTACAAAATTTCAATGTCAAGAATGTTCAATAATTATGCTATAAATACGTTTTTCACTAAAAGGAACTCATCGAAAGAATAGGAACGTGTGAACCAGTCAAGAGACTGCAAGTTTTTCTATAAAAGCATATTATCATTAAGATGTGTAAATGTGGTAACTTAATTAAATTTTCGAATAAAATATAAAGAGAATTACAAATTTACACAAATTAAATTATTTATTTTATGCTTCCAAAATAGAAATTAAAATCTAGCAAAGTAAAACTAATCTTCACTTTCGCCGTCTGTTCTCAACAGGGGCAATCTTCATAAGCGGTATGTTTGCAGAGAAAATGTGTTTTAAAACAATTTAAATACAATTTTAAAGTCAATTTCAGTAATTTTCGAAAACAGAAATACAGAAATGTTGTAATATGGATATTAGATTTTGTAACATAATTTTACTGCGTAGAAATGCGCATTAACACTTTTAAAAAAATGTTACAGATTTCACATGACGCTAGTTTCTTCGAACGATACAAACTGCAACATCCAATCATTTTACTGTCATTTCTTCTTATATTTTTATATTTGAACGATAAAAGTTGTTATTATCTTATAATTGGAATCAACCGTGTTATCTTTTATTAAATAGTATTATCACATACTAATGAGATTCATCATTTTTACTAAGTATCGATTATCAAGAATACTTTTTAAAGTTTAAAGAAAAAATAAGAACACTTTGTTTTTTATCCTATACACTACTGTAAGGTTTGTAGTGCTATGAAAACAGCTGTCCCTTCAATCCGTTCAAAAAAAATTACAACTTCTATAAAACACAATACAAAGTTGAATTGTCAAAGACTATATTGAAAATTCGTTATCTTTTTTATTACGGCAGTCAATTAAGTACTTGATAGGAGGGTCATTTGTATACACCGCATGCGATACATCTTGTTAAAAACTACGGCAAAATTATTTTGCATCAAATATTGTAAATAGAGATAAGTTTGGTATGCATTCGAAGAACGAGAAATTTCTACTCTAATCGTAAAGACGAAATTTTAACAGCGTAATGTGTTAATCAAAACATTGTAGATGACGTATTGAAATTGATGTTTTATTTCAGATAAAATTTCAGGACGTATTATTATAACACCATAATTTTTATTACTGAAACTAATGAAAAATCAAAAGTTCAAAGCCCAGAAAAGTACTATTTACGTCTTTTCCAATTACTAACGTTCTTTAATCTTGTGCGTACTGACTAAATTTGATTGTTGGTACGAATAAGTTAAATAATTTTTTATAAACAAGAATAATTTGGCTTGACAAATGTCTCTGTTTTGACTCCCAGCTTTAGTATGAGTAACGCATATCGCAGAGAGAAGTAAATTTCATCTCCAAAAATATTATTTTTCGAATAAATTTTAAGAAAATTTAATTTAGGTATCGCATTTTATTTAAACAATTGTCAAATGAAGGATTATTTGTGCTTTTTAAACAGATAATTACTTCTTTTGTCAAAATTTTATTATATTTCTTTATATTAAAAGCTTGCGCAATTTAAACCGAATACAGGGAGGAAAACCAGGTAGTGAGTTTTAAACGGCAAGCCTCCTTTCGTCCAATGTAGATGGTGCTATTACGCGCACAATAACGAAACGTTTAACTTTTACAGAGTAGAAGCTTCCAGTCCAAATTGAAACCGACAATCATTGTTTGATATCGTGAAAAAGAATTGCGTTTCTGAGACTCAATCTTAAAAGATTTGAAGATAAGTTGAAGGTTTGTGTACGGTGTTCCTGTTTCTGGAAGAGCTAAAATAAGTAAATATCTCTGTACAACGTTTTATTACCTTTATTATCATACCAAGTAATTGCCTGGCAGTTTTGTTTGGTCAGCTGATGCCAAGTTTGATGATAGCTATACGTTCGGTGCAAATTCGGGTACCCGGTTACGAAGAATCATTCAGAGTTTTAATCTTCGAATTGTTGCTTTTCTCATACACTAAGAAAAAAAAACGTAACAAAAGGAGAACAAGAGAAAATAAAAAACCGTCATATTGACGGACTCAGCATACAATTAAGCGTGAACTTAACAGCGTTTGAAGAAAAGAAAAAACATGAAGAAAAGAATAATAAAGACGAACAGATGGAGAAGAAAAATATGAGAAAACATAACCGAGACAAGAAAGGCGACTTTAAAGAATGCTTAAGGAAAAAATGAGCCTTAAAACAAGGAACCAAAGAAAGTGTTCGATTGCTCTACTGAAGAAAAGGATGCAAATTCTTCATGCAGTTATCGTAATGAACTTTCTTACACTCCGAGGGTGGAGGTTGGTGGATACAATGCATCTGATGCCGTTGTTGAGTATAAGAAAGCTGCTCTGGCCGAAGAAGAAGATTGGGGGGACTTTTTTCTAAAATACCTTACATTATATGAAAAAGTGACTCATTAAAAATAACTTATAGCGAAATTGGGCAAACTGAATTGCTTCGTAAAAACATTATCTTTAATTTTAAGCTTAATCAAATCATGGTTTGGAAGCTGTGGTTGCATTCACAGTTAGTTAATGCAGCTTCTGCAAGAGTAATACACGGGCAGTAAAAACATGGTTTCTAAAAGAGTTAGTTATTTATTTCTTAGAGTCACGGATTTCCCTACTTTCCTCTACTAGAAAACATAACCTATTTTCCTAAATGCTACTCTTTATATTATTAAAAAACTAAAAAAGTATCTTTAAAGGAGATCATGGAGAAGAAACAAATAATTTAATAAACAGTTTCTTGGCGCATCATAGAATATAATAATAATACTCAACAAATCTATCTTGTTAGGGAACTTATATTCATGAATGACTATCTAACTCTATCAATCTGACGAGTGTCACTCATAACAATGCATCAAAATAAATAACAAAAGCAAAAATATTCGGATACTCAAAGACAGTAACCGCACACGTTTTGTCAGAAATAATCATCAATTTATCTTCAAAATCAGCTTTATTATTTCCCGCTTTCTTTCCTATTTTTTTAAAGTTTATTTATGGGTTTTCTATTTTAACAACAAGTTTAGAACCGCGTAAAGCTTTCATCTTGTTTTAATGGTTTCTCGATAATCTTTATTTAAATGCTTGATGTTTTTGCAGCTAATAATTTAATAGAGTTACCAAAAAGGCAGAAAAAAACAACGCATTAAATATAAATTAAGATTTTTATCAAGTCGAGTAACAAAAAACTATCCAATCTCAAAACCATATATTTACTGTGCATTTTTTTTCTAAATAATCAAAAAAGTTATTGTATGAATTAAGTGTGCAAGTTTAAAACAAACTTAACAAGAAGCTCTTCAGAAAATATTCCTAGGCACATATATTTTTTTAAAGATTTTATACCACAAAAAATGAAATCAATGAAAAAAGCTTGCAATCAAAATTTCTATGCTTAATTTTAAATTAATTCTGGCGTCAGCTGTTTAACATAATTTTGTTAGCCTTACATTTTTATAATTAAATAAATTTTATTATGATTTTTTATCTATTATTTAATATCATTGATATTATGTATTTTTAGTTTTATTTAGATTGCTTATAATATTTTCTATGCGAATTGATACTATTACTACAATGCTATAGCAATTGCCGGCTTAAAAAAACAGAAATTATTATAAAATGTCTCGTCAAGTCCCAAAAAAGTACTTTGTAACGCATATAAAAGACCCTTTTATCTGACAGTTTGTACTTAAGATAAAACAAGAATAGTGACATTAATTAAAAAAAACTAAGTTTTTTGACGATCATTTAAGCCATCATGAATACAAGTAATAGAGCTTTTAAGGTTAATTAGGACGCACTAAGACAAGTTTTGTGAAAAATTACATTTGGCTCATCGTAAATGGGCGACATTTTTTAATATTTAATAAGGCTCGTATTTTTTAGGTTCTTAAGTTATTTTTGGCTATTCCTCTTACTTTAAAAAAATCTTAGTGTAAAGCAGAATATTTGAATTGCATTTTTATCTGAGGTAAGTTTAATAACTAAATTATAAGCAAATTAGGATTAGTTTTCCAAGTTCCAAATTTAGGATATTGAAAATTCACTGGAAATGGTTTTGAAGTTTAAAAATCTAATATTTATAGTCAATAGTGTTCAGTTATTTGGCTAATATCAAAATGTAGGTGTAGCTATTCTTTTACCAATTTTATACACATAAAATGCAACTGCTTTTCGTGAATATACTTTTAATGAATATGCAAAAACTGTTTTAATTTTATTTTAACTTAGGGCCTTAACCGTCTCTCATAGTACTGATCTATGCAATGACGGGGAATATGAAAGTCGTAACTATAAATATATAAATGAGGGTATATGGGCAGTTCTACCATAATTTTTAATTTCAGGTATAAAAACTTGTGAAATTTATTTTTTCAAAATCACTTTAAATATTTGTAAAAAGGTTTATAAGGGTTCTAGAATTATAAAAAAAAATTCAGCAAGGCTCATTTGATTTTTTTTACCAAAAAATTTAGGGACGGCAGTTTAAAAAAAAAAAACGGTTTCAAAGAAACCGGTTTAAACTGGCCTTACGAAAATAACTAATTTTCAATGAAACCGAAGTCACGAACAAACCGGTTAGTCTTAAAACAGGTTTCGGTTTTCCATCCCTGAATCACTGTGACGGTTAGGAACGGAAGGTAAAGAACGGACGGTGAGGAAATTCACGATGTTTCCCGGTCTTTTTTGTGTTAAAAAAATTGATTTTTTTTACTCCTTATACTCCACTTAAAAATATTTATAGAAAAAAATTCAAATTATTAAGCAAAAATTAACCTTAACCATGGGGAATTGTAAGGAAAGTAATAAAGCCACGCAGCTCATTTTACTGGGGTTTTTAACTTTTGGGCTTATTGGTGAAGTATAGCAAAAAAATGCGGCTACTAACTGAAATGTGAATTTTCTGCAATACAGTTTTCATGATTGAAGAAATACTGTAGCTCCATCCAGTGCCTCTTGTTCGCCACTTTAGTAATGAGGTCAGTGAATGTACCAAAACGCAGGTACAAAGTTAGGAGAAGAGAAATACACATTATAAATATTAAAAGCCAAAATTTTATGGAAGGAATTTGTTAAGATATAGTATTAGTTCAATTTAAAATCCAAATTAATGTAATTTTTAGCTCAAAAATGATTTAGATTGAGCCCTAAACTAAAAATTTAACATTCGGGACATGGGAAGGTAAGGAAAATTCTGCATTGTTTTGTGTATAAAAACCTTTTAGAGTTTCTTTACTTTAAAATTCCGTTTTGCAATTATATAAGGACCAGTCTATTAGTATAATAAGAAAAAATTGAAAAGAAATATTATTTTTTTTTAAAGTTAGGCCCAAGGGAAATAAAATTAAAAATTATGGTAGAATTGCCCATCTATATCGACTTCTATATTTGAGTTGATATTTACAATCTCCATTACCAAAATTGAGATTAAAAATAAATTTTTCTGAATGATTTATCTTTGAAATTAGCGTTATTTATTCTTCAGAAATCTCTAAAAGGAAATTTATGCCTTTACTGCATATGTCATTTACATAACTTCAGTATTAGCAAACATTTGAATCCAATTATAAGATGTACAATCAAAATTAAATATTAAGCTAAAGTTTTAAGTTCCATAATTCACTTTGCGATTAAAAGTGATTGTTCCATTACTGATTTTACGTGTGGCTCAAGCTTTACTTTTGAACGCTCACTAAGATAATTGAGATTTAAGGGGACCCAAAAATTGGTCAAAATATCTATTTTTCAGTTTTTACCTTCTTATTATTCACAATATTTTTCTGGGCATTTACTGAAAGTTTCATAATGATATCTTTTGTAGAAAAAAAAGTTATTAAAGTTATTTTCCGGAGTCATTCCTATAAGTTTGAATACGTATTTTGTCTGCTTTCAACCTGTTTTCTCTGTTTCGCGTTTTTCAATTCTTGTGTATAATAAATCCTTAAGGCTTTTTTGCTAAATAAGTTAGAATTTTGAAATTTTTAACCTGTGTTTTTATAGAAATGGTGCACAAAATTGTGCAAGGAATAAGATCCACTGTGTATAGTTTTTTTTAAATGTTGAATTTAATAATTTGTAATTTTTTGTGATTTTCAGTACAAATTCATGTTATTTTTTTAACTGTAACTCACATTTTAAAATCCATGCACAGTTCTTGAACAAATAGTTCTAAAAACAAACTATAAAAGTTTGGTGAAGTTATTCTTAAAATTGAAAGAGGAGTAGCGTTTTAAAAATGTTTATTTAGAGTGAACATTATATAAAACCACGATAATTAACAAGTTTATGTTATTTCTAGAAATAATGTTTTGGGTACCGTATCTCCTTAAGTATAATTTTAATATGTTATTAAACATATTTTTTAAACTTAAGATACACGTAAAACTTGGATATTAAAATCTTGTTTTTAATAAAAACTTTTTTAAAGGTAAAATATGGTACATACTTAGACATTTTCGGTGCGATATAAAATTTGAGTATGAAGAGATGAATTTTAATATAAAAATAAAGTATATTTTGGCTTAATGGACGTTTTGTTTAAAAGAAAACTTTTAGAACAGTTTAGATTCGTTTTTAGCGCGTTACAATACCATTAAGAATTAGTTTATTAACTAAATATTGTATTATAACAAAGTTAAAATAGTTGAAGTATATACTAAGTTTTTCAAAGAAAAATGATATAGAAGGAGGAGGAAGAAGGTAGGAAGGAGGAGGTAGGAAGGTGGTAATATCCGGTAATAGTTCGTAGGCCTAGTTATTTGACATATGGTGAAAAAAATATGATGCTTAAATTTACTGGGTTAAACTCCGAGGATGAAAATAAACAGTTCTTTACAATAACAATTATTTTACCAATTAAATATCATATTATAACAAAGTCAAAATAATTCAAGTATCTTGTTTGTAAGTGTTTCCAAAGAAAAGTAAGGAAAGGATTGTCAAAAAAAACTTAGCCTTTTTTTATTCGAAAACCCTTACGTTTTCTTAAAGACAAGTGATAAACAATAAAAGTTCCATCCAATTAGTCTAACATTTATTTTTCTCATTGTTTAAATGCTTGAGGGCACGAGCGATCTTGATTAAAAACAAACTTAATTGACCGATTTCATTCATATTTAAATTGAAACTTCTGTTGATTCTAATTAAAGATTTTTAATATTCATAACAGAATTGACAAACAATGTGTTAGTGGATAAGGAATGTTTTAACAGGATTTTTTTAGAAGAAACATAAATATGCGTCTATGGGAAAATTTCAATTAAGAAATCTACACAGTATCACACAAGAATATAAAATCGATGCATTGGATAAAAAAAGAACTTTTGAGTTATAATTACAAAAATAATCTCGATTCTATGATTTATAAATAGATGCAAGTCTTAACCAGGGAATTGACGACATATTTTGATAACGCTTATTTTAAGGGTATATCTGTTGTAGGCAAATGTAGGACATAAGTTGATCGAGCGACCTTCTAATCAAATCTATCGGTTTGACACACTTTGGAAAAATCAGTTGGTAAAGATATTAGTTCTAAAAACTCTACTTGAAACTCCAATAAATAACTCTTATTAACTAAAAAAAATTTAATTTATTCAAATTTTGAAACATTTCTGTATCGTAGATAATTATAAACGACTACCCCATATTTTAAAATTTAAAATTCAGTAAAATTGGAAAAGGTATAAATTTCTAAAAATTGTGTGTGTTTGCTGGATAAACTTGACAGCCAGGGAACGCGTTTATACGTCAGTATCCCTAAGATTATTAAAAAAAATCTATGGTTTTCTGTTTCTGAAATAACACAGGGACACTCTAACTCTCTCAACTCTCACTTAAGGGGGGATGGGCGCGCTGGACCACGGGTCTCCAAACTCAAGTGCCTCAGTGTTAATCCAATAGCGAAAAAACTATTTTCTCTGCCACATTTCTCCGTCTGTATTGAATATTTTTACAAACGTTTTTTTTAAGTAATAAATGTAGATAACTTACATGTCTCTATCTTCTCACTTTTTGAAATTGCTTCGAATATTTCGTGTAAAATTATTTATTGAAAATTAAAAAAATATTCGAACCAATTTTAAAAAGTGAGAAGATCGGGACCTGTAAGTCAGCTACATTTATCACATAAAAAATCAGCTTGTAGAAATATTAAATACGGCCGGAGAAATGTGGCAGAGAAAATATTTTTTTCGCCATAGGATTAACACTGAAGCACTTTGCTTTGGGGACCCCCGGTCCATCGCGCCCATTCCCCCTTAATAGTACACTCTCTCAACTCTCACTAATGGATATCCATCAAACCTTCCAATATTGTTGAATGTCCTTTGGAGAATGTCGACTAATTTAAATTCAATACGACAAAGTCGTTGATAAACGGGCCGCACTATGTATATTAGTAGTACTTTGGTGAATGTGAGTTTTCCAACTAGACCATGTACATAGAATGTTAATTAATTTCATCGTAGGGTAGGGTAGGGTAGGTACATATATATTCCGGCTTGTGTGCCTGATCAGAGACCCGCTTATGAAGCCTTCGTCAAGTAAGTCAAGTAAGACAGACACAGAAAGAATTTTTACTGTCACAGAGAAAGGAAGTCCAAACCACTCGGCCATCCGGGCCCCAAATTTCATCGTATTAACTTATGTATATAAAAGAACTGTAAACTACATAGTATCGATTTTCAGTTATGACAATTTCAAAGCATTAAATGTAAATTTAGTTTAAAATGTCTCTTTCCCGATAATTTGTTTAACTTATAATTTCTTTAATTATAAATAATTATCTACACCAAACACATACCAAATTAGTGGGGAATAACACAAAAATCAAACTTATGCAAATTTGGTTTAAACGATATTACAACCAGTCCAATCTAAATCCAAATTGATTAATCGTTTTATTATCGCATCTGTCGACAGTCGTAATCGTTCATTCAACATAAGAGAAGGAAATTGGCTTTAAAAGTATTGGTTAATGCTTAATATATATATATATGTATGTATGTATGTATGTATGTATGTATGTATGTATGTATGTATGTATGTATGTATGTATGTATGTATGTATGTATATATATATATATATATATATATTATATATATATATATAATATATATATATATATATATAAAATATATATATATATATATATATATATATATATATATATATATATATATATATATATATATATATATATATATATATATATATATATATATATATATATATATATATAATATTATATATATATATATATAATATATATATATATCTTAAAAGATCAATCTTTGAAAACGCAAATAAGAGTTTTTAAATATTAGCCTTTTTCTTAACTTAATCTTAAAATATTTATCTCTTGAACTTTATGGAAATTCGATCGTATTTTAAAACAATCGTGTTAAAAACAAAATTGTGTAAAGGAGTACAATGTAAAGGATAAATGTAAAAGGATGTAAAGTAGAAAAAATAAAGGATGTAAAGGATGTAAATAAAGGATGTAAAGTGACACACTTAATGAATATATAAAAAATGTCAAAGCTATCTTTACATTTATTAATTGCCATTATTAAATTTTAAGTTTAAAAGTTTCGACAAATTTAAAAATATATTTTGTAACTTTTTAACGAAAGCAATTAATATAATTTTTTTAAATTTTATCACTATCTTTTAATATGGTATAAAAATGCAATAAGCTTTAATGACGTGCAGTTTTAAATCCAATTCAAGAGATTATAAAATTATCCATAATTTTTATGCCAAATTAATTAAAAACATGGAAAAATTCCTAATCTTCTAATGTTTTTCCGCGACATATTATGCTTTAATATTTCGGGTCATTGACAAAACATAAAATTATATAACTGTGTGTACAAGTAACTTGAAGAATGTTTTTTTTAACTGGCTAATTTTACAAAATATCAAACTCTATTAAGATATATTTTTACCCTTTGATTTTCATTTAGTTCAGGCTTGATATTTTGCAAGTGTTTTCTTTTTTTTTTGATACAGTCACGATATAAATGGGTCATTCAGTCGGAGACTTTTCACTATAGTGAAACATTAAAGTAAGCTTGCTGGACGCATCGAGTTTTGTTGAAATGGAGCATTTATTTGATTTTTTCTGGTTTTTATTACTTGGCAACTTAACGCAAATCGTCGTATTAAGACTGTTCTATGTTCGGGGCATTATTAAGGGTACATTCGTGCACCGTTGGGTATATAAGGCTAGTATTTTTACATTTTTGTTTTAATATAGTATATTAAAGGTATATTATAGTAATTTTTGTACAGTAATTTTGTTGTGTTATAGTATATAAGGCTAGTATTTTTTCATTTTTGTTGTATTATAGTATATTAAAAAATTAAATATATTTTCATTTACGTCGGTTTACACAAGTTTAAAATGATAAGGACAATCTAATAGAAGGGGATTTGTTTAACCAAAAAATATATAATAATATGAGTTCCTTTAATTTTAAATAAGGTTAGTTATATCTTAAATTTTAGCAGAAATTTTCACAGAAACTCCAATTTTTTCGGAATTCTAAATTTAGTTAATTATTTTATCCCCAAAAACTATTTTACAAACTAAGTTACATTTATTAAGTAAATAAAAAAATTACAGTCATTCCCAATATTTCAAAAAATATATAAGCTTATAATACATTAAATATTCCAATTTACTCAATCGACTGGTATGCTCAAAATACCTCTAAATCCAGGATGAGTCTCATTGTAAGTAGAAAAAACACTTCTAATATTAAAATATTATAGAAGATTGGTCATTTTCCTACGCAGAATACAATGTGCTAGCATTGCAAATAGGTCATCAGCGACACTAATTGACCGACGCGCTGTAAACAGCGGAACGCGTTTGCAAGACGAACGGACGGACGGAAATTCAGTTAGTTGACTACTATTGTCCATCGATTTTATGCCCACATTTTTGGGGTGGTTTCCTAGAGAACACGTCTATCGCTATTTTGGTACTCATTACCTTATTGTATGAGTGAAGAGTCAGAAAGTTTTTAACACATATTCGATTTGATATTTTAATTAAGATATCGTTTTATTAATTATAAATAAAAAAATGCAAAACTGCAAAACGCATTATCTTATAGTAAGAGGGGAAGTTTTGGTTTATAGCGAAACAATTATTCAATGTGATCTTATAATTAAGATATCGTTTTACTAATGAAAAATAAAAAATTGCAAAACGTAATAAATTTCATTTAAATATATAACATAATACGGGTCAGGGACGTAAGCCCGACAAGCCAAAACCCGACAACAGAAATGAAAAATTATTAATGTATTTTTTAAAAATTAATTTGCCTTTAATTAGGAATAACATCATTAATTTATTGATTTGTGGGGCTTTCGACCCTGTCCGAATTTCTCCCTATCTACATTATTTCGTTGTCGAGGTTATGTCCTGTCGGGAATTTGGCTTTCGGGTCCAGAACCGATCTAATACATAGTGATTTTAAAAATCGTTACTCACCTAAATATTTCTTACGACATTTTATCAATCTATTAACAAAACAAATTTTTAGGATACTAATGCAGTACCAGTTATGTGCATCAATTGGGACTGTACATAGTTCAGATAAATAAAAAAAATAGCTAGATTTGTTTGCGACAGCCGATAATAGAACTCAAATTTGAAACGGTAATTTATCATATCTTCTCTTCGATTCCGTAAATAGAGAAAGAGACCAATTTTCATTCGGATTTGTATAGTTGGAGTTCGTATATTCAGTTTTCGGATAATTGTACTTTACTATCAGTATTCAATATTTTATCGAAAATAATTCTATGTGCGATTCAGGAAAATATTATTTAAGTGATAGGTTTTTGACAGTGAATTAAATGACCATATAAATTGTCTATGAAAGTATTGAAAAACACAGGAAATCAATGTATGATCTAATGATCTATGTCATTTTTAAAAAATATTAAATCGAAATGATGTTATTAAGGTTGTAATATTGAGTATTAATTTTTTGGTAAAATTGTAGTATTACTTGGCTTACAACATTTATCAGTAAGAAATTTTTTTTAAATCTTTTCAATTACTTTACATTCTTAAAATGATTGCCCTTCTTAATAAAATATAAATAATTAATATGAATAATTGAATTGGGTAAATTATTATAAAGTACATGGTTTTAGAGGTAAAATTTTTAAATATGTATTAAAACTTTTATCTACGCTATATATTTTTATTATGAGAAATCTTATAAAATACTTAAAATAAAAAAAAAATGCGAAAACAAATTCTCGCAGCTCAAAATATTTAAAATTCTTATAAAGTAACTCTTTTTATGGCATATACATTTTATTGTAACGTACGGCTTTTGAAATCATCTGCGTATTTCATTTATCGATATCAACTTATTAATGTAAAATATTAAATTTAAACTGTTTACTACTTTTGATAACTTTTCTTATGTATATAAACTTTTGTAACTGTAGAATTTTTATCACAATATTGACTTACTATTGTATTTGCATTACACATTAAGATATGTAAAATTGTTGGTGAAAACATGAAAATGTTTCTTAGTTAATTGATAGTTAAAAAGCATTAATATAATTTAAATTAATAAAAATGTTGGTGAAATCATGAAAAAGTTTCTTGATCAATGAAAATTTAAAAACCATCAATATAATTGAAATTAATAAAGTTATTGGTGAAAACATGAAAATGTTTCTTGTTCAATTGAAATTTAAAAACCATTAATATTAATTTAAAACAATTGCAAAATTAAATGAATTATTCCTAACCTGTCAGCCATGTCGTTTCTTCCAAAACCGCTTATTAGCTTTCAACAATAGCTTTGATGCTGAACAATAGAGGCTCTCTCACAAGATTCACTGAAAGCTGGAAAAATTGCGAATTTGTGATCACCGAAGCTTCGAGCCCCTAACTTTTAACCTCACTGTCTCCGGTGATTGGCCAGAAACAGCGGCTTGGCTCTGACGTAGCACGTCCCATCGGCCAATCTCCGATTAGTTTTAGAATTCAGAGAAACATCGTTCGTGACGTAGGGATATTGGTATTTATTATTATTTTTTTCCATTTTTCCTATGGCATTTTGATGTTTTCCCTCAAATATCTATTAAACTGACTAAAATATATATCTCAAATATCAATGATAGCATTTATCTTAGTCTCCTGTGATAAGAGGTTAAAGTGATTGAATTTTTTTAAACATATTGAGGCCAAGGTTTTGTTTAACAAAAACACTGCGCAGTAAATTGTTATATTTCAAATGAATTGTATTTAAACGAATAAGTATGTGGTAGTTTACATTTTAAGTTACATAAGGGAATACGTATTAAAATATTCACGAAATTACAATTAAACGTTAAGTAAAACCATTTCAAATTTAACTTCCAATCTATTCTGTACAATGTAGTAAGTAAAATTAAGTAAACATACAATTACAAGATTATAAATTAAATGAGTTAATTGAATTACATTGACAAAAGTGCATTTTTCAAGCAATGCCATTCCTTTGAAAAAGATCTATACTAATTATTATTATTATAATTTCATTATTATTATTATTACTATTATTATTATTAAAATTATTATTATTGATTTTGTTGTTATTGTAAGAAAAGTTACCTAAATTCGTACTTCATAATTCTAAAACAATAATACTCTATGATGCCATTTATATGTTAATTAGAGACTAATCTTAAAAAATAAACAATTAACATTCTTGTTATAAATTTGAATATTTTAAGCTCCCTTTTATTGCATGTTGTTTGAAAAAATAAAATTTAAAGTAAGGATATTTGGAATTTTGATATCAAATACTGAAATATTTTTACATTTATTAAACACTTAGAAAAAATCTTTTAAAAATCTCAGTCTTAGGCGATTTATGGTTTATTAATATTTTGAGGCAAGTCTATGTTTTTTTTATATTTGTAAACCTCAAAGAATAAATTAGGTTCTGTGTTGCTAAATCCATTTCTTTACGGGTTCACAGTAAAATAACTGCATAAAATTACCATTATTTTTGGATGGAAGGCTACACCGATGTTAAAGTAACTTTACTCCCTTTTCGGTGTTAACTTACTCCAATTTTGGGATTTACATAACTCCGTAAAGCATGGAACTGCATATCTATTACCAGTTTTGTGAGATAATGCTACACCATATGTTTCACAATGTTGTTGTAACAAAAATATATTTTTTTTCATTTTAAACAATTTCATTAACATACGAAAATAAAATTAACTATTGCCAGTTTGGTGCAATAACGTTACGCCAAACGTTTTACAGTGTTGTTGTAAAACGAAAATATTTATTTTGTCATTTGAAGCAATATCATCAGAATATGAAAATAAAATAACTAATGCCAGGTTTGTGCAATAATGTTACACAAACCTGTTTACAATGTTGTTATAACACAAAAATATTGTTTTACATTAAGCAATGTCATCAGAATATGAAAATAAAATTATATTTTGGATTGCTCTATTCTATGACAATCCAATACTTTATTTTTTTAGTATATGGGTTTTTATTCAACTACATTTCGAGTATTTTGACAAAAATAAAAGTTTTTGAGTTGAATCGGATGATTGGAGTTTTACTTTTACTTTTACAGCACCCTGGAAATTTGTTTTTGTTTGATTAAAAAAAGTCTTAAAAACTATTTAAACGACCAACGAAATTCTATTCAAAAACTGCATTTCGAGTATTTTGTCATACAAAAAACTTTTTTTGCAAATAACATTTTTTAAGTAAATATTGTTATATTTATACATTTTATAAGGACATTTCACTATTTGGTGAACTCTGTTATCAGTTCGTCTTAATATTTATGCCCCCATGAATAATAAAGCGATAAAAATGCATTACGCATATGAATTTCTAAAATTTGCCATGTCTGCTCCATGTCATAAATAAAATTTTATTTTTTTGAAATTTATTTGAATCATTTATCTTGCGTCTTAGGGTGGGGTTATTTTGTATAAAGGATTTAAATTAGTTACTTCATACTAAAATGTTGTATTAATTTCAAGATAAGGTTCCTTGAAATTTCTGTAAGATATGATACTTTTAATATAAGTTCAAGTCTAAGTTAAATGTATTAACCCTTTCACACCCAATGATTCCATTTGGGATCATCAACTAGCTAATCTTTTATCTTTAATATAAATTCGCAAATATTTCAACTAAATTTTATTAAATTCTCCATACATTTTTCTATTAGGTTATATTTTCTTTTTGTGTCGTTAGATGGAAGAATCATGCCTTTTGATTGAAGATTTTCCACCTGCTTTTTACCTTTCATTCTGAATGTATAATGAGACGATTTCAAAAAATTTAAATTTTTTTAATTAAAAATAAAAGTTGCTGCTGAAATAAGGGTGAATGAGAAAAATCAAGTTTGCAGTACAAAATCTGTATCAAAGGAAATAATGTATTTATACAAATAATATAAAAATTAGTTTGAATATCCTAATAAAGCATTAGTTTTCCAAATTCTTATTTTGTATAATACATGTGGCTAGTTTTACATTTATATACAAAAAATATATCTTAATTTAAAAGTTGTGCTTAAAATGTGTTGTAAATTTATCTAAAAAGATGTTGTGTATTATTTCTTGAAAAGAATGTTAAGAATTTAACAAGTTATTTTTTCGATTATATTTTACCAATTTTCAAAAAAAAAATAATGAAAGCGACTTTTTAAAAATAATTCAAAACAATCTTACTAAATATAGTTTGTAATATAACGCTTCTCTTTTTCAATTAACATTTTTAAATAATATATATTTTTCAAAATCGTAATTTAAATAAATAAATAAAAAGAATATAAATTTACAGATTTATTAAAGACTGAAATTTTTACACTTTAATTTGTTAGGAAAAAATTATTTTACAATAAATTAAAGTTGTTTTTTCAACAAACAGAAAGTAATTTATCGACATAATTTATATAAAACAGTCCCGATTCAAAATATTTTTTCCTATTTATAATTTTATAAATGTAGAATGGTCTGCAGAAACTAAATGGCCCATCAATAACAATTGCAGTTCAAGTTGGAAGTAAGCAGAAAATGATCCTACATAAAATTGGAAATTTTCTTTTGATGGAAATAAATATTGAAGATTGAACTGTTCAAATTGCTAGCTACTCCCCTATTACTTTCTTTGATAAATTTTCGCAAATTCCTACAGCCATTACTAAGATGTCTTTGGAGAAAACCATATTGCCAAATGAAGACATTTTAAAATATATTATTAAAAAAATTACTTTGATTTTGTATACTTAAATTCTGAAAGTTAATGGTTTATAAATTGGAGTTTTTAATATTTTTCGGGTGATTTCCTTTTTCCAACTTAATGCAAAGTTCAAAACTACTTCGTAATACGAACTATGCTAATATAATTGAATTAAGTTTTAAAAAATTAAATTTTATTTATTTTTAATTTTATTAACGTCAATTGGGGTAACTTCGTCCCAAAATCATATTATTTCTTTTTAAAACTAGGAGTGTACAGGAATTTCAAGTACCACTAATAATATATATACCTTATCCCTGTAAACTAAACCGAATATTTATTTCATATATTAAATCAATTTTAAACAATGTAGAAATTAATTGAAATGCATACAGGAAGACGATCAAGAAGATGAGCAAAGAAATTGAAATGGTTCGTTAAAAAAAAAAATAGAAAAATAGAAAATATTAATGCAATTTGATTTCATACTTATTAGTAATCATTTTTCAAACCCAAATTTTTTTTCAAGTTATTATGTTTTCTTGCTTAATTA
Source organism: Oedothorax gibbosus (assembly GCA_019343175.1). NCBI lineage: Eukaryota > Metazoa > Arthropoda > Arachnida > Araneae > Linyphiidae > Oedothorax > Oedothorax gibbosus. Next base: position 528,233 of record JAFNEN010000308.1, read on the forward strand.
ATTTTATAAAAAAAATTATATTTTTTGTATACATTAAACGGGCAATGATTGTTACATGAACTATCAACGTGTAATTATATAAAAAAAAGTTTTGGGCTTTCCACTATCCTGAGAATACTAACAAAAAGATTTATGAGTATTATATTGAAACATTTCATGAAAAGGCAATTGTTTTATTTTTAAGAAGATTATTTTAAATTCAGTTATGAAATTAATTTATTAAAACATCCGCGGAAATAGATATAATATTTAAATGAATATGTACAATGAGAAACAAAAAGAATGATGTAATTAATTATATTTTTTATTTGAAGAATAAATTTAAGAGCTTACATTTTTATTTACCTAAAACAATATGCAATGTTGAAATTAGTTCGTCAGCTTTCTTTTAATTTTATTCCTCTGAGGAACAAGCAAATGGAAAAGAAACTTCTTTTCACTACAGAAGATTATATTTTTTTTTAAACGGATTGCTTTATTGTGAAAACATGGACACTTCTGTATTGAATGAGTTACAACACCCTTAAAACTTTTTTTTAAAAATTGAATAATTAAATTAGATAATTTATAAAAACACTACTAAATTAAGTTCTTGTAATCTAAGGATTGCAATATTACGAATTTTCTTATAACAAAGTTAAACTTTTGTACAAAATTGTTTTAAAAAATATCGCAATAGAGTTTCACACCAGTATGTGCTGTGTTTAAAAGCAGTTTAACTTCTTATAACAAAGTTAATTAAAGAGTGTATAAACGTGGAGGCAGCAAAAATGTCATTCGTTAATTTACTCCTTTTGTGGTTTCTTACAACTCCCTTTTGCGTTGTAGGCCTACTCTATATTTTGGTGAAAATTAACTACCTTTTACGTATGGTTTAACAACACCGTTAAAGTAACTAAAGGTTACAAATAGCCCCCATTTGTCACAGCCCCCCATTTTTCACAACCTCCATTTGTTGTTGTTTTAACAGTGTACACACCAAACGTTTTACAGCGCACTCCCGCATGTTGTTAAACTCATGGACAATTTAATCATATAAAAATATTAATTAAAATTGTATGTTTTATCATCTTATAAATGTTTGCTTTGTTCGTCATTTACCCCTTAAAACTACAACATATTTTGTGTTTTTTTTAACTTATGAAACAGTATCATTATCTACACTGTAGAAAATTTCGTCTAATTTACCAACACAGTGTGATGGTAAAAGTCCTACATTCACCCAGTTCAGGCAATTTACATTTGATGTAAAAATTAATTCTATGGTCCGGCAAAAATGTTTGTTTCTCTGACAGTGATTGAGTGTACCCGTTTTCATCGCTTAATCGCACTTCGAGTAAGTTGTTCAAGTAACTCTGTACGTAAGATAAATTTTTGTGCAAACAACAAACTTTACAAAGCTGCGATGTAAAAAAATAACCGCAAAATGTACTGTTAATTTTCAGATTTTTTTCACAGTGTTGAAATGCTAAAAAAAAATAGTAATTTTAGGCCAGTTGATAGATATTTCTTAGTTTCTGTGACTAATTTTAAACTAAACGAGTGGTGAGTAAAAGAATTCTCACCCAAAAAGCACCCTAAACGTGGTCGGCACTGTAACAACAGCTGACGCCGTTCCCAGTGTGTACACAACCACTTGACTTTTATTGCCTCGTGACTTTGGGTGCGTGATGTGAGGGCTCGGCTGCGGGGGCCGCCCCTGCTCATGTTCCGGCCCCGGTCCGACCTCTTTCGTGATACGTGATTGCAAACGGAAACGTACCAACTGCGGTACATTGGATTGTCATCGTTGTAACTGATAGTTTAATGGTTTTGAATTAGTTATTTTAAGAAACTCTCAGTTTTACGAAAAATGTCCTGTACTTTTGACAGTCTTAAACCACCTCGCCTAATTTTCGAACTGGAACTGGAACTTACTAAGGAAGGTTTCAACATTTTTAGGGTTATTTTCTTTTAACTCAATTACCAGTTTAAAACCATAAACCACCATTATCACACCTTGCCACTTATTTAATATATATTTAAAAAAATTAGCATGATGATGTGTATCATGATCTTTTCCTTGAATTGTGCAGCCAAGTGTCACGTGTTTAAGCCTTCTTCAGTTTATAAATTGGAAGTAGTTTCATTTCCCCAATCGTCACTTGTCTGTGGTTCAAAGTTACGACGCACGTCGCTACTAGCCTTGCAACTATAATAACTCAACTGAGCTCTTTCCCTCAAATATCCTCCAACTTTCGTAGCAGACCTGAACACTTTTCCACCAGCGGCTATGATAGAGAGAAGTTGAGTTCTTTTTCAGAGGCATGGTTCTTAAGTATTTTCTATTTAAGATGCTGAATCCCCCCCCCCCCTCAAGGCACATCTATATCATAGGTAAGGAAGGTTTGACGATGCTAAGTTACTGTATCAGGTTGACAGCCCTCTGTACACTCTTAAAACAAAAGAGTGAAATCCACTCCTATAGGGGGAGTGCATATTCGGCACCGGAAAGGAGTGGAAATTAACTCAGACTGAGTTAAAATCGCTCGTTTTAAGAGTGTAGGACGTAGATTGTTTTCTTTTATTTATTTTACCCACTCCGCAAAAAGAGTGAAATCCAGTCCTATAGGAGAAGTGCATTTTCGGCACGGAAAGGAGTGGAAATTAACTCAGACTGAGTTAAAACCGCTCGTTTGTTTTAAGAGTGTACGAAAGGATGGCAAAACTCAATGCTTTTGTATCCAAGTACAACAATTCCAGTAATACAGAGAAGCGGATTGGCTTCTGAAACTTTTTGTGCACCGGAAGTAGACTTTTAAGTCATTGTACTACAGAGGGCGTCACGAGCACTATTAGAAGAAACAATCGCTGCATCTATCATTTATATATTTTTTTTAAATATCAAGTCACTTAGAGCTTTGTCAAATCGAGTCAGTCATTTGTAGGAATTAAAGATACAGTGTCATGTTAAATCCCCATCTAGTTGGATGTCATGATGAATTGATTTGTTTTTCGCTCTGAGGTTTTCTGTAAATGTTTGTCATTAATATAGAAAGGACGTGTTGAAATTAATTCCATACTTTAATTTCTAATTTATTGCCTAAATTTTTTTGTGAAAAGTTTTGTTTTCAATTACGTTAGATTTTCGACTAGGAAAACATATATTACTGGTTAATAGAAATGGTTACCCAAAATGTTATTTTTTCTTAAAATTGATATGTGCAAAAAAAAATTAATAAATATGTGTAAATCTGAAATTGAGATTTTATGTATAAAAATCATAAAATTTAAAAACGCTAAGTAATTTTTATACTTAGTAGTTACAATTATTACATTTAAAAAATGACGTATATTTTAAAACTATTTTCTATTCCACATTTATTTTTTCCTGCGATTTTTTTTTTTGTTAGCAGCATTGGTTCATTCCTAATACCTTTAGAGGCGGATTTTTTTAAGTGAGGTACAGATTCCAAAATAAAATATTTATTAGTGAGCAAACACTCAGAGAAGTATCCAACTTGAATGACATTTTTAATTAGCTTAAAGTAATTTGCAAAAAAAACTTGTGATCATGTATTTGAAATATTACTAATATGATAATAATAATAATAATAATAATAATAATAATAATAATAACAATAACGATAATAATATCTAACAGACTCTTTATTACAAGTATAACAAAAATTTAAAAAATAAAGTGCCACACAGGATTTCGCACAGCATCTATTTAGACATTTAAAAGTACATAACTATTTACGTACTAGTTTTTAGATTAAAAATCCCACACAGGATTAAATGTAAAATACTCTCAAAGTAATACAACTACTTCTTGATAAAGAAACACGAAAATAATATTATGTAATGGGAATCCTTTATCCCAAGGTTAGTAATTCGTTTCAACTTGGCATTTTATATTAAATTTGTAATTTAATAATATTTTTCTACTCAAATATGACATAGTAATTTAAACTTTGTCCAAAAACTAAGTAAAAATTTTAATGGATGGTAGAAAATATATCCTCTGAATAACGTTTTTTCGCTGCATGCATTTTTTATTACTTGTTGGAAAACTTATTTTAAAGCAAAAAATTATAGTTTTCTATTGCAATAAGACAGGCAATTGTGTAATTTCGTTTAACGCGTTTGCTACAATGAATAAATTAATTAAGTTTAACTCTTTGTCTAAATTAAGTATTTTAACTAACTTAATATAATTACATTGATACCCAATTACAAAATTAAATTATCTAGTATAACTATATAAATTTCATTAAAATATCACTTAGGTTAAGGATTTTTTTTCGTTTGGTACGATCCTCTATTTTTAAAATAATATAAAAAAATTATATTATTTTAACACCAATTTAATTAAATAAGAAATGTTAATGCACGTATATGTATTTATTATATATTATTTAAGAAAATATTAATCGATTTTTTTTCAAATACAATCCATTTTTTTAAATGATTGTTTAAAAAATAATAGACTTTTTTGTATACTTCAATAATGTATTTTTTAGACTGTTTTAAAAAATTATACTTTAAACATAAATTTAATTTAAGAAAAAAAATATAATACGCGTATATGTATTTATTAATTTATTAAACAATATCATAATTCAAGAAAATATTACTCTATCAATTTTTCCGACGCATTTGATATTTTTAAATGGTTGTTTAAAAAAAATTACTATTTTTTGTAAATGTATTGTGTAATTTGACTGACATTTAGTTAGGTTTCCAATTTATATGTAAATCCACTCGGCGAAAATACTATTAGTATAGTTTGAATTTCAACAAATAAGTTGACAGTAGATAACAGTGACAAGGGCTTTGAGAAAAAGTGTTTATTATAGAATGATGCATTTTATTTTAGAATGAATATATTTTAATGAATATATTTAGAATGAATATTCAAGAAAATAATCATTTATTGCCATTTCGTGCAGGAAAAATAACAAAAAATAATTAAGCAGTCGAATTCGGTTACAACCACCTCTTTTATAACGCTCTAAATGTTCAGTCCCCAGAATTGCCCATTGACCTTAATAATATAATAGTTTGCTAATAATGACATTTTTTACTTTGTTATCACCTTGGTTATAACGCTAAAAATATGTTTTTATGTGATATCCAAAATACCATCTTAAAAAATAGATTAAATAGCAATGTGTTTTCACTGTGTTGAAACTTTATTTTATTCTCCAAATAATACGGAAAGTCGCCAAATTTGAAATTTATTTCCATTCTAAAATAATTATTTTACTTATGCGTATAATGCGTATTTTACATTATTTACTACACTTAATTGCACTAATATTTAACGTTGTTTATACCGGTACTGGTTTATAACGTCATGAACACCATTTGAAAGACGCTATAACTGGGTTATAATGCACTCTTTTAATAATTTCTCCAAAAAACATCAATTTTTTTTATTCGTTTTCATGTATCATAATCAAATAAATACGGTATCCGCGACATAATTTTCAACGTCTATATTTTGACCCGATATCTATTTATAGGAACTATCAAATATTCACACAATCCACTAAACTGTCCAGTTGTATGAGATTTTTTTTTCTTGTTTTCCGAAATCAAGGAACTCAATAAAGCGAAGTACAAAACATATTTCTGTAATTCCACATTCTAGACTAAATATCTGTTCTGTGCAATTTAGAATTCTGGCCACCACTTTTGATAGCCAAGTGGACAAACAACACTCATTTTATTGTCTTTTATGCTATTTTAGGATTCAGTTTTACTATTAAGTACTGTACTTCGCCATGTACTGGGTTTTAAGAAACTAATAATACGTGATTTGTATTTATTAAACAATTATCAAGTCTTAATCACGCGAAAAATTAAAAAAAAGACACTCGTGCGTGGAAATCAGACAAATGTTTTGTTTGTAAAATATTTAGAATATTCAAAATAGTTTTGATAATTTATGGAGGTAATAAACTTTCTTCACAACGAATGAAATAGTAGTTCAAAGGTACATCTACTTTAGTATCCATTCATGAGTTAAAAAAAAATCTGAAAAAGTTACCGTTTTTATTATATGTATACGCCATTTTGGCAGTCGGATAAGAAACAGGCCAAGTATAATTACCAAAAATAGTGTTGACCAATAAGACCCAAAAAAAAGTGTCGCAGTACTTATTTTAAGACAACACACAAACTTGCAATTCGCTACTTTATAAAAAAATATTGTGTTAACTTTTTTAAAAAACTTGTATCGTTTTTGTATTGTAAAAACTTTTATTGTTTAATTTTTTTTATCTAATTCAAATAGATTTATCCTTTATAGTTTCATATGTTTATGTATAATATAATTAATAATAAAATAAAAGTATTTGATATTTTTCAAATTTTGCATTTGTTCTGGTTAAAACATTTTTACTTAAAACTTTAGTGTAATAAATAGTAACTTTAGTAAATTATTGCAAAAAAGTTCACCTAACCCTCACTTACCAATTGAAAATAAGTTTAACTATTTACGATTTCAGAATAAATTGAAGTTTTATATTGAAGTAAATTGAAGTGACTGCATTTAGAATAATATTAAAATGAGTTCTTTTAACACAGACATTAAAACAACTTTAGCAATTATAACTGGGTGAAAATCTAACGCGTAAACTTTAAAGTTTTGGTAGATTAAACCATAACTAGTTTTACATGCGGTATTAAAACTAGGCTAAATATACAATCCATACAAAACTTGTATGCCTCCCAGTCACAGCTCAAACGTCTGAGGATAGCTTAGCATTGTAGACTTATACTAGAGGAGGATTAAAATTTAGTTTACATCTGTAATAGGGATTATCTATATTTCAACAGAGCTTGAGAAAGCCAGTTGTATAACTAATTTAAATATTTGGTTTTAAATGTTTAGACTAGTTTAAATGTTTCTTTTTACAATAAAATTCACATTTTTCTGTTCAATGAAAAAAATAAATTCTGTGTTAATGCATGTTTAGTTTTTGACTGTCAAAAAAAAATTTAAAACTAGTAGTATTTCACAAAAATTGTAATATCTTAGTATTCTATCGCGTGAAAAATATTGAAGATCAAATATTTGTTGCATTTTAAAGTTCGCATGAATTTCTTGTTGACGTGTGCCGCCAGAGCATTACCTTAGAAGCCAGAAGGGGTGTATATTTGATTGGCACAAAGCTTTGAGCACCCATGAGGGTTGGAAATCTGACTTCTGCTCCGAGATGGGGCCGCCTCCTCAATTTAGGCAAGTCGCTGGACGGGAGGGACAATTTTCTCTGGACAACTTGCACCCATGGTACTGTGCTATGACCGCCCACAGGACTTTCGTACCCACAGATTTTAACGAGCATGTTCTCAGGACAACCCAATTATCCACGTCTTATCCGGGAGCCCATTCGCATGACAAGCAAGGATCGAAACCACAGTACCGGCTGGGCGACTCTCATCTATTTGAAATGAAAACATATTGCATTAAAATGTTCACTAAATTGATTCAATTGTTTAAGATTTTTTACCGTTGTAAATAACAGACTATTTTAATATAGTGGTTAACTTAATAGGAAGAGCGCTTCATATAAAAAGCTCAAAAATAAATGCTTTGTGAGCAAAGTAGCACCTAGTTCAAAACACAAATTGTCAGGCAAGCAAGGAAGCTTGTAAACCTTCGAAAATAAGCTACGTACTACTAAAGATACATTATTTTTTTAAGAAAAAAGTACAAAAGTGCTGAACATCAATGTTTGACTTTACTGTCGCAAATATTCGAACAATAACATTTAAGTATAGTTTTAAGTTAAGTATAGTTAAATATAGTTAAGTTTTTTAGTTACTTTAAAACAATTCATGATGTTTAAATTCTTGCTTAAACGCAATTTTATAGTATCATAAATAATTAATCTATGTTATTTAAAATCTTAATGCCTTGAGGACCTCAACATTTAGAGTTCTGAAACTATTCATACTTGTATTTAGAATCAATTAAATTTAAAATTCTTTTAGAAAATATTTTTATTAAAAAAATATATATTTTGTGTTCACTAATATACAAACTTCTCAAACAATTTCTTCTCTTTTTTCATTCTTATTATAGTGATTATTTAACTAAAAAAGCCCAAAATATCAATCAAAGAAGAGGGGATGTATGAATAAATAAGAAGTTATAATAAATATTTTATCAGAAGATGTCTTAAATAACTTTTCAATTTCGTAAAATAACTTATTTTTTATGTTCATGATTAAAATAAATCTGAGAATAAATACCTAATAAGTTTTTGGATTTAAAAAAACTCAAACTTAAAATATTCAGAAATAGATAAACTGCATAAAAAACACCCATGAACAGACAAAAAACACCTACTTGGATACGTATTTTAATGTTACAAATTTCACCAAAAACAAATAATTTATAGCAAGACATTGCTGAAAATTAAATGTTTGCTTGTTTATGGAAAAACTATTGTATTGCATTATAATGTATTTTTATCAATTTTTAGTCTTAATAAAGACAACTTATGATTTTTAAATATTAAACATAAAATTCTTCAAAAATAAAAATTGTATGATTAAAAAAAGGATATTAATATTAGGATTTAATAGAAACTATAGAGTTATAAATCTGTAGAAATAAACATCGAAAACTTATGAAAATAGTTTTTATAATCTGTTCATTTTATCAATAATTCTCTGGAGTACATTTTATTGTAAAGTAACGTTAGATTGAAACAATACGTTTAACTGTGTAATTTACTTTTAAAACTAATAACTTCATTACTCAATAAAATTTTAATTTAATTAATTTTATTTGGAACTAATTTAAAATTAACACCAAAATTATTTGCTCAATTGAAAATATATTTGTTTCTTAAGCCTACGCGTAAAGGCTCCCTTGAGGTATTTTATTTTTAAAAAAAAACTCTAATAAAAAAATATGTAAATATTTTTTGTGATAGGAATTTGCTATACATTGTTAAATTATTTTTTATTTCAGATTTTTTAGCTATTAAACAATATATGTTCAATAAAAAAAACTGATCAGCAAAAAATACAATAATAATTCTTTTAATCAAAATTTCTTTGAGGGCGTAATTCGCCCTCGGCCTCTAGCATTAAGTCAACTGTAAAACATTATATATAATTTGGCTTTGTATTTTTTTTACGCTGGCGTTCGCAAAAACACAAAGGCTTCACACAGTCTTTTTGTGATCTTTTTTTTATTCTGCTATTCAAAAAATGTTTTAATAAATCCAATATGTAAACTATCATTTGTTATAAGATTAACAGTTTTATTTCAGGCCCAAATACAAATAAAGTTGTCTTATAATAGGTTCAACGAGATTTCATTTTCCCAAGAATAAATTTAATCATAAGTTTATTCTCATTAACTTATTCTCATTTATATTTAAGTACAACATTAAAAATACTTAAATTGTTTTTAAATATTGTGTTAACATAGTATGCACCAAGACCTTTAATCGAAATATTAGAATTCAACACAATAAAACCACACACGATTGACAAATTCTTTGTCCAATAACGTTCTTTTTTTTACGTAATTAACTACATTCCACATAATGGTATCCACCTTTTAGCCATTCCTATCAAAGCAGTTATTTCAAAATTTGTTTTTTCCAAACGAAAAAATCTGAACCTAGGCACACTTTCATTGAAGGTGAAATAATTTAAAATTTAAGGGGATACACACACAGTACCCAAAAATTGGGCAAAATTTCGATTTTTCAGTATTGACTTTTATTATTCACAATATTTTTTTGAGCATTTACTGAAAGTTTCATAATGATATCTTCTGTAGAAAAAAGTTATTAAACATTTTCAGGAGTCAGCCCTTGAAGTTTGAACCCGTATTTCGTGTGCTTTTAACCCGTTTTCTCTGTTTCGCGTTTTGCAATTTTTATGTTTAATAAATCCCTAAGGATTTTTTTTCTAATTAAGGGAGAATGGGCTCACTGGATCGTGGGTCGCCAAACTCAAGTGCCTCAGTGTGAATCCAATGCGAAAAAACTATTTTCTCTGCCACATTCCTCCGGCTGTATTGAATATTTGTACCAACGGTTTTTTTACTAATAAATGTAGATAACTTAAAGGCTATCTTCCCATTTTTTGAAATTGATTCGAATATTTTGTGTAAAATTATTTATTGAAATTAAAAAAAAATATTCGAACCCATTTCAAAAAGTAGGAAATTCGGGACCGGTAAGTCAGCTACATTTATCACATAAAAAAATCTGCTTGCAAAAATGGGTCTGGGACATAATCCCGAAAGCCGAAATCCCGACAAGCCAAAATCCCGAATGGGTCAAAACCCGAATGGGTCAAAATCCCGACAGGGTCAAAATCCCGACAGGGTCAAAATCCCGAATGGGTCGAAATCCCGAAAATAGATTTTTTGTTTATTTCTCGATTTTTTTTTAAATATTAGAGATTATTGTGTGTGAGTGAAAGAGTGGAGTGGAGTGAAAGAGTGAAGTGAAAGAGTGGAGTGAAAGAGTGGAGTAAAAGAGTGGAGTGGAAGAGTGGAGTGGAGTGAGTGAGTGAGTGGAGTGAGTGTCACTCACTCCCTCACTCCACTCACTCCCTCACTCCACTGACTCCCTCACTCCACTCACTCCCTCCACTCACTCACTCCATTCACTCACTCCACTCCACTCCACTCACTCCACTCACTCCACTCCATTTATTTCACTCCACTCACTCCACTCACTCCACTCCACTCACTTACTCCACTCACTCCACTTCACTCACTCCACTCCACTCACTCCACTTCACTCACTTCACTCACTCACTCACTTCACTCGCTCACTTCACTCACACAATAATAATTTCGACCCATTCGGGATTTCGACCCATTCGGGATTTCGTCCTTGTCGGGATTTTGACCCATTCGGGATTTCGACCCATTCGGGATTATGGCCTTTCGGGATTTCGGCGTTCGGGATTCTGGCTTTTTGGGATTTCGGCTTTCGGGATTGTGTCCGGAACCCTCCAAAAATATTCAGTACAGCCGGAGATAAGTGGCAGAGAAAATATTTTTTCTCCATAGGATTAACACTGATGCACTTTGCTTTGGAGATACCCGGTCCAGCGCGCCCGTTCCCCCTTCAGTTAGAATTTTGAAATTTTTAGCCTGTGTTTTTATTATAGTGGTGCACAAAATTGTGCAAGGAATAAGGTCTACTACGTATAGATTTTTTTTAAAAAAATTGAAGTAAATAATTTGTAAAAATTGTTTGATTTTTTGAAATTTTCAGTATAAATACATGTTACTTTTTTACTGTAACTCACATTTTAAAATCCATGCACAGTTCTCGAAACAGTAGTCTTAAAACAAACTATAAAGTTTGGTGGAGATATTTCTAAAATTGAAAGAGGAGTAGCGTTTTAAAAAAGTTTAAAATTTTAACTTTAAAAAAAATGAAAAACTACTTGTAAATATTTTTTTGTTGATGGGAAATGTTTAGTTAGAGTAAACATTATATAAAAACACTATAATTTATAAGTTTATGTTATTATTGCTAAAAATAATAGGTTTGGTACCGTACCCCTTTAATCTATGAAAAGAAATTTCGTTTTGAAGGGCAGCACATTCTCAGTTTTGTACTCTTTATCTGTATAACATAAACTGTACTCATTATCAAAAATGAATATAGTTATTTTCGAAAATTTAACTCTGATTAATGTTATGATTATACTTTATTTAAAATAGTTAGTAAATATAATATTTAATTTTTTAATTTTGCTTAGTGAATCAATCGGTTTTCTATCATATACTTCATTATACAAACGTTTTGCGAATAATTCAAATATATTATTAATGTGGAAAAATGTATTTTAAAATATAAGAAAATGATTATTTTGAACTACTAAACAAATAAACGTATTCCTTACAAAAATATTTTGCAAACTTGTCAAGTGACATTTCTAAAATACAAATATTAGCAATATTTACATTCCCTGCAAAACACTACAATTGTCATTTTGTTCCCCGAAATGGAAATCTGTTTCTCAATAAACTCAACACTCACAAAATGTTTCGAACATATTGTTAAATTGACGCTATCGCAGAACGTTTTATACAACAGGCTCGAAAAAACGCAATCAGAAACCTTGCAGTTCCAAGCAAACAACTGCCGAACGCAAAGAAAATGTACGACGCTGGTGAAAACACATTTTTGTATACGAAGCCTTTCAGAATTTCAATCTTCGTCGAATTCATATTTGACTTATTTTCCAAAAATATACATGCAGAATCCATAGTATATTTACTGTTTACTTTGTAGGGAATTACATGGAAATTTCTGCTTGCGTTTTAAAAAGCTGTAAATGACACGGGATTAACCCTTTCACTCCCAATGATTCCATTTGTAATCATCAAACTTGTGATTATATTATCACTAAAAATTACACTGGCACTTATTTAAAATAAATTTTGTTAAATTCTCCATACATTTTTTTATAAAGTTATATATTTTCCTTTTGTGTCGTTATATTTATTAATCATCTCTGGTTATTGAGAAACAAGGAAGGTTCATATTTGTAAAGTCGCTTATTAGTGGTAAAAAAGGTAGTAATAAATTTAGTTGGGTTGAAATTTAATTTGAGTTCATCTGCGTACTTGGTTAGGCCTTTTAAGGAATTGTTTAGCTTCGACTCAATCTTGACAATGTTATCTCCGCTTCTCCAAAGAGCAATATCATCTGCAAACATTCCGATGCCGAGTGTCGAGAGAGACAGATTTTTCAATTCCAGCCAAGTACAGAGAAAAAAGAGTTGGACTGAGGACAGTCCTGGTGACAGACAGACCAACACCTGCTTGTCCAGACTAGCCAGCGGCCACCTGAAAAATCTTCAGTTTTATGCTAATCAAAAGATCTCCCCCCCTTGCCCTAAGTGCCAGCAAAACCAGGCATCGCCTTATCATATCTTTAACTGCCTAGAACTGGAATGGGACGACATACATTCTTCTCCCCTTTTGGTTTCGGACTTCCTCAATGTCAACGGATTTTTAGATCTGGTCTGACTCCGTCAGACCAGATGGGAATTAGCAACAACAACAACATTAATCATGTCTTTTGAAGAATTGAACAATGTTTGTTGTCGATAAAACTATGAAACCTAGTAAAAATCAAATTCATTCTGAAACAATTTCCTTAAATAAATCAGCCCTAAATTATTCATGCTTGCATTTTTAAATGTTTAAAAATTGAATTTTAACTATTTTTAACAAATATAGTTTCGAAAAATTATCATTATAATTCATATTTCTTCCGCTTAAATTTTATGCTTAAAAATTAACATTTTTTTCACTGCTTTTCACAATTTCCTTCTAAGTGCATAATGAGTAATTTTACATATTTTATATATTTACAATAAAAAATAAAAAGTTGGGACTGAAAGGGCTAAGTAAAAAAGGTTTGAAATTAAGATTCTATGAATTTTTGCATAGAAATAAAACCGTAGTGATTTCAGTCACATATTATTCAGTTACTTAGTTAACAGAATTTGTTCATTTAAATACAAATTTTCAGTAATGTATATATTCAAATGTAAAACTCATAATTAATCACAAAAATAAGTTGCACCTTCGGTAAACCACACGCCAAATTATTCTAGAAATTGTAGGAGTCGCCAAAATAAACCTGGGTATACTATATGCTGGCACATAGTAAACTTGAATACCTTCTATATCCTTCTATATCCGTATTTTGATAGGATAGCACCCTCAAAATGTAATAGTCTATTTTCTCTTTCAGGAGAGAAGAAGAGATAGATTTTCCATTTTTTGCAATTGTATAAGTTATGCTAGGATTGAAAAAAAAACATCAATTTATATTTATTAACTTGTGTCAAAGCGTAAAAGTTTTATTAAGTTATATGGTTTTAACAAATTCATTGTGAGCATTCACACATTCATTGCCCAACCAACAAAATTAATCAATATGATTGTGTCTGATTTCTGCTCTGTATTATACAAAAACAACCTCAATAAAAGTAGGATTATACTATAAAAACCTTAAAACCCAATAAATTCCTATAGTATAGTAAGTGGTAATCTAATTCAAAGTTGTTGCAATTCGAAATTTATATAAAGTTTAAAAACTCTGATTTTCTAGTATTATCTGACCATGTTATTCCTAGTCATAAACCTAAGGAATACTTTAACATTTTAAAGTATTTTCCATATAAATTACATTGTTTTGGAGAATAAAATTCTTTACATTTTACTATTTGGCTACACTGTAAAAAACAGTTGTTTTTACAGTTAAATACTATATTTTTTACAGTTAAAAACTTAAGAAAAACGATTTATAACTGTTTTTATCTTCGTTAACATGACTCACACTCACCACCCATCAAATGCACCTGCCCTTCGGGGAATTTAAAGTCACGTGATTGAGATCATCGTTCTGATTCGTTCCCGCGCATTGGGTTTCTGTAGCGTTAATGTTTATTAACTGTAACTTTGATTTAGTTATATTAACTGTATTTGTAACTGTTTTGTGGCGGTCAGCACAAAAACCCAATATTATCCATCGTGACCGAGTAATTACTTTGTCGCAGACGGTGCAGTATCGGGCTCGCACGCAAGAGGTTCCTGGTTTAAAACCGGGCCCGGTCCATACCTCTTCCAGGAACCTCTTGCGTGCAACCCCAAAACTGAACTGTCTGCGACAAAGTAATTACTCGGTCGCGAGGGCTAGTATTGGGTATTTTACTTTAGCAGGGAGAAACTGTTAAAGTAACAAGGAAAATCTAGAATTTCAACAAGGAAAAACTGTTAAATTAAAGGGGGGAAACTATTAAATTAACAGTTTTTCCCTGGTAAATTAACAGTTTAACTTACACCCTAACACAAACTTAACCCTGCTAAATTAACAGTTAAAATTACAGTTTTCCTGTAAAAAGATTACAGTTTTAAACAGTAAAAAAAAACAGTTATTAACTGGCGTCAAATTTGACAGTTTTTAACTGTAAAAACAACAGGTTTATTTACAGTGTACATTTCTTATTATGTCTCAATTGAAGGCTTTAGTTAAAAATCTTACTTTCTCCAAAGTGTAACTTGGTTATAGGGTCCAGTTCGTTCATTAATGACTCTTGATAATCGTAAATTCAGTTCGACAAAGAACGAACCGGACCCTATATCTTAGTTATACTTTGGAGAATGTTAGTTTTGCAAAATGACCCTTCATTTCTACAAATCTTTCAATTCTTTCATTATATCCTATTAGCATAAAATACTGGAATAGTAGAGAACAGTGTTTATGTAATGGTTTTAACTCTAGTTCATGTGAAAGATTAAAAAAAAAACACGGGTCTTGAAAGTGTAGCATAATTTTAAACGCTTCTGTGAATTTAAAAAGAAATTGAAAATTATATCTACATAAATTATTCTTTTTTACTCGATATCTAGGGTCTAAATACAAAAAGAGCAAATTTTTAATCTTATAAATATTCAACAATAATGCGAAGCATAAAGTTATTCCCAAAAATAATAATTTCAGTCAGGTAATTAAAATTCTTCCTTAACGGTGCTTTAACTTTTCCGATTAATGTTGAGAAAAGAATGTCTGAAGTTTGTTTAAGTATAATTAGATCATGTGAGTTCAAAGCGTAACGGACCCTGATGAAAAATTTCTGTTAGCCAGACTTGAATACAGGTCATGCATACTTCCGTTGAATGATTTGAAGACTCTGAGATTAATTTTTTTGAAAGGTAAATTACTTTTAGAATGTTATATTATAGTGTATATTTTTTATTAATTCACATTCCATCGATTAAAGGATTTGTATGGAAAAAAATATTCATTCGTTTGTCTGTGTATTTGTTTGTTCGTATCTCTACGATTAAGATTCACGGCAGACAATAATATGACACTTGAACAGCGGAAGAAGAACCAATAGAGAAACCGCTTTCCGGTCACCACCACTCGCCAAGCAGACCTCAACATAGACAGACTCCCAGTCGATGAAGAGGTTTTTTCCCTGTACACTTCAATTAAGAATTTTGGAATTAAATTTAATGTTTATATATTTTTTATTTAAAATGAACTACTAGAAACATTATATTTAAAAGATTGTGTTAAAACTCCCCCCACAGGCAAGAAATAAAGAGCAGGAAGTGTTCAAATTAAATGAAAACAACTAATTTTCAACTTTTTGAATAAAAATACATTAACTTGACTTGCATAACCCTGATGTGACTTTTAAGCCTTATCTTGGCACCATCGATTTTGCATTAAATATTACGACCTATCCAATTACGAAAATATTAGCAAAAGCGGGGCCATGCCATTAAATGTTATTTTCCATAACAATCATTTCCACACTTTATTAATCTTTTGACATGTTAATATGAAACTAAGAATAACAGTTCCACACTAAACAACTTTTCTTTGTGGTTTCTAGAATATTACTACTTTGAAGCTCGTTATATTTGTTTACTTTGCATTTTATTTTGAATATTAGTATAAATACGTGTCAATAATTTTTAGTATTAGCCATCTATAAATAATGGAGGTTCGATAGTAAAATATTTTTAATGTGATTCAATAAATGACACCTAGAATAAGATCTCAAAACATATTGTGCGAAAACAAGTATGATGCAAGCAAAGCGTACAAGTAATGATGTAATAAAAAAATTCAGTAAATCAATAATAATACTTTGTAGCTGCTAGTGTAACTTATAACTTAATATTATGAGTTTAGCCTTCATAGAAAGAACTTAATGTACACGTAAAAACCTTTATCTTTTGACAGCCTGAAATAAATTTTGAACATCTATAACTGACATTGACATTTATCATCTTATCATTAACAGTTATGAAACATTGAAGTTACAGTTCAATTTAAACACTCGTAAATATATATTTGAATATTTTTTCTTATTATTATGAAAATCGAAATTGAAAACTGGTTTTAAATAGTAGTGCAGTTCTTTGCTCTACCGTGTCGCACCAAAAGTCCAAAGTAGAAATCCTGTATTGGCTCAGCCTTATATTGAATAACTTGGTGTTTGAAATAAGCTAGCTAAAACAATGGTATAACTGACTGACCGGAACATCTTCTGCGGGTGTCTTGGACATAAACCCGACAGCCGAAATTCCGATACGCCATAACCCCGACAGCCAAAAATTCTAATATATTAATTCCAAAAACAATTATAAAATTGCCCTTAATTAAACATAACCGCATTAATTTATTAATTTGTTGGTATTTCGACCCTATTGAAACTTTGAATATGTCTGGACTATTTCTTTCTCGTCGGGATTATATCCTGTCGGATTTCGGTTGTCGGGATTCTGTCTTGTTGGACTTCTCAGCTGCACAGCCGTTTATAGGGCAGCAAATACACTGTTAAAAATTAGGCACTTTGTTTCACCAAATATATGGTTCCTAGTAGCTGCAACGGCTGTGTGGTGAAACGTTAAACCATATTTTTGGTATTCGGTTGAACCATTTCTCAGGTTTTTGTTTCCAATCCAGAAAATGTTCACCAAACACGAAAAAAGGTGAACATTACCACACAACCATTGCAGCTACACCTTAAAAAAAGAGTGAAATTCACTCCTATAGGAAAGTGCATTTCGCACCGGAAGGGTGGAAATTAACTCAGACTTTAAACGCTCGTTTTAAGGTGTAGACGCAGATGTTTTCTTTTCTCTAACCCACTCCGAAAAGAGTGAATTCACTCTATAGGAGAAGTTCATTTCGCACGGAAAGGAGTGGAAATTACTCAGACTGAGTTAAACCGCTCGTTTGTTTAAGAGTGTACTAGAACCATATCATGGTGAAACCATGGGCACACAATTTTTAACAGTGTATGTTGGTAGTGCCCGTCTCGACCCTGGAACATTTTGCATGAAAGAAAAGAGTTTCACTGACTATGCTCCAGGCCATTCCCCATCCACCTTCCCCCCTAAAGAACATCTGCTGGGTGCCTACTCAAGTGTCGGCTCATCACTTGACTGTGATCTAAAAGTATGACGCCCGTCGCTCATAGCATAGCTCGCATGTAGCTCATATACAACTGTAATTCCACCCAACTTAACTATGCAGCACAATAGATAGTTACCTTTTGTAACAAAACCCTTGTGTAAAAAATGGCACTATTTCGTGTTAATACGTTAGGCCCCTATTTTTCCATTACATGGGCTGTTAGCCACTCTCCATACCGTCAGAGCCTAATTGAAATTGGCAATTCTTGCTGGATTTATTCCTTTCTGAAATTACTCTGACAACAACACAAAAAAATCCAACTACACTTGTCCGATTGTGACTAAAAGAGAAACTAACTTTTCCAATTTAGCGTTCGTGCTAATTGCATGTTAATTGCAATAGGATGTAATTGCTCTTTCTCTGTAAGTTAATCAATGCAGAAGAGGGGATTTACATAAGTCTTAATAATTTTCCAGATAACTTGTTTAAGTGTTGCTACAAGATTGTTATTAGTTTTAAGAATTAAAATCCTTGAATTTGTCGATGAAGTATGACGTAATTTAGATATAAATAATTCATGATTATTTTGTAACTTTTATAATAAAAATTCTGAGGATTACTAATGACTTTCTGTAACTATTATCGGTAATTATAACTGATAATTTATTCTTAATATTTATTCTTACAATGTTGACAATTGATTTGAAAAAATTTATGGCAATAATAATGAATACATTGTGTTATTGGAAGTATTTAAAAAAAATACCTTAATATCGAGTATGAGATATAATGTGAAATCCCTTTGTTTTAAAAATTCATAATAACTTGCCTTCCTACCATTTAAAGCTGAAACTACTATATATTATATTTTTTAATTAAATATCAGATATGATCCGGAAACAATTTTTTTTAACGCTCCAAAATGGGAAAAAAATGCCCTCCTTAAGAATATTTCACCATTTTTTTTTTTGTAACTTAATGCATTAAAAAAATTCTGAACCGAAACGTTAATATTTAGAATAAAAGCTAGTTCTAAACGTGCATTAAGTTCAATGTTATTATTTTTTTAAAATATTCTTCAGAAAAACTTTTTCTGAAATTCTAAATTTTATACGATATGACACGAAAAAATTAAACTATGCTAATATTCATGTTTAAACTTAAGCGCAAATCTATATTAAAACACACTTTCTAGCCGCATGTGTTTCGAAAAAAAATAATATAAATTTTAATTTAAAAAAACTGCTTCAAACAAAAAAACATTTTTGTTTTTGACATGTACTTTTAAGTTATGAATAAAAGTAATATTTATTATTCCAAAGACTCAAAAATCTCTTTAAATGTAAAAGTTTTATGTTGCTAGATTTATTAAAACTGCCGTCATAATTTGTTAATAATTTGATTTATTGATATATTAAGTAACTGAACATTATTTTTGAAATTTTACTATGAATCATATTGAAAATTATATTAAAAATGAATTTATAAATTTTTATGTATTTATTACGAAAAATTTACAAAAATTATTTAATGCATTTATTACAAAATTGTAACCTACTTCAACAAAAAGTTTATAAACTATTTTTAAAAACTGTTACTATGCGTATAAACATTCAATTATATTTTTAAAAAAATACATAACTACTAGTATAAAATATGCGTGTAATTTTATGTACTTATATTTCTTAGTATTTTGATAAATTTTTAATACACAGAAAACCAAAATATTTCGGATAAACCTTTTTAATATTTCTGATAATCAAAAATCTTAAAACTCCTAGTAAGGAAACTACTATCTATTTCGCAAAACACAAAATAAATATTTTATACCATAGTTTTTATATCATCAAATATAAAATACGCTTTTCATTCATGGATTTCGCTTTCACTTTACACATCCGCTTTGAAATCAAAAGAAACTTTTCAAAAAACAGGAAATTATTTTTCAACGGTGTCATCGTATAAAAAAGTTTGTTACCCTGAAGCATTTTTTAAACCCTAAACCCCTACATCCACATTTCGATTCATGCAAATATCGTAGCATTTCTTTTGACAAAATAGTAACCGGCTTTTCTAATCAAAAACTTGTTTTATACCTATATCGGCACCACATTTTCCGCTAGAGTCGCTAAATATTGACGTGTCGAGAGCTTCATCTCGCCGCCCTAGGCAATTTAAGGACAATTTGTTCTCTAGACCAATAGCGATCCTCTGTTAGGGCATCAAGCAAATTGACCTTCATGTACGTGAGTTTCTATACAAGAAAGGTTGTCATTATTCTGTCAATGTTAGTAAAACTGGCATCGAGTGACGCTATTTTTTGAGGGAAAAGTAATTCGCATTAGTGTAAAATGTTTTTACGACATCAGTTTTTAATTTTAAACCATTATACTTTTTAAAAATAAAGTTTAAAAATTTTATATCTCTATTTGCTGATTTTAAAAGATTCTTTCATTCGTTAAAATGTACTTAAGTCTTTTTTTAAAGTCTTATAGTTTTTAAAAAATTGTTGTTAGGAAAAAGGATAATCTCCATAAGTTTATACGTATCTATCCCTCAGGTGGTTTTGAACGTAAGAAAGCATTTTCAGTTTTTGTGATTTGCGTAGGCTGTAACTTCTGGTGTTTATACACTGCTCAAAAGAATTAGGGGAATGCATGGTTTAAAACCCTTTCACCCCCAGTGATTCCATTTGGAATCGTCAGCTTGCGATTTTTTTTTTCCTAAGTTGAGATCGCACTTATTTATCGTTAATGGAAGAATCATGTCTTTTGATGAATTAAATAATGCTTTTTTTTAATTAAATGAAAATATGAAAAACATGGTAAAATAAAATTCTCTAACAAAAAAATTTATGAAATAAATTGACCCTAAATTCTTCATGCTTACATTCTTAGATGTTTAAAAATTGATTTTAACTTTTTTTAAAATAATTATTATTATTTATTCAAAAGTTATGCTTCCGATTTTCTCCCCTTAAATTTTAGTTAAAAAAATTGGATTTTTAAAAAAATGTTTTTTACCTTTTCATTCTGGATGCATAATGAATTTATTTCACAAATTTTAGATTTTTAGAATAAAAACTAAAACTTTGGAACTGAAAGAGTTAACAAAAGTACTCAAAGTGCTCCCCGAATTGTTTTGAGCAGTGTATTAACTTAATTAGTTTTCTTTATAATACTGTATGCGTAGTAACTAGGTTTAAATTTAAATTTTAGCCCATATATTTTTACAAAATAAAGTTTTTAAGATTTTATATTTGTATTAAATGGTTTTAAAAGACTTCCATATTTTAAAATTTCTTTAAATTATAAAATTTATTAAAAAAGTTTATGTTTTCTTTAAATTATAAAATTTATTAAAAAAATTTATGTTGTTAGAAAAAATGGCTATATCTGCCAAGTTTATGCGTCCGTATCCCTCAGGTACTTTTGAAATTATTAGTGAACGTATTCAGTTTCTGTGAATCGCGTAGGTTGTCATTTCTGGTGTTTATATTAATTTAACTACTATTTATGTAATTTGCTTTCAATTTTGATAACAATTGAAGATTCAAGCAAACATCATCTTGTTGTTTTTTTTGTAATTAATTGATATTTAATGGATTGAATTTTATTTAGAAGTTAACTGAAACTAACAAATGGGTTTAGAAGGGTACAATTTTTTGATGAGGTTTCAGCATAATCATCTAAACAATATATTAATTTCTTGAAAAAAACCGTCTAAAATTATTAGCGTCAAACTCTCAATTTTTTAATCATAATCAATCTTATCAATCCTTAAAGCTCCTCTTAATACAAATTAGTATATTATTAGTTACAATCTTTCCAAAAGTGTCAAGAATATACTCCCTGTACTAAGTTTCGAAATTCATAACATAACAGCCCACTTTGTGTGATATATTTAGACTTTTTCCATATCATTCGGCCTGGAGGTACCAAAAAAGTCAATACACGGGATGGGCCAAGATCTCAATTTACTATCCATTGTGAAGACTGCCTTGCTATTTCCCTACGGAGAACTGAACGTATTTACCATGATTCTTTTTCCCCCTAATACTTCTAAGTATGACGTTGACACCTTGGCACAAAGGGATAGGAGCGATTGAATGGAGAACATCATAACAATAGCCCTTTAGTATACTTTACTGCTGCTGGCCTTATGTAGAAGTCATTCTTTGAAAACATAATGCAAAGTCAGGATAAGAAGGGTTAAATACATATTTTTCTTAATGTCGTATTTTAAAGGTAAACAGTTACGGGATAGGGTTATTGTTTATACCGTAAAATATGTATTGTAGAACTAAATGTAATTTGTATAGTCATAAGCACATTATGCATTATTTAGAGTTCATTTTTCAGCACCACAATGTAAATATTTCTGTAAAATTACAGCACAGTATGCGGTTATTTTTTTACATTACAGTGTTGTAAAGTTTGTTTTATAACAAGTTAATGTTTTCACGACATACAAAGTCACATGAACAACTTAATGCAATAGCGTTTGAAAAAGAGTTAATTCCGTCTAAACTAGTACGGTTACGTTGTAACTAGTCTTACATTGTAACTTGCTAACTTTTTCCACTGTAACTTGCTAGCCGCGTGCTAAGTTGAGTGCATCCAGTCACTGCCAGTGAGGCGAAAGTTTTCGCGTACACACAAAATTAACTCAATAAAATTCACGCCACAGGATGCAGCACTACACATATCGTAGCGATGTAAATAGATTCATGCAGGCATAGTCTGTGTTATCAGCGAGTAATAAAAACCCACCTACAGCTATTTTTCTCCCCAATCCAACGACTAGACACTAACCAAAACTATCGAAAAACCTTGTAAAGGCTAATTCCATGTAATTACATTTAAAAAATTTGTGTGGTTTCACCAGTATTGGTTCCTGAGCTGAAGGTGTGTGGTGAAGTTCCACCTTTTTCGGTTGGTCGGACCACACAATAAATTACACCATATGAAAATTCATACACACAGGATGACGCACTTCCTCGTGTGATGTAATTATAGGATTTTTATGCAGTCGTGTTGTGTTATAGCGAGTAGTAATAAAGAGCACCTACTGCTATTTTTCTGCACCAATCAGCTGAGATATCTAACAAAAGACTATCGAAACAAACACTTGCTAAAGGCATCTGTAACGTCCTGTAAAAATTTGTGCTGTTCACAGAATGGTTCCAGTAGCTGACGCTGTGTGGTGAATGTCACCTTTTCAAGTTTGCGCTACACACAATAAATTATACACCATATGAAAATTCACAGCACACAGTGATGGCAGCACTTACACCATCTCGTAGCGATGGTAAATTAGGATTTTCATGCAGTGCATAGTCTGGTAGTTTTATCAGCGAGTAATAAATAAACCAGCACCTACAGCTATTTTTCTGCCCCAATTCCCAACGACTAAGACATCTAAACCAAAAGACTATCGAAACATAACACTTGCTAAAGGCTAATTCCATGTAACTGTACACTGTTAAAAAAATTTGTGCTTGGTTTCACCATGATATTGGTTCCTAGTAGCTGCAACGGCTGTGTGGTGAAATGTTTCACCTTTTTTTCGGTGTTTGGTTCGGTACCACACAATAAATTATACACCATATGAAAATTCATAACACACAGTGATGACAGCACTTCATCTCGTAGTGATGGTAAATTATAGGGATTTTTATGCAGTGCGTTGTCTGGTAGTTTTATAAGCGAGTAGTAAATAAACGAGCACCTACTGCTAATTTTTCTGCACCAATTCCCAACGACTGAGATATCTAAACCAAAAGACTATCGAAACATAACACTTGCTAAAGGCTAATTCCATGTAACTGTACACTGTTAAAAAATTTGTGCTTGGTTTCACCATGATATTGGTTCCTAGTAGCTGCAACGGCTGTGTGGTGAAATGTTCCACCTTTTTTTCGGTGTTTGGTTCGGTACCACACAATAAATTATACACCATATGAAAATTCATAACACACAGTGATGACAGCACTTCATCTCGTAGTGATGGTAAATTATAGGGATTTTTATGCAGTGCGTTGTCTGGTAGTTTTACAAGCGAGTAGTAAATAAACGAGCACCTACTGCTAATTTTTCTGCACCAATTTCCAACGACTGAGATATCTAAAACAAAAGACTATCGAAACATAAAACTTGCTAAAGGCTAATTCCATGTAACTGTAGTGTAAGCCACGGTTTAAGAGGAGATTAAAAGCTTTTTAAGTTTAAAAAAATCCAACTAAATAAAGTACATTACATTATTTAGTTATAACTAGCTTTATAAACCCGGCGTTACACGGGTTACCCTTAATAACGGTGATTGTTTCTTTTTATGTAAACATTTATTTCATACCAATTGATCCCTTCTCCACTGGTCAGCACTCCATCGGTATATTATAATTTCTTCCCATTCTAATATCAGCATTAATTGTAAAAAAGAAATCCGATTGTATCCAGGCTCTTCTAAAAGTTAGAGGGCTTTCCCATAGGCCCTGTTTAAATTGCCAGAATAGCTGTGATATAATGGCCAGTTTCCATTTGCCCTTATACACCCGAAAATGCCCAAAATGTGGTAAACATTCCACTCCATATTCGACCACTCGACAGGGCTGGGGAGCCTAGTCGGTAAAGGCGTTCGCCTCGCATGCGATAGGTCCCAGATTTGGGTCCGGGCATCGTCAAAATAACTGCCGACCTATAAACGGCAAATGCAGGCAAAAATGTCAGACAAATAATACCCCATGTGGTGAGAGTGCAAGTTAAATATTTTAGTCCCAACGATGCGTACGAAGTCGCCCTTAAAAGATGCATTGGGTGCCTACTCAGGTATCGATTCGTCACTTGACTGTGGTTCTAAATTAAGACGCCCGTGGCCAATAGACTTCGTGTATAGCCCTAGTGCGACGATAATTCAAACTTACCTTAACCCATGTAACTGGATGGGAAAAGCTACCCTACGTTAAACTTTTTACTTTGCCAAAGGCCGCCAATGCCAAAATTCAATCCGTCATTATATCATAACTGTACAAAATTGTCATAAAGATATCATAAACATAAAGTTTGTATGCTATAAGTACAGGGAATTAACATTTCTTAGAAGTTTTTATCAGATCTAGAATAGTTATCGTCTTTAAAGTCATGAGACATTGTAGCAATATCTTCACTTCTTATCATTTGTAAACATCAATTAAATTAATTTCGGAAACCCCCCAAAAATCAAAAGATTTAAATTCAATAAATAAAATAAAACAATGATATTCTAATAACAATCCTACAAATTAAACTCACGTGCTCTTACGTGTTTATACTTAATTTTCGTTCATGCTTTTAAATTCTTTTCTTCCTTTCTTTTAAATAAGTCTTTTAAATTAAAATAAAAAATATATATAAATTCTAATCTTACAATGCTATTCCTATGGAGAAATCGGCTCACGTTTTGCAGTCCTACACTCGTTTGGGTTCGAATAAAAAGTATCGTGTGTCCTTCTCCTGGTTCTGAGCTACCTCCTCACCACTTTTCAGCCAAATCAATTCAACCGTTATTGAGTTATAAATAGTGTAACTAACACGACTTTCTTTCATATATAAAGACTAGCAAATTTATACCCGTTCTTCGCACGGAATAAAATTATCTTAAATAGATTCCAAATATGTGTACCATATAACCGGTTATAGGATCATAAAATTATTATTGTTTCCACTCGTTATAAATTATAAAATCCAGTTTCATTGCCTTAAAATTCCAAAATGAAAAATACGCTGTAAAATGCACTCATAAATGCCATCACAATTCCCTCATAAATATATATAACCTTTTAGCTCATTTGGCGCGTTTTGGGAAATAATTTGGCAAGAAAATAGATATAGCTACCCACACCCATTATACAGCTCAAACACAATGACCTTCGAACAACCGACCAGCTTATAAATTATTCATAAAAGAAATTGCCTATTTGGCGAATTTTAGTTAATAATTTGGCGAGTTTGGCAACGTATTTGGCGAAAATATAAAGACATAACACACTAATAGCTCTAGTGCGATGGCCTTTATTAACCATCATAGTTCAGTAATAGCTTAACTATACATTTATTGCTTAAATATGCATACATGCAGTCAACAGAAAATCAATGAAAAAATCATCAAATAAACCCACAATAAAATCCGGGAATGAAGACTGGCGGAATACGTCACTTGAAACGTGTCAATTATTTTTCAAATAATGAATTTAGTTTCTGAAAGTAATGGCAAAAGAATAAAATAAACATTTTGAATTTTAAATGTTTTCGTTAAAAGTTTTATTTAATTTTTTCAGCCGATGGCATCAGGAAAGTGAAAAAATGATCGGATTTGAGCGAAAGTGGTGTATTTTTTTCAGAAAATTCGAATTTTCTCTAAAAATGGAACAAATATGAAAAAACTAAGCCTCAGGTGCGCACGTTAGAAAGGGAATCTATCTTTAAAATTTCGAATTCCTGTGGGCAGTATAAGTAGGTCTTTTACGATCCGAAGACAGACACACAGACAGACTCTTTGTTTTATTATTATAGATAGAGATAAGTGTAGATCAACTATTCCACATTTTTTTTTCATTTAATGTTAAAAGTTGTAGTGATAATCACTTTTTACAAACGTGACTTACACTACAGACAGGATAATTTTGCATGGAATTACCCTAAAGCTCTTACTATTTGATCATCATCTGATGCCAAAACGATGATTATTTTTAACATTTTCCAGTTCAAAATTTAACTACATCTTTTTTAAAAGTGACAGACTTTTTTACTATTGTCAATTCTATTTGATAAAATTTAACCAGTTTAAATGTGCATTGCAATAACAAGTTATGCAATGCTAAAAAGCCATAATGAAAAATTCAAAACTTTAACAATTTATTTTCAAAATAGCTACTTTGACTGGATGTCACTTGTACAAAGCAATACGGCAACATAAATTTTATATTTCCTAAGGTATGGCAAACCAGTTCCCGCAAACACAAATAAACTGAAAACTTTAATATCGCTAATTATAACTATGAATAATTTATAAAACAACTCAAACCTTTGATCTGACTCTTAAGAGAGTTTTCTATTAATCTCTTAAAGACATTAAATTAAATTCACTTAAACGTTCCTTGAAAGGAGACTACGAAACTTTACAAAAGCTTAAAATGTTTAAGCAATGGCAGTACACTTACTTTGGGCCTTTGTGAAATAAATGCACTTTATGTATGATCATGTAATAAATGCGTCTTATCGTATAGTCAACAATCGAAGATTATAGATTTCATTTACTAATTATGCGCATAAGCGTTCCTAGAATTATGGATTTCACTTCGGTGTTAGTTCGGCGATGTTGATGCTAACGAACTAAAAGATTTAGGAACTTTAGAATTTAAGGTATGGTTGTAATTGTAAAATATTAGTATAAAATCCATTTATACAAATTTATTAAACTCTAAAAATATTTAGAATAAGAGATTCATAAAAAAGCTACAACTCATGATGAAATTGTATTATTCTTATCTTTTTAGTGGTTAAACTAAAAAAAAATTAATTTACATACACAATTGTCTAACTTTTAAAAGGATTTTATCAGTTCAATGCAACGTAATACGGAGTTATATAATGTCAAGTGATTGGCTGTGTATTAAAATAAAAAAAAAGAATTGTGCTGTATAAGATCAACTCTAAACTCTAGTTTTGAAACCATATATTTTTTAGCTATTAGTTTCAAATGTAAAAACCCCACATTTTTCCACAGTTATTTTCATAAACTTAAGATATAATATTATATGTTCTCACAAAAAATTAAAATAAGAGACATAACATTAACATCAATATCAAATTAAAATAATTTTGTAAGATGAAACGTGTCGTAATTTTTTTTTCTACTCATAATTATAATTTTATATTTTCATTTAGTAAGCTTACAAGTATGAACTAAAACAACACAATAAGTTGTAAAATAATATTATTAATAATAACATCGATTTTAATCATAAGCATCATTTAAAAGCTCTTACAAGATTTGCAGAAAAAACTTTGTATAAGACAAATGGTTTTCTGATTTATTGCAACAAGGAAGCGTGGAAATTCAAATAAAAACATATAATTACTCGCCAAATTAAATTTCACCATAAATTTATATTTTATCACATATGAAAATTAATCGTAAAAGTTTCTATAGATAATACACCTTAAGTTTTAAAAAGATATTTATTCAGTGTTATTTACCTTTTAAAAACCAAAATTTAAAAATACGTAGAATAACGATTGTATATCGCACATTAAATATGCTAGCAAATTCCTTCTATGAGAAGTTAAAATCCATTTTTTTTTCAAATTTTATCGGTGCTACCAAATTTAATTATCACTGAAAACAAAATTCAATTTAAAAATAAATTTTAGAACAACACTAAGTACAATATTACTGGAATATGGTAAGCATAATAAAGCAACTGTATTACAAGAAAGGACGTTTTAAGGCAATAGAGAAAAAAAAAGAAACCCCAAATCGAAATAAGCTATGTGGATGTTACGTGGGTGATAACAAGACCGCCGTATATTTACTAACAAAATAAACTAGATTATTATTATGCTTCTTGTTACGAAAATGTTCTTAATGCTGACATAATTCCGTACCAAGCATTGCATTCAGCTTGGAATGTCGCCTGTGATACTAAAAGAAGTAAGTATATCGTTACTTTTGTTCGTTTGACAATTCGTGGAATATAACTAGTTCAAATTATTTATCAACTTTTCTAAAATAAAATAGGTTTGAAATAAATGAGTTTGAAACATCTTTATATTGCCAGATGCTTTTCTAGAATAAGATTGAATAAAAATATCAAGACAATGAGGTTGTTTCAGATGATGTAACTCTTCTGTTTTCATTTTTACATTTTTTTTTTATTTCATTTGTTTTTTCGATTTCATTCTCCAAATGAGTGTGTTTTGGTGCCTGGTATTGTTAGAGTTCTATGTTTGTCTGTTTTATTTTAAAGTTCTTTACATGCAACTTGTTTTTATTCCTGCTATTTATTAAACTTAATCGGTTTTAAATCTTTTACATTCCAAGTATGCAAATCATTACCAAGACGTCAATGTTGTCAGAAAACTTCGGTTTCGATGACATTGTGTCTTATGTTCGGAGAAATCAAGCGAAAGTGTGGGACAACAATTTAACGTGATTCATAGAAAAGCTTTAGTTCTACTGAAAGAAAAGTTTGTACACAACTTTCGTTTCAGTGAAGTAAGAAAATATTGTATTAATCAAAACAAATATAGTTCCAGAATGACCAAAATTAAAACAATACTGGTACTGTGTCCACTCACGACTTAAAACATATCCATTGTCTCTAATTTTAATTATCCTTATAAATTTATTTGTTATCCCATACCCAACTTTTATTTGTTTTACTTTCTTTATCTGATTTATCAAGCATAAATTTAAGATAATAATTAGCAAAATTAAAACATTATTAACAACACATAACAACACAAATTAAACAACACAAAATTAAAATATTTCATTAATTTAATGGCAAATGCTTTGTTTAATCAAATTTATAGACTAGTTAAGATTAGCATTGGGTCAACAAAGTAAATTAAAATTGAAAGCACTATAAATAAATTGGAATTTAGTATCAATGCAAATAAGGTGTTGTAAACAAACAAATATCCATTGTGAATACTTTTATGTCGAAAGCAAGACGAAGAAGTATGCAAGACTCGAATAGCAGACGGATTTAGAATCTAAATTAGAAAAAACACAGTTTGAACCACTGGAACACTTTCCCTGTGTCTATAGTGCATCTAAGCATTATAAAACCACAAAAAAGGATTGTTAATTTAAGTTTGAAATAATTTTAAGCAACTTTTTATTGGATTACAACAGAAGAAATGTATTTGTTTTATTTTTTTAATTTAAAATACACGTGGCTTCTGAAAGTAAATACATTTTAAATAAATTGAATTAATAATATTTATTAGTTTAGTTCTATACAATTGCTTTTTCGTTGTCGTGCTTTGTAATGTGTTTACTTAGCTATACAATTAACTTCAGTAGTTAAGGAAATTACTTTCAGATTTAATCATTGGTAAACATTAACTTTCCTTATTTCCTACTGTGTTTAAAAGATTATTTGTAGTAATGAACTAAAGTCCATCTTCAAGTGATCAAATTTAATCAAACTTTTAGCTTAAAGTTACTATAAAGAATTGGTATCCATTCTATTGTGATTAATTTGATACTTGATTGCAATTATAAAGTCAAGCCCAAATTAAAAAAAATAATTGCAATGATTAAATATATCTAAATATCTTAGACAAATGTGTCAATAAGCTAGCTCTTCCACAAATGTAACAATTCTTAACTGCTACTCTAGCGTTTAATGAGTTCAACAGTATAAAACCAAACCATAAAATCAAAATTGTCATTCTGTTCATAATTATCAACTTATTAGACTGGTTGTACGGAAATTCGCGTCATTAGTAGTATTAGCGTTTCATAATAAACATACATCAACAATTAAAATATTACATAATTGAGGAGCAAACTTTCAATTAATCTTTTTTTCGGTAGGCACAATTACAGTATTAGAACTCCAATTATCCAAATCTCCGATTATCCGAATATTTCGACCTTTTTATTGGAGTTAAAAACTATTAGGGTGATGAGTCACCATCAAAAAATTCAGTTCTCTTATAGGCTCTTAACCAAAAAAATTACCCATTTTTTTTTAATTTCCAATTTGGGTGCGGACACAATTATTTTGGATAATTCTGAAACAATAAGTTAAAATTACGAAACACAATAAGTTAAGAGCCTAATATTTTTATGTAGTTGTGTTACAGATTACTAGAAAGATTCACAAGCCAAGTTAACTTTAAAAAATAATTAGAGAAATTCACTAAATCCATTTTAAGTTAGAAAATCCTATTTTGAACAAAAAACCAAAATCGGAGAAGCAAACATGTTTTTTATCTCTCCAGAGGTGTATTAAGAACTTTTTTATGTGAAAAGACTTTTTGGTCTATAGAACTATGAGAACAGTACTATTAGATGAGTACATGATGAATAAAAACATTTTAATTGGTTGGCTGTGGAGAAAACTGAAAAAAGAGCTTTGGAAGAAACCAATTTTTAAAGAACTCGCAGTTTTTTATAGGTCCATCATAGAATAAAGTTTCTTTTTGCTGAAAATGATAGAATATTTGCTTACCCTTTAGGTTAGAGTTCCAAGAAAGATCACTAAACTTTAACTTTTTTTTTATAAACACATTAAGAATTTGCTCCTTATTTAACGCACTGAGATATACATGTATAAACCGTCACCTTACTGTCAAGTTTTCCAGCAACATAAATATTAGTATCATGCTTTTAAATTTGCAATTTGTGAAAATTAAATACAATTGTTTTTAATTTCTTTAAATAATAAATTGCATTTATATTTAAATTTATAAAAAATATCGCGATTTGATAAATCTAAATAATCGAGCCAAAATATTTTGATGAGAAAAATCCATCCTATTTAAAACAATAATTGTGAAAGTAATAAAGAATTTGAATAGAGACTTGTACTCTGAACTTAAATAATTAATCTTGTATTTAAAAAAAATAAACCTTGCAACTTTTATTTAATTAATTCTGATAATGCTTTAGGCCAACTATTTGAGAATCAAAACAAAAATAATTCACCTAACAATAAAGAAAACTAAGAACTCCTAAGTACAAAAATGATTTACAAAAAAAACATATTTAGTTTTAATCTCGTTGAACAACAGTGCTAAAAATGAACACAAAAGAAAAAAGTTTAAAAGACAAAAATTAGTATGCATATGTTAGCTGCAGAGTGTTTAAAATATCATGGTTGATAACATTGTACTGGACAAAAAAGGGGAGTTCATTTGTTTACAATCAAACTAGACTAAGTCCTAAAGAAGTTTTTGTATTTGGTCTACTTCTCATACTTATTTTAAGCTTTTCAAAATATTCAAATTAGATCATCATAAGATTTTTCTCATTTTGAACTATTTTGTCATTTGAAATTAACTTTAATGCCATTTTACACATATCTAGACATCGGATCACTTATTGACAAAAACAACAGCAAAACATGGAGCATTTGATTAACAATTTCACCGACGGAGGTTTTATTGTCGTCTAATGCACTACAGGAATGGTATTATTTCAACAAAAGCTCATGATACTCCCAGAGTGTCAGTAGAATTTTAATCTCTATAAACGGTAAAAATGTTACGTTTACATGAACACAGAGGGCTAATGAGCCTAGTCGGTTTAGGCGTTCGCCTTGAGTTCGAACGCTCAGGTTCGGATCAGGGCATCGTCAAATTAAGTGCAGACCTACAAACGGCTCATACAGCCAAAACATGTCTGATGACTAATTCGCCATGCGCTACTACGTACTATGTAGCACTTGAAAGTGGCGTTGGGTGCCTACTTGAGTGTCAGCTCGTCACTTGACTGCGGTTCTAAATTGCGACGCCCGTCGCCAATAACCCAATGCCCAAGGGAAGTCGCCCATGCGTTGATAATTCAAACTAACCAATAACTAGATGAATTCAGAACCATTGCTGTTAGTCCAATCATAACAAACATTGGTTCCATGTTTATTTAAATAAACCGAATCGGGACTACTAGCACTTCAGGCAGTGGACGTTAGGGGAGAGCGGGGCTATACCGTACATATAAGGGAGATTTGTCGATACATAGCAAATTATAAAGTAAAGGTTGTATGAACAAAAGCAATACATAATTTGATTATTTGGCTACTGATCATATATAAACATTTTGGAACTATTTCAATTTTGTATATAAAAATTGGTGATTAAAATATGTTACTTTGTGCGAAATAGCCCCGTGGGTCGAGGCTATACCGTACAGTTTAAAAATAATCTGTTTATAGGTAAGAAATGATTGTAATGCAATAGATTACTGTAAAAAAAACTTTTTATTACCTATAAAGGTCGTAATTAAGAAACTGTGTATTACAATTGTAAAATTTTTAGAAGATTTTAGAAAGTCTTAGAAATTTAGAATATCTTAGAAATTTAGAATATCTTAGAAATTTAGAATATCTTAGAAATTTAGAATATCTTAGAAATTTAGAATATCTTAGAAATTTAGAATATCTTAGAAATTTAGAATATCTTAGAAATTTAGAATATCTTAGAAATTTAGAATATCTTAGAAATTTAGAATATCTTAGAAATTTAGAATATCTTAGAAATTTAGATACTGCTGTTTTGGAAATTGCTTTCTTTGGTTTAGGATTCGCTTTGGTTTTACTTTTGAGTCCCAAATTCACCTGTTTTGAATTTTTCTGCCCTACCTTTTCAGCTTTTATCTTTCCCTGCAGTTGTGGGATTTTTTCCTTCAGCTCTTTCACTTTAGATGTCTCTTCCAGTTGCTTTATTTGAGGACTCCATTCTTTGAAAAAATTGTTAGGAAGAAATATACAACTTTAACATTTTTGGTAGGCCTACTTTCCTCGTAAGTTACAATCGATGTAGGTATGTTGCCATAGAAAACCATTTGGGGCTAAACCGTACACATTTCTGTACGATTTAGCCCCAATCTGTACCTCGCGGCAATATATTAAAATAACCTCTAATTCTATCACTTAACCAATCATCACTAGCAACCAAAAGAGAGCTTAAGAGAAGTAGTTTATTATGATCTTACAGTTACTAGCATACAAGAAAAGATTCTTCACTTACCTTTTATTTAGAACTGGACGAAAGTTATAAAAAAAATAGTAGAAACAGTTTTTTACTGAGACACTGATACTCATACGCATAGCGAAACTATATCTATACTGTAAACTTGCCCGATATGCCTCTAGACTATAGTATTTGACGGGATCGTCTAGCTTGAAATCTAGGCCAAAAAAAATGGGTGTACGGTTTAGCCCGGCTCTCCCCTATATGAAATTGCATATTTCCGAATCCTAGCAGGATGTCACAGTGTTGAAGGAACATTGAAAAGTTTTTAGTCTATGATATTTAAGTTCACATCAAGACTATTTCCATTTATTTACTGTATCAATCCTCTTCCCCAACCATTTAAATATATTCTGTAGTTTTTGTAAAAAAGAAGTTTTCTCCCTTTGTTATGACAGATCTTTTAAACATTTGAGATGCGTTTATTGGATCTTTTAAATACAAAACATACGTTAAAATATGCCATGCACATTTTATGCAACTAAAATGGTTATACAATACAGTTCACAACGGAAACTTGAGAAGCCTTTCGTTATATTTTAATTTTGTCGTCATATTTTATAAGTTTATTTTATAAATTAAAATTTTTACAATTTCATTCTTTTAGACCCTCGTCCAACTTATTAATTTTTTTCGCGCGAAAATATTCTATTTAAAATTTCTTTAAAATATCAATTTAAAAAAGTTAGTCACTTAAAATAGTTATTTAATTAAGTTAAATATGTTTATATAAATATTGCATATTTTTAAAATGAAATATCATTTATAAAGTGACAGCATGTGCTTATTTCTTTATGACTCTGATGTTGAGAAACATTCAAAAACTCACAACACAATTATTTTCTCAGAATATAATGAATTCAAATTTAATTGATTAAAAAAATCTCACTTGGGAGTGTTATTCATTGATACTTGTTTTATTTTCAAAGGATTAAAAAAAATACTTTTTTAATTGGGCTTTAGATATGACTTGCAAATAGTTCCCTTATAAGATTAGTTTCGGAATTAATTTGCTGCGAGATAATAAAAAACAATTAAATTTGTCTAGTCTTCTTATAATATGAAAGACAAACAATTGCTCATGTACTGTATGAATTGTTTCTATTGTTATTAAAGGAGAAAAGAAAAGTTCGAGTTTTAATTTCGAATCTCTTATAAATTCTCATTAAATTAGGTTCATTTCTTCATTTTTCTCCAGTTTCTGTAAAAAAGTTTTTAATAAAATATTTTGCGTCTTTGAGTAAAAGTAATTGCGACCATTTCAAATATTTGAGTTCAAAAATAATTGTTATCAAAGCCATAATTTTAATTTCGTATTATTCTGTAAATAAACATTTATTTGTGTATATTATTACATGTAAAGACTCACTCACTTTTATTTAAATCCACTATTTAATATAATTTTAGACAGAACTTGTTTGTCTGAATTATTTTTCACAAACTAAAAATGAAGTAAATTAATTATAGATTAATAATAGGGTTCTTTTAAACACGTAAAATTAGAAATTTATTTTAATTTTCAAACAGACAATTTCACAATACATTTACTCGTTTATTATTAATATTTTTTATGCTTTTATTAATTAGTTTTACTCACTTAGGTAATTGTGTAATATAAAATTGTATTATTAACTTATACAAAATCATATTAAATTACTTTTAATTAATTTATTATATCTATCTAAATCGGTCGTGAAAGTTTAATTGCATGGGAGTTTCAAAGTAAAAACTTTTAAATAATTATAAATTTATCCGAAGAATAAATATTTTTTCAAATGTATCACTAAAAAATTTTAACTATTGTATATCTGCAGTTTAAACAACTATTTTTTTGTAAATAACCATATTTTTTCGTAATAAAATGCATTGTAGCGAACTTATTTTGTATTATATTATTTTGTGCGGGATTATTTCACGAGAGTAATTATTTAATTTTCTTTCGCGACGACTCATCTAACGTCTCGCGCAGTTCTTCTTTTTAAAAATCAGTTGTCAAAATTGGCGTCCCACGTGGGGCGCCAATTTATAGCAATGTTACTTGAATTCAGTGAACATAAATGAAAGAATACATATGAACTTAACTTTTATTCTATTTCACAAAGCCAAAACAACATAACTTTCGAAAGGCAAAAGACAAACTGATTTTTAAAAAGAAGAACTGCGCGAGACGTTAGACGAGTCGTCGTGAAAGAAAATTAAATAATTAGTCTCGTGAAATTATCCCTCACAAAATAATAATACAAAATAATTTCGCTACAGCATTATATTTTAAGGTAGTATTTTAGATTATTTTGATAAATCGATCGCACAGTCACAAAATATTGGAACTATTTTCCTTTCCTTTTATGCACAAATTCGTTTCCATTTCAGCCAGAATGTTCAAACTACAAATATGCGGTAGAAGTTTAGGGTTTTAGTCGAAATTCAGAAGTAAAATTGGTGTTAAGTTTCTTAGGCAACATGCAAAAGCTTGAAAAGTGTCTGCTTATATTAGCATATATTCCAACTACGATAAAATGCAAAGCATTGTATCCTTGTTACATAACTATGTCTGTATCGTTGAAAAGTTTGTTGATGAATTGTTGGAAATTTATATTAACTAATAATTAACAAATTGCTTTGACATTATTCACGTGCTAATTAAAAATTTAAAAACAGTTTTTGTTAAATCAGATCTGAAAACTTTTTTGTCATTATAGAGAATAAATTAAGTAAAAAAGAACTATGGTAAAATGAATATCATTTTGAACTTTTTTTTCTCCTTTTCAAAATAGTTTCTGTGTTGAAAAGTTTGCGTCTTTAGCATTCACTATATCAGTTTTTGGCTAATGATTCTTTCGTCATGGATATCTTTTACCGTATATCAATAAAAAAACAAACAAAAACCTTATTTCATTTAGTCCACACATCATTCACATTATCAAAATATTAAGAATTCAGTAATACAATTGATTTCCAGCTATTAATGTAAACAAGATTTTGGCAAAGATTGTATTGAGTAGGCATTCAGAGACCGACACATATTACCTGTCTAACATCAAAATATAATGTTTTCAAACAAATCATGCTACGCAAAGGGTAGCTTCCTTAGAACTTTTTTAAGTTATTGGAGTAGCCTCATAGAGTATATGATAACCTTTTAATGTGTATATTGAGTGGTAATTGAAAGTCGTGTAGTGTTACACACCCCTAGTTAAAAGTCCATTTGGGATTAAAAAACTGTCGTGTATAAATTTCGAATCTTTTTCGATTTTAATCTGAATAACAATCCACACAATACAAACTTCAAACTTCTAAACAAAACAAACCCTCCCGCAAAAGATTTTTATTTCTTCATAAATTTACATCCTTTACAAAAAAAATTTCATTTAGAATTAAAGACATTTGAATAATCCTTTTTATTGAAGGCATAGTAACTTAAAATTTGAATTTTTCGCCACCGCATGCTTGTACCCCAGTTTCATCTGTTTAGAATGTAAATGTTATTCTAAGAAAATCGATATGGAAAATCTAAAATTCCAAAATCTTCAAGCACTTAAGAGAAACGTGTTTATTAGAAACACTTCTTTTTTTTCATCTTTAATTTAGTTTCTTTCTTACACTTTCTTCATTTGAATTTTGTTTGGTAGTCTAGTTTGTTTGGTAAATTAAAACCAAATAATTTGCTTTGATATGAAATTTTGGTTTCTATAATAAAAAATGCGTTATAATGAAAGTTTCGCGTCAAATTTTTTTATTCCATAATTTTAAAATGAAAAAACTTTGATTATCTAGTGCGCACGGCAATAATGCAAAAATACATGAATTTATCTTCTAAATTTGTGTTGATAAAATGTAAATGTTTTTTTTCACATTTTATCAGATAATTTCGGCATTTCTCCCCTATAAAATAATGTCTAGGCATTCAATGGAAATCTAGAAAAATCGAAACATTTTATATTAACTTATAACTTATAACTTATAAAATGACTAGGCTATGTTAAGC
This sequence comes from Oedothorax gibbosus, assembly GCA_019343175.1. Lineage (NCBI taxonomy): Eukaryota > Metazoa > Arthropoda > Arachnida > Araneae > Linyphiidae > Oedothorax > Oedothorax gibbosus. The sequence goes on from JAFNEN010000308.1 coordinate 565,906, forward strand.
TGAGTGCACATTTTTTCAGAAAAATTATTTCTATCTACAAAAGAGTTAAATCCTAATGAATCTATGCCTGGAAATTGTTCTTTAGATTAAAAAGAATAATCATAAATATCATTTTTTAAACCTAATGATATTTAAATTTATTTAATTCTTGAAAATTATCTTATATCTTAATATTTACATTGGAAAGCTAGATTATTAATACCTTTAAAAAAGACCTTATTTGAATTATACATTGTAATCTAGAAATAATTTTAAGGCTTTAATTTAATTAATGGTATACTATAGCTAAGCAGCCCATTAGTAGTTGTTTTTTTCAAAAGAATTCATAAAAGAAAATTAATTAAGATAACCTTATTAAACTTCAGTTTTAAAACGTAGAATTTTCTACTTTCTCCTGCACAGAAGATTTATAACTGATTTTCTATTTCAAATGATATTAGGAAGATGTTTTTGGAAATCATTGTTTGAAAATCAAAGAAATTTCGGTAGAGGAAACTGTTTAAATTTATACCTGTAAATTTCTATACGAAATAATTACCATGTAGAATGTTTGTGCTGATATATGAAGAGTACATAGACCAAGAGCCCAAGGGCCCCCAGACCTAAGTTATTTTCTCACGAATAAAATGTATCGGATTATATTTGCTTTTCATATACTTTTAGTGTATGCAAGCTAGCTAGAGTGGCCAGACGGCCAATTTATAGGTAACGGGTGCAAAAAGTAGGTAAATTATAAGTTAACTTATGTCATTTTCTAATTGCTGATTTTTACGTATGTTTTAGCAAATATTGTTAAAAGTTTATAATAATACTACCAGACACTTTCCGCCGGCCGAAACTTTTGCCAGACGCTTTAAAGGTCCTTGTAAAGTTCAGACTTTGTCCCACGCATCTGGTGGCGCGATATGGCGTTACTTTTTTTCTAATTAAACAAAAATTTAATTAAATGGAAATTATAATCTTTCTTTGTTTTTGTTGCTTATTGACTAAGATTTCATAAAAGTACGAAAAGCTACAGTCCCCCCAAAAAAAATTAAAAAACAAAAAAAGATTATCGTTTCGATTTATTAAAATTTTTGTTTAGTTAGAAAATACGTAGCGCCTGCGTCACCAGATGCGTGGGATAAAGTCTGAACTTTACAGGGACCTTTAAAGCGTCTGGAGAAAGTTTCGGGCGGCGGAAAGTGTCTGGCATTTCGATTATTAACTTTTAACAATGTTTTCTACAATATACGTAAAAATCAGCCTTGAGAAAAGGACATAAGTTAACTTATAATTAACTTCCTTTTTGCACCCGTTACCTGTAAATTGGCCGTCGGGCCTTTCTAGCGGTTATGCATACACTAAAAGTATATGAAAAAGAAACATAATCCGATACATTTCATTCGTGAGAAAATAACTTAGGTCTGGGGGCACTGTGCTCTCGCTCTATAATAATACTACTACATAACCCGGGCCGTAGTGAGCCTAGTGGTCAGCGTCTCGGTCTCGGGGTCGGAAGGTCCTGCGATCGAGTCCCGGTATCACTGAAGACCTACCGAGTATATGCGGAGTACGTGCTCGTTAAATCTGTTGGGTCCGAAAGTCCTCTAAGTTCCCATACCAAATCAATACCTCTGGGGGTGACAAGCCAATTCTGGGGATCCTCTAGTTGGCCTCTGTCTCTAAAAATTAGATGGATCCACTTATGTGTGTGTGTTGTCTGTTGTGTTTGTCTTACTTGACGAAGGTTTATAAGCGGGTCGCTGACCAAGCACACAAACCTGAATATATATGTCTACCAACCAACCAACCAACTACATAACCCTTTCCGACCGAGCTAGCACGATCGTGCGAGTAAAAAAGAGAATATTCAAGCTTTTCAAAAATATCGATACCGAAGCAGCTGACTTGTACTATTCGTTATATGTATAAAAAAAGACTTGGTTTTTAAGGAGTTGCTGGCATTGATGCTGTTTAAGGCATTGTTTTCGATAAAACTTAAAATTTAGTCTCATAAATTTAAATCAGCGCCATCTGACCGCAGGTCTTAAAGGGTTAAACGTTGTAGTTGCGGAAATTAAAATTTGCCATACTCGCCTTTATTTATGCAATAGTTTTTTTTCGTCCGCGACTGTCTCTTTAACTACGTGTGTTTTGATTATTTCCTGAAAATAAATTCTCGCTTGACTTCGCTTCTCTCTTAAAGACTTTGATCAAAATTCTTTAGAATGCCACAAAAAATCGATACTGGTAGGAAGGGTACATGATATGTATAGGAAAATAATTTTTAATAGTATGTATATCACATTTTTAACCTAAAAAAAGACTGTCTTTGCTCGGAAAAGTAAAAAACAAGAGTTCTAAAAAAACACAAAGCTTAATTTCTTATAACTTTAATACTCACTGAAATTCTTATCAAAGAACAAGTAATTGTGTAAGTAATTGTCACATGGAACCTCTTCCACACAAGAATTATATATCTTACAAAAAAATCACCAAGCACATCATTTACTTGTAAGTTAAACTTTTAAATATATTTTTCTTGTGTGATCTTGTGTGACGTTAATTTAACCAAAACTAACTATCATTAAAAAAAAATAATGGGGTTGTTTCACGTCGTGGATGGCAAAAGCTCCAAATGTTTGTTTTCATTTGTTGCCTGGAATTACTTTAGCTTTATTATTCAAAAATGAGTTTTTTTAAGAATATTTTACTTATTAAATTTTTTAATGCCAATTTCTTGCTATGCTGTTGGTAGTTCAAAACACTTGTTAAAGAAAGCTTGCATAGAAAGAAAAGTTTCTTTTTTTTTTTATCTATAATGGTCATTTTGAGAGTGAAACCGAAGCAACCACCAATGAAATCGCAGTTCTATTCGATTAAAAAAATAAAATATAAATTTTTAGATATAAAATAAAATGAATTTAAAAAACTTTAAATAAAAAATAACTTTATGTTTGTGCGACATAGGGAACAGTTTAAAAACTTTGACTTAAAGAAAGATATTTTCATTATTTACAGATGACTAAGGAAACGTTCTGCATATCTTAAAGTAATCGATCTTACTCGAGAGACAAAAAGATTCTTATAAAGATAAAGGTGTCGTTTCTCGCATACCTTTTGTAGAAATAAAAGTTTCTTTTGAAAATTCAATGCCCGAAACCAACAGTTTTAAATTCCCATTGGAATAAAATGGTTTTTCTGAAAACATATCAACGTAAAAGCATTTATAAAAAAAATCAAACAATAGTTGGTGTCGAACAATTCTCATAAGTAATGTTCTATCTCTTTTTGTGAACTTTATCAACAGCAATTGTTTTGCATAAATCATGGCGGTCGAATGAAATTAATCAGATGAGGTGTGAACATTGATTTTCGGAAAATAAAATGCTTAAATTAAATGTGCGCTTTAAAATATTGCGAATTAGCTAAAATTTACGATTTTTTTATGATTGCAAAACAAGTATAAAAACATTTTTTAAAAATTATTGAGAGCATAATTCTAAAGACCTCGTAAAAAACATACCCCTAAACGGTATTTAAAAACGACTCACAAATTATTTAAATAAAAAAATATTTCTCTTTTTTTTTCTCGGTTTAAATGCATGGTGTTTGCAGATAAATATATTTTTCAAAAGCAAATTTTGCAACAAATTGCATGTCTATTATAAAAACATTATGATACTTCAAATTTCAATAAAATGTAATAAATGGTTTGTTTCTGGTGTCTGTCTGGCTGTCTGTTTATGTTCCTTCGTCCAGCTATCAAACCTGATTGTCCTTCGATTGGTGCTCTGCTCTCACGTGACATTTATTCGACAGTTGAGGCTTGATGAAAAATTTATTTTCATTCAGCATTTCAGTTGCCACTCAAGACCTGAATATGCCAATTGACAATGACACATTGTTTTTCAACATTAGCCATACGATAAAGCACATGGTATATAGAATTTAGTGCACTTTTGCATAAATAATACTTCGATTTGTGTAGAACAGACGTGTTTTGACTTTTTTTATTACATAAATTGAAAGTAGATAGAGCCCAACTAAAATATCATTATTTTACCTCAAATTTTAAATTGAATACAAGCAGTAGATACATAGCAAAATGCAATTTTTAAAATAAAGTGTTACCTGTTCTATTTCTATACAAAAAAAAAACTTTAATTTTATGAAATTGATAGAAATTTGCTTTTTTTAAAGCATGCTTTGTTAACTTCGTAACTCCATAAAAGTTACAAAACATCATTTTTAATTTACTTAGTCTCCCTATACAGTGACTATTCAAATTTTCGAATTGAAATAAAGTTTACATCAGTCGATTAATGGAACAATTTTGTATAAGTCAGTTATTATTTATGTCAGATGAGACTTACTTTTTTATATGCAAAATAACTTACGTCAACACTCTTGGTAAAGTCTTTTTTATCTCTTCGCTACAGATGTACACATACGTGGACATTTGTAGAATTCACTTCACAACTTCAGTTTACAGTTTTCCTTAATGTGTGTTCTTTTTTATTATAAGCTAGAATGTTCAAGCTTTCCAAAAACATTGATACAGAAGCAGGTGATTTATTAATTATATTTTAAAAAAATGGCCCACCAAGAGAATCATGCATATTTCGGAGGTCTTGCAGTTTTTCAGCTCAGTTTATAGGACATTTTGGATTCAAACAAAAGTTAGAATGGACTATTGATCACAAAACAAGTAGGTTTGTAACATAATCTGTCACTTAACCCGCTTCCACACAACAGTTGTGTTTAACAGGTAAAAAGGCGACAAACACAGCATTGATATTCTATATTAAACATTTACATGCTAAATTTGGCTAGTTTCATTTATTTTATTTCGAAAATTCAATAATTATTATTAATCGTTTGCAAAAATTAATTTATATTTCAAAGAATAAATATGTAATATTCCTCACTTTTAAATAGAATTAAAACATTTAATATCAACGTACAAATAATCTCGTAGTGAAATATATTTGACGTCATTTCAAACTGATCGATGTCGCAAAAATAAATTTATTTTAATTTATTGTCTAAAAAAACGTTATACGTTTAAGGTTAAAGTTTCTCGAGCGGTTGTTGCGAATGGCAATGGTGATTAAATTCTAATAAAAATGGCTTCCAATGCTTTTTAAATGCGCGCTAAATTTTGCAGTTTTTTAAATAACTGAAGTACTTCGAATTCGAATTATTTTCTGAAATTTTCAATGTATATTCTAATTTCGATGCACTGAATGTTTTGACGTATCACACTTGTCCGTAGCATTTGTAGTTTGGTATATGAGAGTGGGTGACGGACAGACAGACGGACAGACAAACAGACAGACGGACTGAACGATTATAATACCTTCCACTTTTTACGTTTTAAACGTAGTGTGGAAGCAAAAAACTGACAGAACTTGTTTATTAATTGATAGCACACCAGCATTGTGTATTTTTAACACGCTCAAAAATTCAATTTCTACTAAATTGACGCGAACCTCAGCACTTGTTAAACGCTATTTCTTATGAAATTACTCGTAAAACATATTTTTAAGTATATAATTGTTTGAAAAATCTGTTCACACAAAAACAAATATGTGCATAAGATTTTTTCAGAAGCGAAGAGATTAATACATTTTTCCTAATATCTCCCTATAAAGTAATAATATTATAAAAGGAGGACTTTATAGGACTATATTGTAATATATATTATTTATATATTATAATATAGTCCTATAAAGTTATAATGCATTTTCCTTAATATTTAATCAAACTTATAAGGACATCATTTGTAAGATTTGTATATCTGAACCGACCTTATATATATTCTACAAATAGTTCTTCCTTGTGCGAGATTTAGTATCGTGATTGAAGATGTTAATAACCTCCGGTGCGAGAATATTCCCGTGATGTTGGACTTTAGTTATTTATATTTTATTTACTTTTTGCGTGGAAGCGTTGGTTGAATATTTGATGACGACCAGAGATAGATATGCCAACTTCTTGACGGAGTGCAATCCAAAAGAAGACATTATTTAAATTACTTTGTGTGAAAAAAGAAAATAGGTTAAATTTGGAACTTTTCTATAAATAGGAAATATTTATAATTAAATGTCTGTTGTTAAACAACTTTTATTCAAGTCAATGTCCAACAAACATATTTGTCAAGCCATCAAGATTAGCTTGGTATCTTCATGAATTATTTAATTTTTATCATGGAAAAATATTAGTGCATAACAAATATTTTCTTTAGTTCAGAGTGCGTCAAAAAATTAAGAGTAGACCCATGACCCATGTACGAATCCCCGTCGACGGAATAGGTGTCAGTCGCACTAACCACTATACCATGGCAGCTACGGATGAAGTTCGTATATTTAAAATTGCTCTTGTAATCAAAGCAGAAAAAAAAACTTCTCTCAACTTTTCAATCTGCAGCGGTGGTTATAAATTTTATATGTTTGCCAAGAAAAAATCGTTTGACTAGTCAATATGTAGTTTTAAAATCAACCGCAGAAATTTTCAGTAAAAAATAACAAATATTCTGGTTTCTTCCACATTTTGTTGCCAAAAATGTTGCCAATGTGTTTTTCACGGTGAAAAATAGCATTTCATCCATTCT